>JAQFVV010000737.1:0-177205 GCA_028023455.1 Epiperipatus broadwayi | reverse complement strand
ATATAGGGTATATGAGCACAGACTTTCACATGACCCACCACTCTCCACTCTATCTAATAACACTGATACACTCAAGCACATATATGCTGAAAAGATAAATAATCACCAATATACGTATTTCATGCTAAACCAGCAATCATCAGTTGGTCCAGATTATCATCTCCCACACATATATACTATAAGTGCTCAGATATTTATTAAGATAGACAATCTTCATACTTTAATGGACTGGCTCCAATCTACTACACACTCCAACTCTTCAACCGTCCATCCAATTGAAAATCTGATGATGAAATGCTCGAAGGCCACCCTAAGGCCGAGATTCTTGTCACACCCATGTTGACCCAAGGTCAATCTGAACCCCACATGTACAGGACATAATCCATTAAATACATATGCAAGGATGGGCAGACATCTCTACAATGTAATAAGTGAAACACAGGCTTAATATATACCATGTGTCTATATATGTAATATAGGGTATATGAGCACAGACTTTCACATGACCCACCACTCTCCACTCTATCTAATAACACTGATACACTCAAGCACATATATGCTGAAAAGATAAATAATCACCAATATACGTATTTCATGCTAAACCAGCAATCATCAGTTGGTCCAGATTATCATCTCCCACACATATATACTATAAGTGCTCAGATATTTATTAAGATAGACAATCTTCATACTTTAATGGACTGGCTCCAATCTACTACACACTCCAACTCTTCAACCGTCCATCCAATTGAAAATCTGATGATGGAATGCTCGAAGGCCACCCTAAGGCCGAGATTCTTGTCACACCCATGTTGACCCAAGGTCAATCTGAACCCCACATGTACAGGACATAATCCATTAAATACATATGCAAGGATGGGCAGACATCTCTACAATGTAATAAGTGAAACACAGGCTTAATATATACCATGTGTCTATATATGTAATATAGGGTATATGAGCACAGACTTTCACATGACCCACCACTCTCCACTCTATCTAATAACACTGATACACTCAAGCACATATATGCTGAAAAGATAAATAATCACCAATATACGTATTTCATGCTAAACCAGCAATCATCAGTTGGTCCAGATTATCATCTCCCACACATATATACTATAAGTGCTCAGATATTTATTAAGATAGACAATCTTCATACTTTAATGGACTGGCTCCAATCTACTACACACTCCAACTCTTCAACCGTCCATCCAATTGAAAATCTGATGATGGAATGCTCGAAGGCCACCCTAAGGCCGAGATTCTTGTCACACCCATGTTGACCCAAGGTCAATCTGAACCCCACATGTACAGGACATAATCCATTAAATACATATGCAAGGATGGGCAGACATCTCTACAATGTAATAAGTGAAACACAGGCTTAATATATACCATGTGTCTATATATGTAATATAGGGTATATGAGCACAGACTTTCACATGACCCACCACTCTCCACTCTATCTAATAACACTGATACACTCAAGCACATATATGCTGAAAAGATAAATAATCACCAATATACGTATTTCATGCTAAACCAGCAATCATCAGTTGGTCCAGATTATCATCTCCCACACATATATACTATAAGTGCTCAGATATTTATTAAGATAGACAATCTTCATACTTTAATGGACTGGCTCCAATCTACTACACACTCCAACTCTTCAACAGTCCATCCAATTGAAAATCTGATGATGGAATGCTCGAAGGCCACCCTAAGGCATTCCATCATCAGATTTTCAATTGGATGGACTGTTGAAGAGTTGGAGTGTGTAGTAGATTGGAGCCAGTCCATTAAAGTATGAAGATTGTCTATCTTAATAAATATCTGAGCACTTATAGTATATATGTGTGGGAGATGATAATCTGGACCAACTGATGATTGCTGGTTTAGCATGAAATACGTATATTGGTGATTATTTATCTTTTCAGCATATATGTGCTTGAGTGTATCAGTGTTATTAGATAGAGTGGAGAGTGGTGGGTCATGTGAAAGTCTGTGCTCATATACCCTATATTACATATATAGACACATGGTATATATTAAGCCTGTGTTTCACTTATTACATTGTAGAGATGTCTGCCCATCCTTGCATATGTATTTAATGGATTATGTCCTGTACATGTGGGGTTCAGATTGACCTTGGGTCAACATGGGTGTGACAAGAATCTCGGCCTTAGGGTGGCCTTCGAGCATTCCATCATCAGATTTTCAATTGGATGGACGGTTGAAGAGTTGGAGTGTGTAGTAGATTGGAGCCAGTCCATTAAAGTATGAAGATTGTCTATCTTAATAAATATCTGAGCACTTATAGTATATATGTGTGGGAGATGATAATCTGGACCAACTGATGATTGCTGGTTTAGCATGAAATACGTATATTGGTGATTATTTATCTTTTCAGCATATATATGCTTGAGTGTATCAGTGTTATTAGATAGAGTGGAGAGTGGTGGGTCATGTGAAAGTCTGTGCTCATATACCCTATATTACATATATAGACACATGGTATATATTAAGCCTGTGTTTCACTTATTACATTTATATATATATATATATTTTCATATGTCATAGCATCGGCCGGGACGCGATCCCACAACCGTCTGCAAACAACTACTTGCTTGCAAGGCTGCTGCGATGACCTCTCTGCTAACAACGCTTGACTCCTACATTTATATTTTGCATTTGTTTTTTAAAAAGCAGAAAACTGGCATTGCAGTGTTTATATATATTAGGATCAAAAACTTTATTAATCTTAGCGCACATTTTAATTCAAAATAAATCATATTTAAAGATGTGTTTAAAATTTTAGTGATGTTTTTTAATAAGCTAATTAAAATGAAAGATATCAAGATTCATCACATCTTTTTTTTCTAACTTTTCTTAATTGCAATTTTTTAGAAGACCTCAAAAAGAAAAAAAAATGGTAATTTGCAAGTATAAAAAAAAAGATTTAAAAAAACTTATATTTATCATTCTAATAGGCAGATTATAATGTTCTGAATATAAAAAATCTATAGAAAACTCTGTCATTGAAATGTGATGAATTAATGGTATTACTAATATTACTTCATACTTAAAAAAAACATTGAAATTGTTAAATAAGAATTTAATTTTAGTATTTTTTACCTTAATCATTATATATATAATGATGTCTCAGCATTGAAAATTCATTAAAGTCATAATTAATTGTTTCAATGTTTTCCCTGTGCATAAAGTGGATTATTTTTGCATTTCTTTAACATCTTGACTGTTTTGCTACAGTGTTAAATTCCAAAGCATAGTTTCCAGGATCAAAGATCATTCTATTTCTTCTGGTGCTTGAACATCAAATGATCTCTCCAGTGGTGAATCTTTTTTTTTATTTTACAATTTATAATTTGATAGGTGTTATTATAGCTTTAGCAATACCTTTTCCCTAATGATTCATAAACTCACAATCTCTTCATAAGTTAATTTTGTCAAAGGTATTTAATATTTTTTAGAATACATTTTAAAATGTTCTCACTTGGGAATTTATCTTCTTTTAGTTAAATGACCAGAATGTTTTCTTTTACTAATACAATGCCATTAATTTTATTTTGCTTTTAAATCTGTTCCATCTGGGATGGTGGAATTCCATCATCATCAATCCCAAGTTAATGATCCAAAATTTAAAATATTAAATAAAAAAATTAATATCAAAAGAATGAGCATGAGCACAAGATCATCTGAAATCACTCTGTTAGAGGACAGCTAGCTATATTAGGTATAAGTATGTTAACTGTAAGTTCACCAGCATTACCCAAAATTAATACTCATTCATCATCATGAATGATCAACAATAAAATAAATTAACAGTCAAGCTTGTGATTGGATTTGAAATAAGTCTACTATAGACCAGGCTAATTATTTAGCCCTTGCCTGCTTGGGGCAGATTATTTAAATATTAATTTGGATGTACTAACTTGAGTGCGAATCCACAAGAATATATAACAATACAGTCAATAATGTTGGGATATTAAAACATGCTGATTATTATCAATGCTCTGCCATTTAATATCATTAATGTACTGACCAACTATAGACTTAATTTCTAAATAAATACTAAATTAAATAAAATGTAGTATGTGGTATTTAAATGATATTCCTTTTGCATCAATACAAGATCATCATTATCAACTGGATGCCCATAAACATTAATACAACCCTCTTTTATATAACACACTATTATGCATAAATCTAGCCCAGAGAACACAAGCTCTATAACTGTTACTATGACAAGAGATGATGCAACACACAATATTTCTAAAAACTATTTACGATTAAGTTCACTGGAATAATTTTAACAATGAAATATCAGTTTATTAACAACAACAAAAAAATGAAATTAAGGTTGACAGAATATGGCTATACATATATAAATTAGGCCTTTGATCTTGGATTAATATACAAAAAAATGCTATCACCTTGTGATTTATATATGTTCCAATAGATTTACATAAAACACCTATATAACACTGCACAGATATGCAATATAATATAAAATGAACATGTGAATTGTCATATACAAAAAAATTAATTTTAACATATATGTGTCTACCTGACATGCGTTGATATATGCACACTGATGTGCAGTATGAAAAAATAAACTATAGCATTTTGATTTAGGAGTATCTTGTAATGGGTTTAGATAAAGCATCTATATATCAATATACAGATGTGCAGTATCATAATTTATGAACATATTTGAATTGTCATAAATGTATAAATAAAATTCATTTTTATTATTCATAATTAATGACTGATTTAACATGTATATGTGTGCACATGGAAATATATATATGCACACTGATGATTATATCATATGATATTTTAATTCATCAAAATAATACAATTATTAAAAATATATTTTTTACAATTAATTCCATGTTGAAAATATACATAAAATTCACACAAATATATGTGTGTATATATATATGAATCAGTTATTAAATTCTTTGATGGCCCTTCATAAAAGTTTTTTCTCACATTTTTACCAGTTACTATTGATTAATTATAAACTCTGATTGATTCTCTTAGTAAGCTGGGCCCTTTTAAAACAGTAGACTGGTTTATTGTCATCATTGGTAAAGGTATAATCCAGATAACTGTTTGCCTGCAGTGATTTCCCTTCAGTCTATCATTTGATACACTTCCAGCAACAGTATATACAGGCTAATGAACACAGAAAGCTGACCCTATCCTCCATATAAATCAAAAACTCTTTCAATGTTGTACTAACAGTAGCCAAATCCATTGTTCTTTGCCTTCAGTTATTTCTTCATAGTATGTTTGTCTTAATTTAGACAAGTTCTCCCAAGAACCAGTGTGGGGGAAATACATTAATTAAAAATGTTTTTTTTCTATCTTGATTGAAAAAAGTTAATGACTCTTTTCAATTTACTTTAATCCTTTGAAAACAACTTTGCGGAATTTTATCAAAATATGTTCTACAAGCTTTACTTAAAAAAGATTTCTAAAATAGTGGAATTTTATAATTATCAGAATCTCTATTTTAATACAAAAACATGCTTGTTTTAATTTCATAATCAGAATTAATAAAATATTAATTAGACCTTTTTAAATGTCTAATTTATATAAAAAAATTACATTCAAAATTATTAGATCTTTACTGCTATTCCAGTGAAATGTAAAAAATATCTGCAAAATTTTTTTGACTGGGTTTATCTCTACTTTTCCTTTTAACTTTATATATATATATATATATATATATATATATATATATATATATATATATATATATATATATATATATATATATATATATATATATATATATAAACACACACCCTACTATGTTGTTGTATGCCATGAAACCCATAATGGTTTCAATATATATATCATAATCAATATAAATAAGTATGACTATTCTAATTCCAGAATTAAAAAAGAAAGAAAAATATAAAGATAAAGAATAAAAGACTAGAAAACTAAAAAGAAAAAAAAAGTCAGATTGGACTTGGAATTACTGGGCATGTAATTTAAATGTGAAAATGTGGTTATACATATTATAATTCAACTTTTAAAATATTTTTTGATAAAATAAAATCATATATGTGATTGATACAATAAGATGATGCATATAATTATTATTATTGATTTATAGTATAACAACAAGCAGAATAAATAATAATAATGATCATTACATTTGCAAGGAAGAAAGATATGGCAATATATATTTTTTACATATAAGCTTAATAAATATTAAAACAGTTAATAATTTAGTTTATATAATACTTCATTTTTATATATATATATACATTAAAATGCATACTATTTATATATAAAAAAATTCAATTTGTTGGGATAAATAGAAAAAATAAAATTTTATTATAATTTTTTAATTACAATTAAAAAAAGAGATTAATAATAAATTACAAATTGCATACCAAGATAAATTAAAGCAAATAATAAAAAATTGATTTTCACAATAGTATTGATAAAGAAGTTAAGCTTCTGATGGCTACAAAAATATGACTATTTTTGGTTTTGATTTTAGTTGGATTGATAAGTGATTTTAAATTTTAAGATGTAGGATTACTAATAAAATATCTTTGAAACAAAGAATGAAAAAGATGAAGGTGCTAATTCTTATGTTTGGAAATAGTCTTTTTTGAATATTTTCAATGAGGACTATGTGGGTAATAAAATGAGATAAACTGGCAGTATGTTTGTAAAAAGAATCACTTAACTGAAGAATGTTATAATATATCTTCCACTAATGCTACATAATAAGCAGATCACATCAATATTTAAACCCCTGAATAATAATTATGTTAATCACAGTGAGGAAAAATTATGAATTTTCTTTTAGTTTTGTTTTAATAACAGATTGTGAGCTTTTTAGCATTTAATCTTAAAAAAAGAATGATTAGGGACTTTGTTATGTGTTGATATGAGATCAAACATTTTTTTAATGAATTTGTTTTTGATAGAAGGTTGTTTGCCATTTGGTATTATAGAAATGTATTATCCAAAGCCAGAAAATAAGAAAATGGAATTTAATCATTATATTGATTATTTTTTGTAGATAGAGATGCAAAGAAATGATGATTTTTGAGTTTAGTATAAACTTTTGTATATTTCTTATGCTCTCAAATTAGTTATATGCAAAATGAATTAATTTTTTTTTTAAAACAAATTAATAATTTGAATGATGGGTGCATAGTAAATCATTTTGAAAAGTATAAACATATTAATGGAGACTTTTGCATGAAAAGACTAAGGGAATTTATATTTTCAGCAAACTATTCTATGTCATAGTTAGTGCAAAAAGATGATTGATAATGTAAGAGGCTCATGACAATCGTATCCTCTATTTACCAAAGTGTCTAAACACAGTAAGATAGAAAAAAATGACAAAAAATGAGAGAAGAAATAATTTTGTAAAATTTATTGATGAATTACGTTCATAAAATAATAACTTTCATTTATCTTTTATTCAATCATAAGTTTTTTATTTTATAAAATCCATAGAAAGATATTATTTTTCTATGACAAATTAAAAGAAATGTATTTGAAGATTAACAATATGATTGAATTAGCAATTAAAATTAACTATAATTTTATAAATATTATCATGTTAAAATTTAAATTTACACATTTTATTTTGTTTAATTAAATGTGAATATTTGGCAGTTACATAAGTAAATTGATGGATTTGTGCATAATGTGGAATTTATTTTATCAAACCTCAATAAATTAATCAGGCTTTGACCTGTATTCAATGCACTTTAAAAGATAAGATGGCTGCTCTTATCTATATAAAAGTCACTAGCTTGTGTCATGGTTTGGAATGTCCATCTATCTGCAAAATATGCTTGATTATTACAAATTTTAAAACACATTGAATACAGGTTAAAGCCTGATTAAAGTATTTACATATGCTTTCTAGGCATTCAATAACTTAATTCCGACTCTTTAAACCTTAATACAGTAACTCTAATGTCAGCCCAATCTTGTTCTGCTAGAGATCAGTAATTCACTAATTGTTAATTTATCACTTTTAGAATCACATTTGCCTATTGTATACCTCTGTGAATTATTATATTTGTTGACTTTTTCTACTGGGATTTCTCATTACTATTGTAGTAGTAATACTGCCTTTACTTGAAGTATTACATTTACTTACAACATCTTATTTTACTCTATTTTGTGCAGACTTTCATTTTTTTTTTAATATTTACCATAGGTTTAATGTTTAAAAACATTATCATCTCATATAGTATTAAATAAATAATTGAATTATTTGATGTTCAGAAGTTTGAGCAACAGAAGCAACATTACTGAGCTGGACTTCAGCCCCTTTAGTTCATAACTTTATTACTGGACTAGTTTTATGAAAGTTTAGCCAAAAAAAAAAACATACCCACAATTTTTTCTGTAATTATAGAAATATCAGTTTCATGTTTTACACTAAAAACACTATTTAAATGGTATTAGGCAATTTTTGTCCAGAGCTGTTTCTTTGTTTTATTTTTCTAACAATTTTTGAAATTTATCATTAAAATTATCATAATTAATAAAAAAAATTAATTGTGTATTTGTGGAACCAAACTTAGTGCAAAAGCCATGAGTATCAGTATTTGCATGTATAGACAAGTGCACACATATATAGTATGTTTTGTTCACTTGCACCCACATATATAATAGTACTTTACTGCAGCTGGCTAGAGGTATAAATTTTCAAACATCAGTAAAATATTTAGTAAAATAACAGTAGTGATAGAATGAATTGAATCTTTTAAAATTATCTTTGAGCTGTAATTTTCAGATTCTCGGAAAATAAAAGTTATATGTTTATGTTATAATATACTCAGTCCTAAACGCATCACTACAAAGCGTGTCTATCTTCACATACAGAATATAAGAAATTATTTTCTGATCAACAATATACAGAAAAGCAATCCACCATGATATTTTCCCCCCAGCAGATTTATTACTCCGATATTGTTTGAATGAAAAAAGGGAAAATTTGCCTATAAGCAGATGTTTTAAGAAATTTTGAATGACCAATATATGTATATATATTTAGGTAATCACAAATTATCTTTAATACTTTTTATTAGTCATTTATTAGATTAGAGATTATCCAATAATGAATAATATTTATATGATATAATTTTCACTACATTACTCTCATGAAATGTTGTGACTGGTTTCTATCCATTTTTAATGCCTTGTGGAAGGGTGCAATCATAAGCATATGACCAATCTCTAAGATGCACATTACATGCTGAATCAGCACTCATTTTTTAACCCAGACCACAATCTCTTACACATATCTTTATCAATGTGTTCAGTATATATTGTAATGGTATGAAAAATTAGGGGGTGAACTTGGGATGATGACACTCATCATCATCAACCTGAGTTACTACAAAATGTAAATATTAAATATAATAAGAATGAACCTGATGAAAGGAATGAGCATGTTAATACTGAAATAACTATGTTAAGTTCACCAGCATTACACAAAAGCAATAATCATCCATCATCAGGAATGATCCAACAATAAAAATAAATTAACAGTCAATCTTGTGACTGTATTTACAAGTAGTTCACTATAGACCAGGCTAATTATTTAATCCCTGCCAACTCAGGGCAAATTATATAGACAGTAATTTGGATGCACAAACTTAAATGTTAATCCATTAAAGTATAATAAAAAATAATGCTGGGTTACTAAAACATGCTAACCATCATCAATGCTCTGGCCACTTAGTACTATTAATGTACTGGCCAACTATAAATTCTGATAAATACTAAATTAAATAAAATGTAGTGCATGGGCATTAAAGAATATCCTTTTTGCATTGGCCAGCATCATCATAATCTGGATGTCCATAACACTAAACATAACCCCTTTTATCTCAGTGAAAAAAAGCTCTATACTGTTACTGTAAGCAAGAGATATAATACAACATATAATTTATATTTTAGGATTGGATAAATTCACTGGAACAACTTTAATAGTGAAATATCAATTTATTGATAACAATTAAAATGGAATTAAGGTCTGCTGAATATGCTATAAATATAAATTTGGCATTCTGATTTTGATTAAAATAAAAAGAAATAAACTACTGCATTGTGATTTACCAAAATGTCAATAGGTTTATATAAAACATGTATATATCAGCATACAGACATGCCTGTATAAAAAATACATATCAGAATTGTGATAAGCTAATAATAAAATTCAATAATTCATTTTAATAATTCATAAAGTATGATTCATTTTAGTATATATACATATCTACATAACACTCATCTACATAAACACAGGAATGCTGTATAAACCATAATTACATACCAGAGTTGTGATAAACTAATAATAAAATTCAAGTCATTTTTAATACATAAGTGCACATGTATGTGAATATAACAAAATATAGATAATCTGAATTAAAGTTATTAATTAGCCCCATTTTTTAATGATAATTAAATAATATCCATAATTATGTGCTTTTAACACTTTAGAGAAGTTATATTTATTAATAATTTATTTAATGCTTAGCACTTTCAAAGCTCCATATATTCATACTCATAACTGCATGCAGTTGATAGTGATGAGGGGGAGTATTCTAATTTATGTTAATTAGTTAGGTGCTTCAGTATTTTATTTAAATATTGTTTGGATTAGTTTGTCCATCTTTTTGAAATGGCAAAACAGGTGTATTTTCTGTTAATTGATTGAGTGTCAAATGTTTTTTTTTAAAACACATTATTGTTGTTTGGAAAGTTTCATTTAAAATTCAGATCTTGTGGCATTATTTTTCAATATTTTTAAAAAGATTCTGGGAGTTTTCCTATCTATTTTATTTTTTATGACCAATATTGGGAACAAATAATCTTCTAGACACAAATATCATTTATTATTTTAGTTTTAGTTGAATAATTTAGTCAAAAAATTATTTACCTTTTAAACCAGCTGATATCTGTAAATACTTTACATATACAACACAGTTACCTTTGTCTATGTTTTTTTGAATATTGATAAAACTGTATATAGCATGGTGTTCTCTTGGTAAGCTGATCCCTTCTAAAACCATAGACTGACTTTTTGTCATCCGTGAGAAAAGTATAATCCAGGTAACTGTTGACCTCCAATCAGCTTCATTTAGTCTAGAATTTGATAGACTTTATGCATAGCATCCTATGGATTATGGAAAACAGAGAAGCAGGTCCTTTACTTTCATGTGAATCCAAACTCTACCATTGTGAACTAGCAGTGGCTAACTTGCACTGTCTTGTCTTAATTATATCTTCATAGTAACTCTCTATAACTCATAACATTTTTCCAATATTTTTATAATCGGGGTAAATTTTAAAAAATCACAGTAATTAAAAGTATGTTTTTTTTATTCTGATTGAAAAAAGTTAATGACTTTTCAACTCACCTTAATTCATTCAAAAATGACTTTGTATGATTTTTATCAAAATATGTTATTCAAGCTTTAATTTAAAAAATTATTTAATCAAAATAGATAGTAGAATTTTATAATTACCAGTATATCTATTCTAACATAAAAATATGCTTGTTTTAATTTCAAAATGAGAATTGACAAAATATTAATTAGACTTTATTAAACATTTAATTTATAATAAATTTTTTAAAATTCAAATTATTTATTCCTTAACTTATTACTATAAGACACATAAGCATCTCAGTATATAGATAGCAAATTACTACAGTTTAATTGATGTATCAGTGTACTGCCCTCATAACTTTGACCAAATCTCTTAATGAAAGTATACTAATAATTTTTATTAATCATTCATTAGACTAGAAATTATTCAATAGTGAATAATATTTCTGCAGTGTAATTTTTATTACACCATTCTCATGCAAGGTAGGGATTGGTTTCTATCCACTTTTAACACTTTGTGGAGATTGCAGTACAGAAATATTCATTATACAAATTATCTTTGTTTAAAAACCATATTGTTTTATCAAATATTAAAATAATAGTGCTTTTCCCATGATTTATTCTATGTATTTAAAATTTTATGATTTTTTTCTAAATTAAAGCTTTAAAATAAATTGAAAAGATGCAAAAATTAATAGACTATGGTCAGGTCTGCATACGTTAGTGTGATATGAATTCAATCATCAAGATGATCGATCATCTTATAAGACATGTTAAAGCTTCTTAAAGAAATCTAATAAGGTATTAAACATTGAATTTAACATATAATTTTTATTTATAATAGTGCTGTGATGAGCTTTTTGAATAATAACAATTATTATCTATTGCTTTGTCCAGTTTACTGCAGCAAAAAAGCAACATATCTAATAGTTAAAGCTTTCCAGATCAATTCTCTACTAACTAAAATAAAAAAAGTTTTAGTTTGGATAATTGATTGAAACTATTGTGCTCATCCTGCCACCTGATGCATGAATGTAATGTGTGTGACTTCCATAGCAAATAAGTATATGATTAATTTTAAAAATCCACACTCCAATGTTTCTTCAACGTAAATGAAGGTGTATTATTTTAATCAATCAATTGAAGAATAATATATATATGTAAGTAGAATCCAAACAGACACATTGCAAATGAAAAAAAAAAGAACTTTTGGTTTGATAGTATCAAAGAGGTAAATTTTTAATAAGAAAATTAAATTTTTAATGAAATGACAATCAAATTTGTATATATAAAAAAACAACACCTGATATACTGAAAAGAAGATAAAAAGTTAATACTCTCATACAATATGAAAACTATATTGACATTATTCTATTTTAATGTCAAATTTAATCAAACATATGACATTAAAATTCATATGAAATATTTATTTGGTGAACTGTTATTTTTTTTTAAATTAAAATTTTATCTTTTCATAAATAAATGTTTGGTATTCCAAGTTTGAAATGCTATTGTTATCAGTTGCTCAATCTATTCAAATAAAAATGTTGAAAACAATTCTCATCGCTGTTAAATTTTAATTTAATTATTTTTATTGAATAATAATATGTTTTTAAAAATAATCACTAAATTTCTTTCTTTATATCTAGGCTTTTATTGATTGTATAATGATGCAGTTTGACTTTCTTAAAAAGGAAATATTCAATTTTAACTAATACTGATGATAATAAGTAGTATAGTCATAACATAGCATTATAATAGTAAGTGACTAAATATAAATTTGATAATTATTTTTTTTAAAAACCATGTGAAATATACCTATTAATAGCGCCACACTTCAAGCACATAATGAATAGTGCCTAAGATGCATTTTGATATTAAATTCAATTATTCCAGATTTATCTAATAATTTTATATCAATTCTGCTTGTATTCATTGAGTATTACAGTGTCTTAAAAAATACACACTAAATGATTACCCAACATCCTTTATGTCAGAAAAAGCAACTTTTCTTTAACCTTAGATATAATCTTTAGCTTTTTATTAAAGTAAAATGTATCTTCTTTTTTTAAATTTATAACTATGTGGTTATATTTTTCTTATTCTATACTTTAAGAAGTAGATGAAATAGATTTAAAAAGTTGAATATTAAAAAAAGAATCATGCAAACAGAAATAATAATAATTAAGACATACTTGATATTTATTTTAAACAATGACAAAGAAATGTTAATGGTTATATTGCTCGGAAGTTCATAAAGTCGAGCATCAGTAGCTGAGAGGTCAGCGCAGCAGATGGTTGTCGCGGGTTCGCTTCCCGGCCAATGCTTTGACATATATAAAAAAAGAAATTCTTCAAGCACCAGAATCATTCTATAACCTGTGACCTCCTGATTCCAAACTGTGCAGGGTTAAGTTGTAGTTTAAAAAATGCAAAAAAAAATATTAATATTAAAATTACTAATTAATCATTAGATAATTAAAATAATATTCACATAGTTATTTTTTCATATGATATCTGCACAACCAAGTGACAAATTGGTAGCAACACTTTTATAGCAATTTAATTTTTTTTCTCAACTGAGAATCTGTTTTGGAATCTTCATCTCTACCCATCATCACTCTTAGCATTGTGCTAACTATATAAGATTTGAAGTTATTAAAATAACTATGTAAATTTTATATATGATTATGATAGTTCAGCGGTTGTAAACTTGTAATCTAAGGATTAATTTTTAGGTTCAAAGTGTGTCATTCCATCATTCAAGTCAGAATTTGTTTTTATGTATTAGTTTACAAAAAAAAAAAAAAAAAATTCTGATTTTTTTTTAATAATCAAACTTTTTAGTCTCCATTATATTAAAACATAACATTTTTCTATATTTTTTTAATTCTTCTATCAACTATTATTAATTTATATGGGTTTTTCTCCCATATTTACATTTTTTTCTTTTTTTTCTTCTATTCATCAGTGTTAATTATTTAGTAAAAATATAATTAATTATTAGAAGGTCAAAGTCTTTTTCATTTATACCTTGTTTGGAGAAATGTGTTTAAAAAATTGAAGCAGTTATCTGAATATAACAATATGTTTTCTGCTAAATGGCAAAAGTGCAGTCAATGCTTGTATCAAGAGAGATTGTTTTGGAGATCTGCTTAATATCTATTGATTACTCATGCTTATAAGAATAGTTTTCAAGGAGTCTGGTGTGAAGTGGATTAATTACTACCAGCAAGTGCCAATTATTAACATAATAGTAAAAAAAACTAATATTAATCATCTAATTCTAAAATTTTTATCAAGGTTATGTCATTCAGAGTGACTACTTAGATTTCACTGAAGCAAAACATCAGAAAGATAAAGTCTTATTAAGAATTTCATTGCAATCTTATCATTTAAATTCTAAAATAGTTTAGAAAAATGCTTTGTTAGATTAGAGAAATATGATCATTTTGAGTCTTGTTGTGTTACAGTCATGAAAGAAATTAATATAAATCTTTTTTTTTTTTTTGGCAAATATTGGAAAAAGTATTTTTCTACAAGTTATTAAAAAACCTTGTGCTGTTTTCAACATTTTTATGCTATTTAATACCCTATATTTTCTGTTATTATTTATAAAAAGAAGTATTTATAAATAAAATGAGTCAATACAAAACAAGACAGCTAAAAGACAGTTAATGCAAATAAATCTTTAATTAAAAAAGAAATTAATAATGTTATGCAAACATATATATAACATTTACATGTTCTGGAAAGTTTTTAGAATTTTGTGAGGACTGGGACAAAGTAATATTTTCTCGGATATAATTAGAAATTAACAATTATATCACAATTAATTTCCTTCAATTTATATAATCACCAGAGTTTATTTTGTTTATCAATTGTACATAGTTTTTGTATTTTCTTTTTTTTTATTTATCTTTTTATGTGTTACAAACAAACTTGTGGCTTTTCTTACAATGTATGAGTTTCTTATTTACAGATTAAACACATATATGGTTTTGTATTATTTATTTTTCTGTTTTCCTTTTCTGATTCTCTTTAAGATACATTCTTTTTTAATTAATATTTTACTCTTATTGTCAATAATGATAATTATGTTATAAATATATGTTATGCTTTTTGTGGTTTGGCACAGCAATAAAATTGCAAACTCCAAAACTCAATTTCAGTTCTGTGATGTCTAATATTCAAATTTCTTATGAATTCCTAAATAATAAACCATTTATTTATTACTTATATCATATTCTGGAATTTTTTAGTTATATAGAAATCTGAATTTATTTTTATAACATGAATTTTATAAAATCAAACTGTTTTTTTAAAGATTGACTTTATATGGTTTTACGTATTTTTTTTTTTCTAAAATTTTGCTGGATCACAATTCTATCTCAAATCAATCAATTTTTAAACAATATAATCTTTTATTCTCTTTCATTTGAGATAATTATGCTAAGCTTATTAATCATATATTCCATGTTTGGATTCATTTAGCAACATGTATTTTGTTTTTGAGTGATAACAAGCTATCATTAATTACTGAATAACTTTTAAATTCATTGTTTAATTCTAATTAAATATCTTACTTTATAATGATTAATTGATGTTTAAATACAATTTTTCAAAAATAAATAAAATTTTTCTTCCATAATAACACTTCCAATCTGTACAGACACCACAAGGGTTTTCTATTTTAATTGAAAAATATAAAAATAATAGTGAAATAGTTATGTCAAAATATAGTTTAGTCAATAATCATTATAAATTCTGATTATTTATTGATAATTGTCTCAAAATGTTAGGAATGACATATTTGATGATAATGTAGAAATCTTTAAAAGAAATGCTCACTATTATAAAAGAAAATAACAGAAACAGAAAACTGTCACTATAGCAACCACATTACAATCCCAGAAAAAAATATAGAGAGACAAAAATAAGTTTGTGGTGACTCTAGCAAATCAATGCATAAACCATAAATATACCACACATGATTACCTGCTGGTTTATCTAATTCCCATGCTCAATACAATAAAAGTATATTCCTTACAATAGAGATGATTATTAGATATGACTTAAAATAGCAGATTCAGTTACCTACTAAAGATTTTTCTAAAATGATTACTTTAGAAACTTACAATTAAAATATCAAATCAAATATATCTGAGTATATTATACAGATATAAGTTGATTGAATTCTATAAACATAATACCACTCTATTCTTTAGCTTGCATAGTATAGTATATACAAGATTAGCTTTCTGTTCTAGCTCCATCAGTGATCTCATATTTTGTGGCTTTTCTCTTTATCAGTGAAATTTGGAATTCAATGCCAGATTCAAACCCCTTACATTTAGTAATCAGCTTTAATAACTTCTTGTCAAATTGAAAGTCTAAAAATTAAAAAATCTTAAGAGTTTTAAACCCCAAACAATCTGATTGTATATACACCCGGGTCTTGTTTTATGCGGATTATTTTAATCCGATTTTGAAGTTATGCAATTCATGTTTCTTCTTAATATCTTTGTATGTGGTTTTCTTTTATGTGATAAAAATTATTAGATCAGAAGTCAAGCTCCAATAATGCACTATTACTTTAAATATTATAAATTTTGCGCACTCACACATATTTAAAATAATAGCACATTATCAGAGTTTGATTTCCATCTAATAATTTCAATATTTTCAGTGCTTTATAATAGTACTGTAATAGATTTTATGCAATAAAGAAGTTCATAATTCTCTTAAAATAAGGATTTCCCCATTTTATATACACATTAAATTTTACAAGATTATAATATAAATCTGTTCAAACATTATAGATGCCTATACTATGCATGTTATTGCATTTTAAATCACATTCTATTTTGGCTTTTTAAAAAAAGAGTATATAATCAATTAATCATTTAGTATCCACAAGTTTATTTTTAAAAGGTGAGTAACAGTGGTGGGCACAATTAAATTTGACAATTAAAAATTAAAACCTGATTTTTAATTGTAATTAACAATATAAAACTTACTTAATGTGATCTGAAATTAAGGTGATGTGAAATGAGGAAATTTGATTTTTAAACAGAATTGAAAATTAAAAAATTAAAGACAAAAATAAAAATTTAATTTTTAAATGTTAGTTTTAATTAAATTTTGTCCAACAGTAGTGGGTAGGTGTCTTTTTATTATCATAAATCTGATAAATTCTTATTTTTATTTTAAACTTTTAGTTTACCCTAATGGAGCAGGGAAAAAAACATCTAAGAAAATGAATTTCTTTGGAAACAAAAATTTCAGTTTTAGATCACTTAGTGAAATGAGAAGGATCAACAGCAATTGGAAAACATTTTAGTTTGGGCGAGTCCACTATAAGAGTAATTAAAAAAAATGAAGTTGGCACTAGTTGCATTTCCTCTTGTGACAAATCTGATTTCTTACCAGTTTACAAACAAACCTGTATATCGTCAAATAGTGATAATAATTAAAATACTGTACATGTATGAAAAAATGTAAAATACTCTAAATTATGCATAAAAATATACTGTTTTGAATAAAATTAAATACTGTAGTTAATAAAAAAAAGTAAAAAAAGTTTGTCTTGTATCAATTTTTTTCAAATTTGAAATTTTTTTTAGTCATATTTTATTTTCTTATTTTTTTACATGAATTTTAAAGTAATTTTACATTGTTGCTTTGCTTTTATGCGATTTTTAAAAATTACAGTACGTATTCCCCATTTTTCAAGGTAAGTTAAGTCTATTTTTGTGTGATTTCTTTTGTGTGCATTTTCTGAGGAACCTATCTACTCCATAAAATGAGACCCAGGTGTATTGTCCTGATCAGTAACTATTTTTCTCAATGTAATTTCCTTTTGATACTTGTTTACCAATTTAATATCACTTGATTACATAATTTAAACAATGTGTTAAGTTTCAGTAAATATGAAGTTATCAATAGCTTTTCTTAGGATAGTGCCTAAATGCATATATTTATAAATTTAAAGAATATGATATAAGCAAACACAGATAATCTTTTTATTCTTGTTTATCAATGTAATAACACTTGATTATTTAATTTAAACAATATAATATCATTAAATCCTAATACTTCAGTGGTAAAGGCAAAAAATGATCTGTTTGTCTGGTAATTATTAATTATTCAAATTTATTATAGATGATGATAGGGAAGAAAACTGCTTTTGTTTATATGATAATGTGTAATCTAAAGAAACAAGGGTTATTATGTTGGTATTTATAGTCATTATTAGGGGAATGAGATGTCTCCAGTTAAAAAAGAACATGTGATTACTAATACATAGTTATTGATTTGGGAATAAATCTATAAAATTAAATAAGAAGATTGGCTTGGTTTTAAAACTTAGAATTTCTTGAATTTTGGATTTTAGTTTAACAATTAATTGTCATAGAGTCGATTGCTTGATACATAACTACATTAGCTCCAGCTTTAAAACCTTAAAGACAGCGCAGAGAATACTGATTTAAATGCACTATCCATTCATCACTGATTGCTCAAGTTTACTACAGATGATGCTTAAGTTAGTAATTGTTTTTTATATTACATTGTGCAAAATAAAGAACCAAGTTATATTATGTTGAAATTGGCATTATTTACCATAGAAAAAGATGCAAATAGGCAGCCATGTTTGGATTATGTACACAGTCATCAAATATATATATACATATATTGTATAAGTACATTAGTTTTATAGTATTATGGGGTATTTTACATGAGAAATTATGAATAAGATTTATATTATAGTTGTAGATATAATATGCTAATATAATGTGTTAACCAAAGGTTCATTCTTTGACTATAATATTCGAGAGAGTGCTTCTCTAGGCTTGACTAGCAATACGGTAAACGTTTAATATCACAAAAATGCTCAAAATTTCGATCTCTTAATGTTAAATGATTAAATACTTTTTTTTTTTAATCTTTGCAGATGTTAATAAATCACTTGAGTAAATTGATCGTAAGAATGAAGTTAAATCATTCATACATATACAAAGATTTATCTTGATGGCTTTTCAAATGTTTTCAAATTGTATTATAAAATATTATTGATTACTTTTAAAAAATCTTAGTATCGTAATGAATCTGATATTAGATTTTAAAGAGTATTTTTAATTTGCTGCTAATTTTTAATTGATATTCTACGATTATTTATTAATTATTATTCCATATGTATATTAATTTTCTTAATTATTGAATTTGATGGTTTTTATGGAGATAATTAATGTTAGAATTTTTAATATTGTTGATATTTAATTTTTTTTTTTTTTTAAAAAATCATATTCTTTTTTCCTTCTCTTAAAATAATTTGTTTTCAGATATGCAGAAATAAATAAGAAATCATATTACCTTATTAAAAATTTGAAAATTTTTGCTAGTAAGAAAAGACATAAGGTGAAAATACTGGAAACTAATTTTTTAATCAATAATAAAATCGTGTATATTTGATTCATCTCTCTGACGGAAATTTGTTTTTTAAAAGAAATATAATAAATTTTTTATTAAAGTAATAATAAAAATAATTTTGTTCTGCTAAGGAAAACTCACTGAAATTTAATTTATTAATTAAAAAATATTTTGTATAAGAAAAAAATGCCATGTTTTGTATAAATTTGAATGAATAGTAGAGGAGGAGGGAGAGGGTTGAATATAAATTCTAAAGCTCGTATATAAAAATAATTAAAGAATAACACCCAAACTCTTATATCTTAATGTACTTAATTTTATATGAATGTTATCTGTCTTAAGGCCGGATAAAATAGCTAAACCAATAAAATATTGTGATTACCTTGACCATAAGGTGGAGTTTGCGTGGTTTAGTGTAATGATACAGTGACGAATTTTTGAGATCAAGATTCGTGAATTGCAGATCCACTTTTGTATGTCCAGTTCCTGCAATTTTTATGATTTCTAGAATTCTAGAATAGTAAACTTTATTGCTTATGGTACTTTGTCATCACATTAACATAATTTATTCCATCGTCTCAACTTGCAGCTTCATCATACAACAATGGAGCATCTTACACCATGCTTTTTGGAATACAGACATACATATATATTATAATTATAATTATGCTCAAGGCTAGATAGGTTTATAATTAAACTCATAGAAATCAATCAACATTTAGACAATTTCAATATCAATAACAATCATAATTACACTTATTATTTAAGTAACACATTGTTGGAGTGCAATTTGAAAGTTATAATTGCAGCTTGAATGTTATAATTGACTATTTGTTAGTCTGCATTCAGAACAGGTTATATTTATCTATTTAAGAAGATTTATTTAAACTTTTTTGTATCAATAATTTCAATTTCTGTAGTCAAGTTGCAATATTTAGTGTCTATATAAAAATATTGGGCCATAAAAGGTGGAATTCCACCTTTATTGTTAAAAATTGACAACAGATTGAGATTAATTGTTATTGGGATTATCTAAGTGTTGATTGATTTCGATGAATTTATATATATTA
This sequence comes from Epiperipatus broadwayi, assembly GCA_028023455.1. Lineage (NCBI taxonomy): Eukaryota > Metazoa > Onychophora > Udeonychophora > Euonychophora > Peripatidae > Epiperipatus > Epiperipatus broadwayi. The sequence goes on along the minus strand of JAQFVV010000737.1, from coordinate 156,276 downwards.
TAATAAAATTATGAATAAAGATTAATGATAGAAAATGGAAATATTATTTTTTAATTAATGTACCATTTGAGATTCTTTATTGCATCACTAAAGTAAATGACATGAACAAGTCAATTTCAAAGCAGTCACATGTTTATAAGATTAAGATGCTTTATCGATTTTAATCATCTATTACTGATTAGTAAATCTGTATTTAGACATCATTAATTAGAGGATAAAAAAACCCAAGAAAATAATTAGTCTAATGAATAGTGATGTGCTGATTGCAATTCAAACATGATTTAAATTATGATAAATACTTCACCATTGAAGATTGGTGGCAGTCATATCCCAGTGAATGTCAATTCTGTTTATCTTTGAGATTTATTTTAACAGTGAATCACATGTGCTTTTTTTATCCTACACATTCATATGGATTTTGCAGATACATGTAGATAAGTCTTCATTTTCTTACAACTTTAGGTGAATAGAAATGTTTATTTAAAAAGAAAATGTTTAGTCTAAATTAATCATACATTTCCTAATTTAAATAATCAAATCACCAAAAGTAATTTAAATAAATTATTGTAAATGTTAAACATAATGGACAAACATTGACTTAATTTCCTAATGCGATTTCTTATTCCTACAATAAAAATTCACCAGTCACTTTACACTTCTATAAGTTTTTAACTACCAGTTATTTGCAATTATATGATGGATTATATTTATTATCTAGACTTGATTGTGTCTTTAGAAATATTTAATATTTTTTTTAGTTTTTTAAATTACATTCTATTGTCAGTAATAGCAGGCATGTTACTTAGTATATAACAAAATGTTTAGATTGGTATTATTTATTAACATGTGGGCCATTACTATCAATGGGATGTGTGTGGAAGGTTTAAATTTTTCTAAAGGCATTTAACAATTAATTCTAGATGACTCTGGAATTAATTCAAATTTATGCAACAAAGGTGATATGTTATTTATAGTTGCCTGAATAGAATAAACTAGATACTAGAAGTTTATCAAGTTGGAGAATATAACTATCCAAGTGTTTCATTTTACTTTTTTTTAAAAAAAATATTTGTTATATATATATCGTGCCTTACAATTTAGTCACTAGCTAAATTTATAGTAATGTGCATGTAAGAAAATGTAAAACCAAAATCATCATCACATTTTTATATAACAATAAATGAAGCTGTAGGGCATCCAAGTTTAAACCCTACAAGATCCAGTTTTAAAAGCTTTAGACAGAAAGAGAGTGGGTCAACAATTATATTCTTTATTTGTTTGTGTGTTGATAGAAAGGTAATACACACATTTAAACTATTCAATATTTAATTTTTCTGTTAAAAAGCAATGTTATAATGCATATGTATAGGCAGTGTGTGTTATAAAAGCTATTTAGTTAGCCACTTTTAAATTTCAGATATTAAACATTTTAACTTTCTTTAAAACTAACCTATGCTTGATCAATTCTAATGTCTTATTCTATACCTCTATTTTGCTTTTCTATAATTGTAATTGGGATTTAAAAGCTAAGGATTTAATTTTAAATATTAGGGTTATAATTACTAAGCTAGCAATTAGATTATTGTAATGACAGTTTATGAATGATTTGAAATGATAAAGTATGTGTGTACATTACATACAGAAATTTACATTTATTAAATATTGAAAGAAAAAGAAGGGTTAAATCTGTCAAATTATTTTTTTTACAATTTTGTGTTAAATCAGATATCTATTTTTGTAGCAATTTTGTTTTTATAAATGATTGTTTGTCATTTTGGGAGCTTAAGCTTGGTGGGAACTCTAATTTTGAAATTGTCTCATCTTAAGATTAAAGGAAAGAAACTCCAATTTTAGATATTACAGATATACATGAAAAAGGAAAAAGGATTAAGTCTATTTTTTTTTAAGACAAAAGTGTCTGAAAACCAGGTGTGTGATTTTTTGGGTTGGTCAAAAATAGCAATTCACACTATCACTCTAATTGGGTGAGTTGACTCAAAAATCGGATATAAAAGCAGTCTGGAAAATCAGTTGAGCTATTAGATTATTATTATTATTCATCCTTCACCATTTGTTATAGAGACTTGTAAAAATTATTGAAACTAAAGCAGACAAACATTTTTAATTCTGCTAGATAACCTTTTTCTTTTGAAAATCATTTTTTATGAAGTTTTGAATGTTGAAAATATAAGAAATGATGGGGTAGACAAATTAGATATGTGTCCCATCAAGACCTGACCATCGTGGAGCTGCAGATCATATAGGAAGGAAAAGATGTCTTGTCTGAAAAATAATATTCTACACCTTTCAACTGACAAGAGAAATAAGATGTTTTTAAATAGAAAGAAGAAACATTCACCTGCATTCGAAGAGGATCAGAAAGATGAATTAATCTACTGATAAATATTAATCATCAAGTCCAATTAATTGTTCCAGCAACTGAGCTTAAAACCCAGGAAATTTATAAACGTGAAAACAACTGATGTATTTCATCCACTAAAAGAATCATGCTTGACAGGAAGAGAAGAAAAATTAATATAAAGATTTCCAAATTGTCCACTAAAGCAAATAACCTCAATAGGATCATCATCATCAAATAATTATACACTTTAAGAAAGAGATTGTTCCAAAAAAAACACAGAAATTGTTGCTGCCAAAGATAGACATTAAACAAGAGAAATTTGACTCATTAGAAGTCACTACAAAGAATTGGTAGTATAAAAAATTTTTTTTATATATTTTCTTTATGATAGCAGAGTCTTAATAAAATTTTAGCAATAAAGTGGTATATTTTATTTAAAGAACTTTTAAAGACTATTCAGATCGATTAAAACCAAGAATGTCTTACTAATAATAACTTTGAGCTTCATAAATGATCTTGAATGTATCAAAATTATTTGTTTATTAATTTACAGTTATGAAATATTAATGTGTAAAATAATTTTTTGTATTATTATTTTGGTTTTAAATAATATTTTGGTTTTTATGGGATAAAACACACACCTACATAATAATATTTTTACATGTGTATAATTGTGTGCGAATGTGAAGTAATAAGCAGTGTTAAAATATTAAATTATTTTGTTTTAAGAAAGTATAGCATTTCAGAGGTAGAAGGGAGGGGGAGAAAATGATTTAAAACTTGTTCGGTAAAACTTGCTCTTTCAATTCTACTAACATTTTCTTTTAACATTCTGCTTACATGTTAGATTATAAAGTATGTGTGCCAATGAGTGAATATTTTTTTTTATATGAAATACTTTTCTTGTAGATGGAACATTTTAACATATCGGTTACCCAATTTAATACAATATACTTTTGAAATACATTTACGGGAAAGGGGGAAGAATTTAAAATTTAATGTTATGATTTGTTATTGTTAATATAAATTTTCATGTAAATATAGAAATTTTTATGTATATGTTAGAAATGCAGTAATAAATATTAGTTTATGTTATTAAACGAGGCATATATAGTTCATTAAGAGTAGTCTTTATCAAGTGTGATCATTCATCATCAATGGTTGAATATTAGTTGTTTAAGATATGATTAAATATGCTAAGATTAACAATAATTATGAATTTCTTTATAAAAATTAGGTTTTATGTTTAGGCTTAGTCCTAAAGCTATGGTTGAAACCATTGTCATTATCATCATCATCATCATCATCAACATTTTAATTAATATGTTTAAAGGCCATAAATAAATATTGATTTCATAGTATTTAGTGATTTCTTAGTATTATTATAACCACCATCCCATCATCTATTTCATGCAAGGATGAGTGAATTGCCATCCTAAATTAATAGTAATCTGAGCTAGTAAAACTTATAAAAAATATTGAAACACATTTGTTATGCTAAGGTCTAAGAAATGATTTATGTCTAATGAATTCCACTTCAGTTTAAAGATGTTTTATGTTACCTAGGTGTTTACTTAAATATTAGTGCATACAGTGTTATGGGTCTAAAATCAAAATCATACATTTTGTAAGAAATAAAGTACCAAAAGGGATTCAAACCTGGTACATGTGGAAAGGTTATTAGATATAACTGTGTCTAGATTCAAATAATCTAGTGGCACCCTGATAGACCCTATTCACTTGTTGTTCACTTAGACATGCACTTAACATCAAACCAAGAAATGAAAGTGAGTAAAATCTACAGTCTGTATACCTGAGAAGATATTTTATTGAGTTACTAGTGTACTCACTCACTTGATTTCCATATACCTGAGTTATAATAGTTGTTATTAATAATTTGTTTATAATTATTGATATTGTGATATCTTGAGAAATCTAATTATAGAAATATGTTTCATTTAATCCAATGACCCTTAATATGATTGATAACTCAGTCGGATCTCTTTGTTTAATAGCCACTACTCAGGTATTCTTCTCATAATTTAATTTAAGCTACAATGCTTTTCGTTTATTAGTTACAAGATTTATATTTGAATCTTTTCTTAATTATTTAATACATTTGGATTGTTTGATCATCTTTATTAAGTTACAATGAATATTAGAATATTTGAGACTTTAATAATATTTGGATTTTTGACAAATCCAATGATGTTTTAATAATATTTCTTTTGAGCATCTTTATTTATGTTACAATGGCACCCAACTTGGGTCTTGACAGTTTACCATATACCTGAAAAAGGGAGTCTATAGAATGATAAGAGATGTGTGGTTAAAAAGAGAGAATTTTTTTTTTAGTAAAATTTTTTTTTCAGTAAAATTTTTTTTGTCTTACAAAATTTTCTTGGCCATACAGTCTTATTTTACATTTGTATATGATGATGTTTAATATGATTTAATTTTTCATTGATGATGATAAAATGGGTACAGTCATAAAACAGCTTAGTTTTTTTTATCAATTTTGAAAATAGATGAATATCACAACTTAAGACAAAGGTGAAATAAATAATAGAATTTTTTTTTAAGCATTAGAATAATTTAGTGCCAGATAGGATAGGCATAGTAATAGTGATGAATTATGGAATAGTAGTTTCATGTGTGTTTGGGGAGTTCATTTTGTAAAAAGTCTATGATTTTGGAGGTTGGATTGGATATTTGATCGTTGGAGTTTGGTTGGTTAGATTGCAGTTTTGATGATGAGTGGAGAGTTTTGTCATTGCCTTGAGAATGCTATGTATTCATGTAACTCATGAATGATCAAACCCATTCACTGCTCCAACCCAATTTATAAGTTATCTTTATTTTATCATGAAGCAGTTAACAGCAGTCCTGCCATGATATCAGCCTATAAGTCTCCAAAGAGAGAGAGCACGGCATAGTTTTCCAATCCAGTTTATATGTTATTCTTATTTTATCATGAAGCAGTTAACAGCAGTCCTGCCATGATATCAGCCTATAAGTCTCCAAGACAGAGAGCAAGGCTTAGTTTTCTGTAGTCCTTAATAAGCAGGGCATTCCTTGATACTTGCCACATAAGACTCCAAGAGAGAGAGAGAGCAAGGCATAGTTTATCTATTTTAGCCCCTAAGACTTAATACTTCTTTTATTGCAACAGAGTTTGCATCATTCAATCAAGGGTTGTGGTAGTTAATAGTGATCAAATTGGGATGATCTTCTGAGTGCTCATGATACATTGTGTGATTATAGTGCTGTGACTGAATTCTTTTATTTATCTCAAGATTGTGAACTGCTAGTCATTCTGTGGACTGTCAATATCTGTTGGATTTCTAGGAGAATGGATGAATGTATAGTTTGGGCTATTGCAGACAGACATGCACTATATAGATTATGGTTGTGTAGTTCATCAAATAAGGACATTAAATTTTTTTTGTATTTGTAATGCATGATAAGGTGAAAAGCAAATCAGTCAGTTAGTCAAAGAGATAGGTGTCAGACAAGGAAAGGATGTGTAGGTTTTTGATGGTCAGGGAAAGCACAGATGGGATATATATATATATATATATATATATATATATATATAGTTTTGAAAAACATGAGTGAACAAAATAATAGTATGGAAGAGGTTATGGAAGAGGAAGGTGTCCGAATCCCAGAGATCAGTGATAGTTTTTATACTGAAGAAGATGATGAGGAGGTTTTCCTTAAAAAACAAAAAGGAAGAAAGGAAGTAGAGGAAGATGCCTCTAAAGTTAGTAGCAATAATAAGACCTCAAGTGTGGAAGTAGATGAAGAGCCAGAAGTTGGCCAGACTCAGATAGTAAAGGAGGCACCATCAGAGATGGAATTAAGGATAAAGGATGTTGCAAGTTTGCTCCAAGATTTAGGAAAAAGTAATAAAAGGTCTGGAAAGAAAGAGGACTAAGAGTTAAAAGAACAGTTATAAAAGTTTAGAACAAAAGATGGAGAAAAGTATAGAAAGTTTAGAACAAAAGATGGAGAAAAGTAATAAAAGTCTAAAAGAATATACCAAGCAAAGAATAGAAAGTTTGAGAGAAGATCTCAAGGCAAAGATAGATAACTCTATTAAAAGCAATAACCGAATAATCATGGCCTGGGAAACAGAGATCGAAAAACCTCATATAGAGAAAACTACAGAAAGTATAATAGAAGATAGTCAGAGCTTACCAGTTTTAAAAGATAATCTGGACAGTCAGACCACTGATAATAAGGAAAATAATGTAAAGTTAGATACACTGATAGAGGATAAGTTCCCAGAAGTAGAAAGGCCAATAGTAGCTGCAAGACCAAGTCCCCCAGTAAAGAGAGTACATGAGGAGATGGCCAGAGAGCCGATTTGGGTAGATCATAAAGTGAAAAGAAGGAAAAGAGAGTGGGAGGAAAAACTCCATGCACCAGATGAGGTGATAAAATTTAAGAGAATCTATCTCTCTGAAAAATTCAACTGCTCTGGAAAAGTCAAACATAAATTATATCTGGTACAGAGAGGCAATCTCTCTGAAAAATGTAAATGTCCAGTGTGTATCATACAGAGAATCAATCTCTCTGAAAAATTTAAATGCTCTGGAAAATTTAAATGTGCCTTATATATGGTACAAAGAGTCAACCTTTCTAGAAAATTTAAAAATAAATTGTATATGGCCCAGAGAATCAACCTCTCTGGAAGATGTAATGAATTATATATGATACAGAGAGTCCATCTTTCTGGAAAGTTTAAAAATAAAGTATGTATGGTATAGAGAGTCAATCTCTCTGAAAAACTTCAAGGCATATTACATATGGTACCAAGAGTCCATATTTCTAAATGGAGTTTGTAATAGGAGGTTATATAAAATAAATCCTCCGGATATGTTTTATAAATATCCAGTCAAGATGAAAAATGGAAATATTAAAAAGGGACTGGATGTACGTGTGCATTTTTATGCAGACCACCATATGATTTGAAAAGAAAAAGCCATTCCAAATTACCAAGAAAATAGGAGAGAATGCTTTTATGCTTGCTACTCTTGATGGGAATAAGGGAACCTATAATGCTAGGAGTTTGATCCCTTATACTTCAGCAGAGTAGCTTGGCAAAGATCTCCAAATAAATCAAATTCAAGTTTTCTAATGAAAAGTATGATATTTACCAGTAAGTTAGAATTTTTTTTAATATTATTATAGTTATTATTATTAGTGTTATTTTATTAGTTAGAATTTTTTTTTAGATATAGTTAAAACAAAGGTGCTGATGATTTTATCTGAAGGGGGGGGGAGTTGTGCCATTACAATTTAGTCACTAGCTAAATTTATAGTAATGTGCATGTAAGAAAATGTAAAACCAAAATCATCATCACATTTTTATATAACAATAAATGAAGCTGTAGGGCATCCAAGTTTAAACCCTACAAGATCCAGTTTTAAAAGCTTTAGACAGAAAGAGAGTGGGTCAACAATTATATTCTTTATTTGTTTGTGTGTTGATAGAAAGGTAATACACACATTTAAACTATTCAATATTTAATTTTTCTGTTAAAAAGCAATGTTATAATGCATATGTATAGGCAGTGTGTGTTATAAAAGCTATTTAGTTAGCCACTTTTAAATTTCAGATATTAAACATTTTAACTTTCTTTAAAACTAACCTATGCTTGATCAATTCTAATGTCTTATTCTATACCTCTATTTTGCTTTTCTATAATTGTAATTGGGATTTAAAAGCTAAGGATTTAATTTTAAATATTAGGGTTATAATTACTAAGCTAGCAATTAGATTATTGTAATGACAGTTTATGAATGATTTGAAATGATAAAGTATGTGTGTACATTACATACAGAAATTTACATTTATTAAATATTGAAAGAAAAAGAAGGGTTAAATCTGTCAAATTATTTTTTTTACAATTTTGTGTTAAATCAGATATCTATTTTTGTAGCAATTTTGTTTTTATAAATGATTGTTTGTCATTTTGGGAGCTTAAGCTTGGTGGGAACTCTAATTTTGAAATTGTCTCATCTTAAGATTAAAGGAAAGAAACTCCAATTTTAGATATTACAGATATAAGTGAAAAAGGAAAAAGGATTAAGTCTATTTTTTTTAAGACAAAAGTGTCTGAAAACCAGGTGTGTGATTTTTTGGGTTGGTCAAAAATAGCAATTCACACTATCACTCTAATTGGGTGAGTTGACTCAAAAATCGGATATAAAAGCAGTCTGGAAAATCAGTTGAGCTATTAGATTATTATTATTATTCATCCTTCACCATTTGTTATAGAGACTTGTAAAAATTATTGAAACTAAAGCAGACAAACATTTTTAATTCTGCTAGATAACCTTTTTCTTTTGAAAATCATTTTTTATGAAGTTTTGAATGTTGAAAATATAAGAAATGATGGGGTAGACAAATTAGATATGTGTCCCATCAAGACCTGACCATCGTGGAGCTGCAGATCATATAGGAAGGAAAAGATGTCTTGTCTGAAAAATAATATTCTACACCTTTCAACTGACAAGAGAAATAAGATGTTTTTAAATAGAAAGAAGAAAACATTCACCTGCATTCGAAGGAGATCAGAAAGATGAATTAATCAACTGATAAATATTAATCATCAAATTTAATTAATTGTTCCAGCAAGTGAGCTTAAAACCCAGGAAATTTATAAATGTGAAAACAACTGCTGTATTTCATCCACTAAAAGAATCATGCTTGACAGGAAGAGAAGAAAAATGAATATAAAGATTTCCAAATTGTCCACTAAAGCAAATAACCTCAATAGGATCATCATCATCAAATAATTATACACTTTAAGAAAGACATTGTTCCAAAAAAACACGGAAATTGTTGCTGCCAAAGATAGACATTAAACAAGAGAAATTTGACTCATTAGAAGTCGATACAAAGAACTGGTAGTATAAAAAAAATTTTATATATATATTTTCTTTAAAGAACTGGTAGTATAAAATTTTTTTTTTATATATATTTTCTTTATGATAGAAGAGTCTTAATAAAATTTTAGCAATAAAGTGGTATATTTTATTTAAAGAACTTTTAAAGACTATTCAGATCGATTAAAACCAAGAATGTCTTACTAATAATAACTTTGAGCTTCATAAATGATCTTGAATGTATCAAAATTATTTGTTTATTAATTTACAGTTATGAAATATTAATGTGTATAATAATTTTTTGTATTATTATTTTGGTTTTAAATAATATTTTGTTATTATGGGATAAAACACACACCTACATAATAATATTTTTACATGCGTATAATTGTGTGTGAATGTGAAGTAATAAGCAGTGTTAAAATATTAAATTATTTTGTTTTAAGAAAGTATAGCATTTCAGAGGTAGAAGGGAGGGGGAGAAAATGATTTAAAACTTGTTCGGTAAAACTTGCTCTTTCAATTCTACTAACATTTTTTTTAACATTCTGCTTACATGTTAGATTATAAAGTATGTGTGCCAATGAGTGAATTTTTTTTTTTATATGAAATACTTTTCTTGTGGATGGAACATTTTAACAAATCGGTTACCCAATTTAATACAATATACTTTTGAAATACATTTACGGAAAAGGGGGAAGAATTTAAAATTTAATGTTATGATTTTAAAACAGTCGATTATGATTATTGTTGTTATTGTTAATATAAATTTTCATGTAAATATAGAAATTTTTATGTATATGTTAGAAATGCAGTAATAAATATTAGTTTATGTTATTAAACGAGGCATATATAGTTCATTAAGAGTAGTCTTTATCAAGTGTAATCATTCATCATCAATGGTTGAATATTAGTTGTTTAAGATATGATTAAATATGCTAAGATTAACAATAATTATGAATTTCTTTATAAAAATTAGGTTTTATGTTTAGGCTTAGTCCTAAAGCTGTGGTTGAAACCATTGTCACTATCGTTATCATTATCATTATCATCATCATCATCATCAACATTTTAATTAATATGTTTAAAGGCCATAAATAAATATTGATTCCATAATATTTAGTGATTTCTTAGTATTATTATAACCACCATCCCATCATCTATTTCATGCAAGGATGAGTGAATTGCCTCCTAAATTAATAGTAATCTGAGCCAGTAAAACTTATAAAAAAATATTGAAACACATTTGTTATGCTAAGGTCTAAGAAATGATTTATGTCTAATGAATTCCACTTCAGTTTAAAGATGTTTTATGTTACCTAGGTGTTTACTTAAATATTAGTGCATACAGTGTTATGGGTCTAAAATCAAAATCATACATTTTGTAAGAAATAAAGTACCAAAAGGGATTCAAACCTGGTACATGTGGAAAGGTTATTAGATATAACTGTGTCTAGATTCAAATAATCTAGTGGCGCCCTGATAGACCCTATTCACTTGTTGTTCACTTAGACATGCACTTAACATCAAACCAAGAAATGAAAGTGAGTAAAATCTACAGTTGGATATACCTGAGAAGATATTTTATTGAGTTACTAGTGTACTCACTCACTTGATTTCCATATACCTGAGTTATAGTAGTCATTCTTAATAATTTGTTTATAATTATTGATATTGTGATATCTTGGGATTTCTAATTATTGAAATAGGTTTCATTTAATCCAATGACCCTTAATATGATTGATAACTCAGTCGGATCTCTTTGTTTAATAGCCACTACTCAGGTATTCTTCTCATAATTTACTTTAAGCTACAATGCTTTTCGTTTATTAGTTACAAGATTTATATTTGAATCTTTTCTTAATTATTTAATACATTTGGATCATTTGATCATCTTTATTAAGTTACAATGAATATTAAAATATTTGAGACTTTAATAATATTTGGATTTTTGACAAATCCAATGATATTTTAATATTTCTTTTGAGCATCTTTATTTATGTTACAATATATATATATATATATATATATATATATTCTAACCCAAAATAATTTTATTATTATTAGTTTATTTGTTTGCACCCAGGACACTACTTTTTCAGGTTGTTGTTAAGGCAACCAAAATAAAGCAACATATCCATTAATTTTCCAATATGATCTAAAATTTTCATATAATACAATTGTACATTCAATTCTCTTAAGCCATGACACGATTGTAATAACAACAATAATTGATCACTTATTAATTTAAAGAATAATTATAATAATATTAATCTCAGGGTTCTTTGTTTCATGTAAGGAAATGCTCGGCAGTATTATATTGTCGCATATGACTGGCATTCTGGTTGGCTATAGGAAACATTTATTTTATTTAAATTCAATGTGTCTTCATCTCTCATATCAACTGCTATATTATTTAAAGAGATGATAATTCTATTCAATAATGACGTATAATTTTGAATAACACAACTTTTTTTTTTTCAGAATCTCAATCAGAATAATAAAAAGACAAGGGTGCTTTTTGTGTCCTTCCATCATTTATGACAACACAATAATATAACTAAGATTTATTACTTAAACAATTTAACTAAATGGGAATGGAATAATGTGCAACCAAAGTTAATGGTTTGGGAATAAATTCATTTTTTTTTTTTTTTTTACACAAAGGTGAATGTTTAGTCTTAAGTTTTCAACTCCATAAATAATTATCATTAAACTAAAATATAATGACATATTCCGATCTGCTTAACTTTATTTATCTGGTATATTAAGTTTTTGAGAATTTGGAATGATTTCGGACTCAAGAAAAGGTTTTGCAAATATTGTGCAAACACTTATATTTAGCATATAAAAACAAAAAAAATGAATCTACAACAAATTTTAACAAGACTATAATTTATTATTATCACAAAAAAAAATATATGAACATTTCTTCAATAATCCCATAGTAATACAAAAATATAAAATATACTGACATTAATCTGTATACACTTTTGGTTATGGACTAGAGGTTACTACTTCTCCTGTATGCAATCATATGGATTGATTAACTAAAAGTACATTTCATTACCAATACATTGTTTATTAAATTTTGGTAACCTTGTAGAAGCTTTTATTCAAAATTATTGACCAACTATTTTTTTTTTTTTAAAAATGATTAATCCAATCATATGCAATATGCAAAATATTAAATTTATTTCTAATACATTTACTTTATTTATGGTCTTTAATGGGATAACCTATTCTAATTATAGGCCAGTTATCAGAAGTTACACTTACTATCTTACATTTAACTTAATGCTAACTTAAGTTATGATACAAATTTTATTCATACGTATAATTTTAAAATATGAGTATTATTTAATTACTAACCAGAATTAAATATTGCATTTGAATATTCCTTCAGTAAATAAGCGTTTTAAATTACGCAATTTTAATTACTTTCTCCATTGACTTACTTGTCAAATACTAGCAATATTTAGCAGCACAATACAGATATTGATCTTAGTTACTAACGCACTATTTATACTAAAGTGGATCTTGAGGAACTAACACCTCCAATATAACCTTTATCTTGTCCGAACTTTCAAAATTAAGCACAATAATCAACACCTTCCATGGTGGAGCTATCTTTATTTTCACATGAGGAATATGGAATAACCACGAAGGTCTGTAAAGTAATCTACTACATTAAAATATTTTGCTGGTTTCTTGCCTCTTACTTGGGCATACAACGAACACACACCAAATACAATCCTCTCCTGGGATTTAAACGAATGAAGCATACTAAATGCTAGATAAATTCTTGATCGTCCTATCTATGAGAATCGATCACTTGGGCTATAAACATACCCGAACATTATATTTAAAATCTTCCTCTCATGGAAAACAAAGCTTTTGGGGAGATCATTTTTCATCCCACAAAATAAATACATTATAATTATTACCTATGCGAATATTAAGCATATACCAATGCTATATCTGGGCAGGATAAGTAAATACACTGATTATAATAAACTTATGTTATCGGGTATACTTTGATCAACATCTGAAATCAATGGACATCATAGAATAAAAGTATAATAATTTTAATTTTAATAAAGGAACATTCAAAATAGTTGGTAGCATACTATCTTAAACTAAATAAAGTGGATGTGTTATTTAAATTCCTCAATTAATACAGTATAAATTCGTTTCAAAACTTTAACAAGAAATATTTTGTTATAGCATTTTTTTTTTTTTTTTTAGTTACTTCTGATAATTTTCAATATTTATTTTACCCCTTAAATATCTAAATAATTTTCTTTTACGTATCTAACATACAAAATTTCTACCTACAATTGTATGTAATAATTAAAACATATTTTATAGATTTTTTTTCTTTCGTGTTAAATATCAACTTAACCTATAATAATTATATTAAAACATACCTTTGTCATTACAAGGCTATTAAATATCACTTGACCATACAGACTTTAACCTATGTGATATAACAAAAAATACATATTATTTATAACTTAGTTTTAAACAATCATTAATTAACAAGTGCATACTCTCTCATTAGAAAATGTTTTCTGTTGAGCAATTGGTCCAGGTGAAGAGCTTTATCCAGTTGTATTTCATGAAGCAAGTTTAAAAACAATAAACGCATGGTATTATTTCCTTTAAATAAAAGTTTTCTCTTATTTTGTGCGTTTAATAAATTAGGTAAAGAAAAATATAGCAGAATTGAAGATTAATTCTTACTTGAATTAAACTGCTACAATTTTGGGATCCATAGAAAATAAAATATACATATTCTAACATAACAAACAGTTGACGATAGACGATAAACATACACAATATTTTTTTTTTTTTTTTGACGATACGTAGACTTATTAGTTAGCTTACTTATGGACGAAAATGCGCAATTTTTCCGAGATTATTCTGATAATAACTGCAGCTGATTTACATGTATAGGAAGTTTTAATAACTCTAACTGATGTGTAATATAATATATCATTTATTTTTATCATTAAGTCACTAAGATATTTGGTTTTGTTCATACTTTAGGAATTATAATTTTTTTTTTTTAACGGTAACTTCTCCGTAAGAATTCCCCTATATAACTTTTCCTATATTTACTCTGAGAAAGTTTATATATTTTTTTTTTTAAAAAAATATACAGGTGCATAATTTAATCTTATTTATCATTATTATTATTTCCAGACAATTCTTGGTGAATAAAACATATTTTAACGTATGTAACTACATTACTTGTAAAGGCAGACAATATTGAGAAAGAGCGCGAAAATGTTTCTAGTTGATTTTCCTTGGTTTCAAAATATTTCTTTCAATTATTATATTTTTTTTTTCTTTCTATACCAAGAAAATATCAATAAATGACATAAAGTTAATAAATAATTAATCTTTTCTTGGAAATCGCTTCTTTTCCTTAATTTAGATATAATATAATTTTTCGTGACTCTTTTAGTTAATTCTGTCATTTTTAACTTTAGCGTGAGACAATAAATTTTTAAGTATAAAAGGTCTTTAAATAGGTAGATGGCAAAGAAAATCAGGATATCTTATCAAAAAAAATTTAGCCACACATTATATTATTAAAATTTTACTTTGATTACATTTATTTCTGCAAAATAAAATGAAAAAATTGAGTTACCAAATTTCAGCACTGTTCCTTCCTTGAAAACTAAAAGCAGACTATCTTTTTTTTAAAAAAAAAAAAGATCTTGATTATGAAATTGGTTGTTTCATTTTGTTGTTGTTTTTTATTTTTATTTTTTTACTTTAGCGATCTCTTCTAGAAAAATAATCATTTGATTATAACATAAACAAAAGAAAGGAAAAACTTATTACAATCATATAGTTTTCAGTATTATCTACCTGGATTACAAAGTAATTTGACAATATAAAAAAAAAATAATAAATACATTAAATTAACAATCAGTGATGTATAATTCTTTAAACATTATATATATATTTTTTTTCTTTCTTTTTTTTTACAAAAGAAATTACCAGAAGTTATTGTGCTTTATGATAAGACACTCATCCACTCTCCCCTCTACCCATCCAAAATCAATTACTGTTTAGCTTTTATACCATATTAATTTGCTCTAATTATTAATATCTCAATTAAATTATTCATGTTATCTCTTTAAAATTGACATTGAGTTATTAAATCTATTAGTTATTCACCCAAAACATGCCAAAGTGAGTGAATAGCATACTTTATTAATCAATTATTACTATTGTTATTTTATCTTTTTATTTCTTTAAAGAATAGCATTGTTTTCCTGCAGAAATAATGCCAAGTAAACCAAGTGTCAATAACACTAGGTTACAATATATATATATATTCTAACCTATTAATAGAAGACGTTCCTATCACATATATAGAACGTACAGGCTATTATTATAACCCGGTAACACCAGAGAGCGACTTCTATTAAAGTAAATCGGATGGGAAGCCAAACCCTCTATTATCTAATATGACATTTTATAGCTCTTCGTTAGGTTAGTTATATAATTCGGCTACAGAGATATGCAACTCAGACAGAGATAGAATAAAAAAAATAATTATCATTAATAAAATAGATTTAATAAAACAATTTAGAATAAACGAACATTCTCTATCTAAAACACATTCTCTGAGCTATAAGTACTTGCACTATTTGACAATGATGATGACGATTTTATTTCATTGTTAATATTACTGACTAAATTAAAACATTCAGTAATTTGCCCATATGCTCTCAATATTTTATTATCATACAATCAGAAGTTTCAATCTCTTTAGCCATGCCACACTTGTAATATTAATCATACTGAATTAATTCTTTCTTTAAGAGCACTTATAATACTGACACTAATCTCAGGGTTCTCTGTTATATTTACTAAAATTGCTCGGCAGTATTGTGTTGTCCAATAGAACTGACACTCTGGTTGGCTATAGGAAACATTTAACTTATTTAAATTCCAGGTGTCTTCATCCACATATCAACTATTATAATATTTAACGAGATGATGACCCTATTCAATGACAACGCATAATTTTGAATAATACTGCCAATTTATAATCCAGAATCTCAGTTGGAATGATGAAAAGACAAGGGTGCTTTTGTGTCCTTCCATCACCCATGACAACACAATAATTAACTAAGATTTAATACTTAGACACTTCACTTAAATGTGTATGGAACAATATGCAATCAAATATATTAGTTTGGGAATAAGGTGATTTTACACACACATAAAATAAAATGTTTTGGTCTGAAGTTTCAATTCCATAAATAATTCTTATTAAATTAAAATATAATGAAATATTCTGATCTGCTTAAAATTGTCTATCTAGTGTATTTAATTTGAGATTTCATAAATAATTTTGGACTCAAGAAATTATTGCAAGTATTATGCAGATACACTTTTATTTAGCACATAAGAAAATGACTCAAAACAGCTTTTAATAAGACTATATTTATTATTAAATTTCAACAATATTCCAATTTATTCTTACAATTTAACAAAAACAATCCCTTAGGATTAACATACTAAACAAAATTTTACACTTTAGTTGATCCATATGGATAAAACAAAATAATAACTAATAATAATTAGTCTATGCTTTTAGACTTAGATTCGAACTACTTCTTCATCTTTGTTATACATTGACTCAGATTAATTATAACAATTTAAATATAATTGTCGATACACTAACTTATCAGTTTAGTGTATCTTATATGAACGACTGCTTAACTTTATTCTGACTATTTGTTTTAAAATAAAAATAATTGGATTCTAGGCAATGTGTACAAACGATTATTATCATCATATATTTAACTAAATGACAGTTTTTATTTAGATAACTTATTATAATTTATGGGTTATTTATCAGAAGTTACACTTATTATTTTTAATGTTTACCTGAATAACAACTGAAGTTGTTATACCCACTGTTCTTCTCCGTATAAGTTATATTGTGAGTGCTACTTAATAATTAACTTGAATTAAACTTAATATTTGAACCCTCCTTTGGCAAATAAAAATGTATAAATCACGCAAATTTAAACTTATTCTCTCCATTGACTTATGTGTGGATTACCCGCACTATTCCGACGCACAATCCAGACATTGATCATATATACTAGCACTCTATTTTTACTAAATGGATCGTAAGGAATTTACCTCCAGTATACCCGTTATCTTGCCATAACTTTTTAAATGAAACACAATATTCTACACCTTCCGTGGTGGAATTATCTCTATTTTCTCATGAGGAAGAGGGAATAATACCGTAGATACGAAGAGTTAACGACTACATTAAAATAGTTTGGTGGGTCCTGGCCTCTTTCTTGGGCATATTAGGAACACACACCAATATAATCCTCTCATGGGATATTAACGAACGAAATAAACTACATACGGTATAAATGGCTGATCGTCCTGGCTCGGGGAAGCGATCGCTTGGGTTATAACCATACCCGAATTCTAGATTTATTTATTCCCCTCATGAAAAATAAAGCTTTTGGGGAGATTATTTTCCATCCCACAAAATAAATACATACAATTGTTACTAATGTGAATATTAATCATATACTGATGCTATTCGGGCAAGACAAGCAAATACACTAATTACACAAAATTTATATTCCGGGGTATACTTAAATCAATGTCTGTAATCAATGGATAATACAAAATAAACATAATAATTTTCACCTTTGCCAAAGAAACATTCAACCAGTAATTGGTTATATAGTATTTTGAACTAAATTAAGTGAATGCGTTAATAAAAAAAAAAAAAAAAACAATTGGGAATAAATTCCGCAATTAACATAGTATAAATTTGTTTTAAACTTTAAATAAATAAGATTCTGTATAGCATTTCTTTTTAATTACTTCTGATAATTTTAACTAGATATTTTATCAATTAGGTATCTGACTTTTCTACTTTTACGCATTTAACATATAAATTTATACCCATAATTGCCTATCATAAGTAAACACATTTTATAAAAATATTTTCCATGTCAAATATAAATTTAACATAATATAATTAAAAGAAAACATACCTTTATGATTACAAGGTCATTTAAATACTACTTGAATATACATCTTTTAACCTGTTGATAAAAAAAATATACATAATTTTTCAAATAAAAAAAAATATTACTTAACAAGTGTTTATTCTCTTTCTAGAAAAATGTTTTTCCGTTGGGCAATTTATTTAGATGAAGAACTTGATCCTTTCGTAGTTCACGAAGCAAAAATTTAAAACAAGAAACACATTTTATTATATCATTTCGATAAAAGTTGCTTCCATTCTGGCGCATTTAATAATTAAGCAAAGAAAACATAATAGCGTTGGATATTAATTCTTCTTTGAATTAACTTATATAATTTTGGGATCCAAGAAAGACAATACATAACTTAACATGACGAATATTTTGACGCTTGACGATCACATATATACAATTCTTTCCTTTTAAATATTGGCGATACGTACCATTTTATTTAGCTAGCTGGTTTAAGAATAAACTAAGGCGCGACTTTTAGGAAATATTATAATTATAAGGGCTGCAGCTGACTTACGTAGATAGAATTTTACGGACTCTAGTTGAGATATAATATAACATATTATTTTAACATTATAATTAAGTCACTTATTGGTTAGTTTTTATTCCTACTCTAGGAATTATAAGTCTTCTTTAATAATGAATTTCCGTAATATGCACGCATACAAAATTTTCAATACCTGCCTTGAGAAAATTTATATTTTCCTTTTTTTAAAATTATGCAGGTGCATAAGTAAAAATCCTTTATCATTCATATTATTTCTAGATAATTTTCATTGAATAAATTATATTTTAATGTGAGGAGCTTTCATTATTTTTAAATGCAGACAATGTCAGTTAAAAAGAGCGCGAAATTTTATAGTTAACTTTCCTTAGCCTTTATAATATGTCTTTTAAATTATAAATTTTTCTTTTATACCAAGAAAAAATTATCAAATAAGGTAAAGTTAATAAATAATTGTTTATTTGCTGGAAATTGTTTATATTATTTACTTTAAACATAATGACGCTTTCAGTGATTACTGTAGTCAATACGGTCATTTTAAACTTTAGCACACGATAGTATAATCTTTTAGTATAAAAACTTTATAATAGGTCGATGGACATAGAAAAGCAGAATATCCTATCAATTAAAATTAGCCAAACATGATATTATCAAACATTTAATGGACTGATATTTATTTCTGCAATAAAAATATAAAAAATTTTGTTACCGAATTTCAGTACTCACTCCTTCTTGAAGACTAAATAGCAGACTCTACTTTTTTCCAGTTTTTGGCGGTCTTGTTTTATTTTAGCGACCTCTTACAGAGAAAAAAAATCATTTAATTATACATAAACAAAAGAAAGGAAAAAAAACAAACTTATTACAGTTATATTTTGTTTTGTATGGTTTAAATGAACTACAAAATAATTTGACAAATAATGTAAAATAATAAATACATTTAATTAACAATATTTATTTGTGGTGTATATTTCTGTATACATTATTGTCTAAATAATTTAAAAATAAAATTACCAGAAGCTATTGTTTTATGATAAGATACTCATTTCTTCCCCCCTCTGTCCATCTAAATCAATTATTGTTTATAATTTGTGCTTTATACTAGATTTAATTGCTCTTATGGTTAATATTTTTAATTAAATTATTTCTGCTCTTTTTTCAAAATGACATTAAATTACTAAATTTCTTAGTTATTTGCTTAAAACATGTTAAAGTGAGTAACTAGAATACTGTATTAATCACTTAATATTATTAATATTTTATTTTTCTATTTTCTAGAAAAAGATAGCATTGTTTTACTTTGGAAATGATGGTAAATAGACCAAGTGTCAATAACACTAGGTTACAATATATATATATTACTAAGATAATTACAACTCATCTACAGAGAACACTGGACTTCCACCAACCAAGAGAACAAGCTGGATTTAAAAGTGGTTTTAGTACAGTAGATCATATCCAGGTATTGAGAGAAGTTATAGAAAGGACAAATGAATATGAGTTGCCATTATGCTTAGGATTTGTAGATTATGAAAAGGCATTTGATTCTATAAATATTTCTTCAGTGATTAAAGCATTGGATCATCAAGGTTAGATCCAGGATATTGTCATGTTTTAAAGAATATTTATAAAAATGCAACAGCAACAATTAGAGTACATAATGATAGTAGGAAAGTCAACATTGAGAAGGGTGTAAGACAGGGTGACTCCATATCTCCAAAACTTTTTACAGCAGTGCTGCAAGAAGTATTTTGTGGATTAAAATGGGAAGCTAAAGGAGTGAAAGTAAATGGACATTATTTAAGTCATTTAGATTTTGCAGATGATGTAGTTGTTTTTGCCAATAATGCTTTAGAGTTGCAGGAAATGTTGCAGGAGTTATCAGATGAAAGTAGGAAAGTAGGACTAAAGATAAATGTTGAAAAGACTAAAGTAATGTTTAATAGATTTTTTCAAAATATGAAAATAAAGATTGATTATGATGAATTAGAAGAAGTTAACAGTTACAAATACCTTGGTCAGATTATTAATACAGATGGAAACATAATGGATGAAATTAATCATAGAATTAAACTTGGTTGGAGTGCTTTTGGTAGAAATAACTTGATACTAAAGGAAATATGCCTATGTGTTTGAAAAGAAAGGTTTTTAATAAATGTGTTTTGCCAGTTCTTACTTATGGATCTGAGACTTGGACACTTAATAGAAGAGCAATACAGAGACTTAAAAACCACTCAAAGGAGTATGGAGAGATGCATGTTGGGAGTAACAAGAAGAGATCGAAAACGCAATGTATGGGTAAGAGAACAAACAGGTGTTACTGATCTCCTTAAAAAAATTAAAAGACTGAAGTGGAGTTGGGCTGGACATATTGCTAGAAGAGATGATAATAGATGGACAATTGAAATTTTAAACTGGATTCCAAGAGATTGTAAAAGACCCAGAAAGAGACCACATGTGAGATGGATGGATGAAATAAGAAAGTTTGCAGGGGTGATGTGGAGAAAAGAAGCTAAAGATCAGAAAAGATCGATTGAACTTGGAGAGACCTTCATCCTGCAGTGGATTGATAATGGTTAATGATGATATTTATATAGTAAAAACAAATTGTGATACAAGAACAACATTGTTTGAAAAAGAGACTACAAAATGCGCAAAAAAATTACAATTAGCATAAAAATAACAACAAACATATGCACATATGTAAACACCAATATACATTTGTCCATAATTAATTGTCATTTTATTAAAAAAATAAATGCATTTAATTTGTTTGCCTGTGAAGCAGAAATGTTAAGAGTTTAAATTCACATTTAAAAAAATCACAAAAATGATCTTTCTTATAATCTGGACTATCCTCCATTAGAGAAGGGAGTAATTGCCTGAAGGTTTCTTTGTACCTGCATCACTCACTGACATAACTATTTTTTTATGTACAGCATTTCAAAAATATTGATGAATAACTTTGACATTAGGGTGATGAGAGGTTGAAGAGGGAACTGAAGGACAGCCAGATTATCATTACCTATCTCCAATAAGTTTAATAAGCTTCAGTGTCTTAAGTAGCTGCGACTTTATTAGTGTTTTCTAAGAGGTAATAGATAAACAATGTATTATTAATTTGCAATAAAATATCAGAAAATTGTTTTCCTTTCAAGTATTGGAAAAGAACTTAATTTTAAGAGAATTTTATGCAAATGATATAATGTTTAAGAATATTAATGAAAGAAATAGATATTTTTAAAGTTTTTAACTTTTAATAATGTGAGTCTATTTTTTTCTGTTTTTTGCACTGTTTAACACGAATGTTATTTTTTGGAGGAGGGGGGGGGATAATATTATGTCATATTTTTTTTTAAGTAAACATCATTAAAAATCATATCACTTTTTTTTAAGTAAACATCATTAAATATAAAACTATAAATCTGCAGCATAAATAATAATAAAAATTTAAAAACAAATATTCATGTCAATAGTTCAGAAGTTTACTGGTAAATGTCAAAACAATCATTTACATAATCATCTTTATGTGAAACTCACTAAATTTGTAAAACAGCCAATGTGGATAATTGTTTTATTTTATTATTTTTATATAAAATTAAATTCTGTACATTGGACTAGACACTCAATAAATTGCCTATTTTTATATCTCTACTAATGTTTTATTCGATTGATCTTCAGTTAAAAAGATCAATATATATTTAGAAAAGGTCAATAAACACTTCTTTAATAATCAACAAAATATACAGGTCAGAATGGTATAGGTATTAGCACATTAGCTTGATCCATGATCTGAAATTTAAGTCTAAAACTAAAAACCTTCAAAATATTCTAAGTAGTTAAATTATGGTAATTTACTTAACTATTTAATATTGGTCAGCAAATGGATATTTAGCTATTTTTAATTGCAAGATTAATTATGAAAGAAACCTACAAACAACTTCTTAATCTTATAAATATTGTTCACTCTCTAATTATCCAATTCTTACACCGGTGTTGAATGTTTTTAGATCTATTCTACTGATTCTCCTCTGTACATATTTACAAAAGACATACAGTAGTTATCCATATCTACTTTCATTTTGCTCTAATCCTTTCTTTGGAAATCTGAAATTATGGATAAAAATGAAAACTATATAATTCATATCTACTCAGGTGCAATTTAATTTTAAGAATGTTATACACTTTTATATCAACAAAATAATTAATGACTACAAAAAAGAATAATTCAATTGTGAAAAAAAGTAATAAATTAAGAGAGCAGAATGCTATTCATGATACACCATTCATATGCATTGTTATGCCTATGAAATTTACGAATTCAAATTCATAAATTTCAAATATTATTTTAATTTATTTTCAAACCTTGCATTACTGAAAGAGAGATTGGTATGTCCATAGATAAAAATGAACTATTATTCATACATATATATATAGACAATTGTACATAAATATATAAACATCTGATTAATTTCTCTACGGTATTTTATATAAATGTATAATTATATTTTGTCAGCTGTCACAATTATGATGAATGATTTTATTTATTTATTTATTTTAAAAAAAGACACAAAATACATAATATTTCATAGCAGGAAGTTAATGACATTATTTTATAAGAATTTTTAAAAAAATACTGATTTGTTTTAATAAATATCATTGACTAAATATTAAAATATATAATTTTGTTTTTAGCAATATTTGAATACTTATGGTTCAAAAATAATATATATATATTTGATCTTTTTCAATTATCAAATTTACCAATTTAACTCAATAATATTTCTTTTTTTCTTAATTTAAATATAACAAAATAAATAGTAAATAAACATCACATGACCACTACTTCTTATGCTTGCTTATAACTGTTATTAAAACAGGCAAAATTCACTATACATATTGCCACACTGCAAGATAGAGTAATCAGTGGATGCCAGAAGGCTTGTGCATAAAATCCCCATTAGTGCATACTCATCTAATATCCCCAGATTAGTTTGCATTAGATCCTAAGATCTAGGTGCAGTGCTCTCAGATCCAAGGCTTCTCATTGATGAAGGCCACAAGCTAGAAACTAGTCTGGGAATATTGAATGAGTAGGCACTAAATGGGGATTTAATGCACAAGCCTTCTGGCATCCATTAATTACTCTAGTTTGCAGTGTGGCAATACATATAGTGAGTTTGCCTGTTTTAACAATAAATAGTAATGGCGTTCTATATTGGAAAGATTATAATTTATTTACAATCACAGCTTATCACTGCTTTCAACCAGGTCAGTCATATTCATAGAACAAATATAGGTTTATACAAATAGAATTTATAAGCTAAATAATTTAAGTATACCATTTATATGATAATGCAATGCATGAGTCTTTTTTGTTTATTGCATTGATGTTATTTGCAATAAATCATGCCTCTATATTTTCTCTTTCAATCATTTGTGCTTAAATGAAACTTTATGGTTCAGTATCACACCTGCTGTCTATTAGCACAATTCATGACATTTTAATTAATTTAAATTTCAATAAGTATAAAATAAATTTTATTGTTGATATTCTTAAATGGAGGGGAGGTATTACAGCACTTTTCAACAAAAAGTTTTATACACTAAAATATGGCTTGCCTATGGGACTACCTTTGAGTGGAATAAATTTGTAGTATAATATTAAGCAAATTTGAATTAGCAGTCATTCTAAAAAAGTTTGCTATGGTGACATCACCTTTATATATACACTACTAGACAATGCTCTTATCTATGCCAAAAAAAGTCATTATTAATATATGGGATGAGTTAAGCCAATTATCTTCTTTAATTTGGACTATAGAAAATGAAAATACATCAAATGGTATTTTAAAAAAGCATTAATGTGTTTGTTACTATTTTTAAAAAATTTGAATATTTTTCTACAGTTAAGATTAAGTTTATTTATGATTTGCTATTGTTATTAGAGGATTCTAAGTATTTTGTGTATAATCATGTGTCTTATAAAATTAAAGAAGGATATGTTATTGATTATGTTATTTCTCCTTTAATGTGCTCTGCCTATATTGATTTTTTAGAGAGTAGTGTTATTCATTTTTCTGTTTCTGTTGATGATTGTCTGTTATACAGGATAAATTGAAGGATTTTTTTAATGGATTGAATATTTGTGATCTAATATTAAATTTACTATAGGGGTGGGGAGGGGGATTGCATTTGAATTTGATAAGTTGAGATTTTTAGATTTAAGTGTTGATAAAGTTGTTAATGTTTTATTTTGTAGTCATTTTATTAAAGTAAAAAATTTAAAAAATATGATAAGGCCAGACAGTTTATCAACCTTTTACTCACAAGAAACTTTCTTTATAGAATTTTTGTTATAGGAATAGAAGGCTTAATAATTTTGAAAATAATATTTATATTCAGAGGAGTCAATTTGCTTCTAACTATATTGAGTTAAGATATAATCATGAATTTATTAGGAATATTATATTTAATAAAAATGTCTATAAATTCATTAAAAGTAAAGATTTAATTGATAATGTGAATAAAGAGTTTATTTTTTTGCTCTATAAAGTGTCAATTAATAAATTGATTTGTAACAATAGTTTTTTTATTGGATGGTATGAAAGTGGCTTGAAAAAAACCCTGAATTTAAATTCATTATTGTAAATCTATTCCTGGGATAATTTATAAGATACCTTATAGTTGTCATAAAATTTATATAGGTCAGAATAAATTAAATGATTGATGAAAGAGTTAAAGTTTATAAAAGAAGAGTTAAAAATAGATGTCAAAACTCAGCTCTGTATATTCATGAATTGAATACAGATATTTAATAAAATATTGTTTGACAATGCAGACGTTATTTTTTATGAAAAAAGTGAATTGAAAAAAGAGTAAAAGAAATTTTGATGATAAAATTGTTTGAATGTGAGGCAATCAATGTCATGAAGACATTCTTTAATGTTAAAGACCAGTTGGATGATGAAGTGAATGATGGAAAGACTATTTTGCTTTGTATATATATATATTTATATATATATATTGTAAATATCGATAAGTACCTATAGTTTCCATTACAATATATATATATATATTGTATGTTTAGTTGAATTTTACTTGAGAAGGTCTATTTGTTAATAGATGAAATCATGGTTGTGTAAGAATTTTAGTAAAATTTTGTTATTTTGGCTAATATTATACTATTATATGAATTTCTATTGTAGTTTTTAGATATGTATATCTAACATTAAATGCAAAAATTAATTATAAAATGATTATAAACCCATCAATGTTTGTGGTGGAATTCACCTGCATTCATATACTCCAATTTGACAGAAATTAATTGACTTGAAATGTTTTTTTTTGTATAGATACTATAAATTATACAAGTTTAAAACAGATAGAAAAGACAGTATTGAAAATTGTATAAAAGACTTAGTCAATTCAGGATATAATATTAATATATTAAATAAACCTCTTTAAAAATTATATTCATCTTTAAATACCAGGAATACTAATAACAATATTAAAACATGAACCAGCCAACCTTCCTGTATATCTAAAAGGATGAAAACAATCTGCATACATGAATTCAGTATTAGTTTTTGAACATTACCTAATTTTAATCAAAAGTTGAACAACACTAAAGACAAATTATCTCAAACCAAACTCTCTAAATAGTTTATAAAATTAAATACAATGAATCAACATGTAATGCAATTTACTATGAAGAGTCTTGTATCAACCGTGCTACAAAATTAAGCATATATATATATATGTGTGTATATATATATATATATATATATATATGTGTGTGTGTGTGTGTGTGTGTGTGTGTGTTTGTGTGCATACACAAATGCACTAAAACAGATTCCAATATTAAGTTTATATTTTTGGAACATGAAATCGAATCTGGCCACAATTTCAATCCACTTAATATTAAAGTTATTTGCACTAAGTGCTTATGCTTGAAAAAGAAAATATGAAGAAGCATGGTTTACCACAAATAACATCAATACAATAAACAAAAAAAGGCTCATATATTGCATTATCACATAAATGGTATATTTAAATTATTTAACTTATAAATTCTATTTATATAAACCTATGAAAATGACCGACCTGATTGAAAGCAATGCTAAGCTGTAATTGTAAATAAATTATAAACTTTCCAGAATAGTGCACCATTGCTATTTATTTTGTTATTTTTATTAATTTAAGTTTTTTAAAAAAAACATTGGAAATTCTACAACTATCTAGTAGTTTCTGGTTCTAGATTTGAATTCTAGTTTATGGACATTGCAATAAATGATTAATAATAATTCCCACTATTGACAATATAGACAAAGTGCGTATAAATCATTTTTTTAAAGATTTGATTTATTTGAAAGATTCAGTCATATGATTTGTTTGTGTGTGTGCATGTGTTTTTATTTGAATTTTTATATTGAATAATTTTTTTTGATTTGATAACTTACTCTGATTCAAATTGTTTGAGAAATCAAAGGATTTAGTAGGATTCAAAAAAATCCCACATTAAGGAACCTTGACTTTTGAAATCTTATTGATTACTGAAATAATCCAAAAGATTAAGAAATGTAAGTAGATAGTACTTGCTGAAAAACTTTTTTACTTGTAAAAATCTATCTAATAAATTTTTCAGAATTATTCAGATTAAAAGTAAATAATTGAGATATTTAAAGACTAAACACTGGGTGTAGCACTAGCTTTTAGGATCAGACCTATGCTAGTCATAATCAGCATATGTATAGAAATAATTGGAAGTTTAAAGCTATATCACAAAATTTATTAAGTTTTGATGTTTAGATCTACATTACAAATAAGAAAGTTTTTTACATCATTAAGATGAAACGCATGGTAGATAATGATTAACATAAAATTCATTAGAGAAAATATTTTATGAACAAATTCTAAAATTCAAAACAAAATATGCAAATAAATGTTCTTTATTATCATGTCACAACACACCAAATATATGACTTATATTCAGTATTATATTTCATATTTTATGTGCACTAATAACTTTTTTCAACAGGCATTCACTTGCTATTTCTATGGTCTTAGAACAAATTGGACTGAGAATAATTGAAAAATTATTTCAGCAGGCTTAGGATTTTTTTCTGGGTAGCTAATCCAAAGACAATCCAGCTAATCATTCAATATTGATAGGTAAATTGGTATCTAACTATTCTTAACTAAAAGGTAAACCAAAATAGAAAAGTGTTCAAACCCTATACATCTGTCAATTGATGAGTACTGCTTTCTTCTTTACTGTTTTTCAGTGAGAAACAGTTGAGAAAACTTTTGCTTTCAATAAGTTATTTAATGATTTTTTTTAGTTTATCAATCTTGTTTTAGATAAAAGCTTTATTTTATCAAGTAAAAATATTATGTACTTACAAGTATCATAAATTAAATTTAGTTAATATATAAATTATTTTTTTAAAATTAATTTTATGGATGCATATTTTGGCTAGCAGAAACTGATATTTTAGAAATAGAAAAATAAAGAAATGTGAAATTAGATTAAAAATATCACACTTCTGCAGTTTGTCCACAAATATTCTCTTTTTTTTGTGTGTGTGATAGTTAGCATTGTAAATTGTTTTAAAATATCTTATACCAAGAATCACCATTGTGTTTTAAAATATCTGATTATCAAAATCATTTTACATCTATCCTCCATTATTTTAATACCTTTTATATAAATATTACTTTTTTACCAATGTTTGAAACACTGCAAGGCATCCTGTAAGTAATTAAGCTATATAAACACTTACTGAATATTATTTTCATATTTTTTTAAATTTTATTTAGCAGTTTAGATATTATTCCAGAATATAATATCCTTCAGGTCAAATTCCAAATCTCTGGTTTAAATAGAATTAGTGAGCATCCAGTAAAGTTTCAGTAAGATTAACCAATGAGATAATAGCATTTTTTTGGAATGATTTAATTACTTTGTAAATTTTTAAACCACACAATAAAGGAATAAAAGAAATTTCAGGACAACTAAGTTTCAAAATTTAAGATATTGCACTGTTCTTTAATTTTATCTCATCCACCATAACGACTTTATAAAGATGAAAAAAAAATTTTTTTTTTAAAAAAAAGCATAAAACCAAATCTTGATTTGAATATAACTATATAATATCTTTCAGAATTTTATTTATTATATTTAAAATTATAGGGGAAAAACACTTGTATTTGCAATCTTACATATGGACTATAATAATTTTAATAAAATACACATCTTTTTTTTTCATTTTTAAAAGCAATTTTTATAATTCAAGATGTCAATGGACAAACCACAGAAATTTACTATTTTTATTAATGACCAAGACTTTGATTATTTAAACTTGAATAAAAGAAAATAATATTTTATATTGAAATACCCAAAGTTTTATTTGAAATTTTTAAATGATTGCATTATTCAGCTTTTTATTAATTTAATTTTGGTATATTCAACAGTGACATAGAAAAACTGATGGATGTAGCATAAAGATTGAAGAAATTTGGATATTCCTATAAAACTGAGTTTTTTTACTTTATGTTATAGAATTTTTCATTATTTCCTGACAATTCAGTTGTATCATCTCTGAATAATCCCAGCATTGGTTATACATTCCATTTATTAATCTCTAAAATTACTAGTTTAATAAAAAGTTCTATAAAATATCTTTTGGTCAGATTATATATATACAATTTTTAATGATAGTTGTTCAACCAAAGTCATATTTCACATGATCTATCACTTAATTTTAGTTTAGCAATATAGTTTTTTATCTTCTCTATACTACTTACTAAGCTTTAATAAGTAATTTTAGAGCCAGATGACAGTGCTTAATAGCTTTCTATCATGTGCTTCCTATCTAATATTCACAAACAAGTTTTAAGCTTATAGACGAATCCCCAGATAAGTTTCAAGCTTATGGATACTGACTGATGAGTGCCATAAACTTGAAACTGGTTAAGGAATATTGGACAGAACAGCATATGATAGGAATTTATTAAACGCTGTCATCTATCATTACTTATTAAAATTTATTAAGTGGCATAGAGAAGATAAAAAAGTATGCTGCAAAATCATATTTGTTACTCTTAAAATCAAATACTTATGATCAGATGATAATAAAATTTAATATCTTAAATAGGATTTAAAGCTGTCTTAAAATCAATTTGGAGAACATAATTAATTAATATGTTACCAGGAATTTTGGGAATTTTTAATCAAAAATTATTTTATGGTTTATAATAATAATACATCAGTTTATGAACCCTAGAGAAGCGGGTTTCATAATTCACTAATGTACTTAGATTTTACGTACTTTTGCTACTTTTGCTATCCGGTAGACATACATATATATATTTTGGTCTTAGTATATAAATCAACTTTTTATATCTTATATCATTAATATTTCATATAGAGCCTTTTTAAAAATAATATGCACTGAATAAACTTAAAAATCAATTAAAATTAATAATTGTAATTATTTATTAATTAATCTAATTACTACTCATATGTGTTACATATTATTTTTTTAGGTGCTGAAACAAACTACTTGTTAATATGTAGTTGTTTATTTTACTCAATCAAAATAAATTAATCACCCTTCTTTCAAAATATGCTGCATATCATTCACATTTACAATGCGTATTTATTATTTAACATACATGCTATATATATATATACCTGTACAAACAATGTAATATATAGGTATTTTGAGCTCAGACTTTCACACGACCCTCAACTCTCCACACTATCTCATACCACTGATTCTCTTGACCATGTATTTCTGTAATTTTCAACTTTTATATTGATGCTTTAAGAAATAAATGGGGGTTGTTGTTTTTTTTATAAACAATGCAACAAATAGAAATGAATTTTAAAAACTAATATCTTATTTAAATAATTAACTATGAAATTTTTTTTTTTTTTAATTTACGTTTCTGTTTAAAAATTACACCACTTAAAAATACATTGTCGATACTATCAGTGGATTACTAGTTTATAAATTTGTTGTTAGAATGGCTGACAAATCTTTTAGATCCACCTATATCTTTTTAAATCAATCTCAATTTCTTCTAGAAAAATTGAAACCTCGTATAAATCTTGACATTCCTAGCTAGATTATCCTGTCTTAATAAATCTTGTAACCTATTGTATGCTATTTCGTTGGATAAACTCTTATTATCAAATCTCATTAATTTATAGTCATTTATATAGGTTTATTATTTCAGCTTTGTAATACAAATTCAGACATCTATATATAATTATATTTAAATAGACGATAAGTGAATATGAACTTAGATTAAAAATAAAATGCATTTGTTCGTTGCATATATAAATGCGTTTTAGATCAATGCAAGAGCTTAATATTTTCCACTTCAGAGGAAAGACAAGGTGTAATAATTAAACTCTTTCAGTCAACACATCACCAAATTATTTTTTAATCCATTTTAGCTTCTATAAAATACTATCATGCATCTGTTTTATAATATTATCGAAGACCTTATATAGAATTATTAATGCATACACATATTCACAACATGGAATTTGAATCTGGATTAAATAAATAATTATATATATATATATATTAGGTTTTATGCAACTTTATAATTTTTTTAAGGAACCAAATTATCATTCACCAGATAATCAGTAAATCAGTATCTAACTATTTTCAGCTAAAAAGCAAAACAAGAAAGTAATAGCATAAAGACACCTGGCATATATTACCATCCTTTAGTGTTTCTCTATAATTGATGTTGTAAAAGTCTTTGTCTTACATTGATATATTTAATCACTATTTAAATATATATAATTCTCTTATTATTTTATTAAGAGATGACCACATTACAAGATTAGTATTTTTTTCTCATAAGAATTCTAAGTCATTTTATAAATCCAGTTTGGAAAATTAAGTAGACAAATCTTTATTTGGAAAATTAAAATAGATTAATTTTTATCAATAAAATTTAAGATAAAGACAAATATAAGACAGGAATGTATATAATTCATTCTAATGGTAGCGATATATGAATTTTTTTCTACAGTACAGGCTTTTTCATACATGCACTCCAATGTGTAATATATAGGGGGGTTAAACTCAGACTTTTACATGACCCTCAACAATCCACACTATCTC
The DNA here is from genome assembly GCA_028023455.1 of Epiperipatus broadwayi. Taxonomy (NCBI): domain Eukaryota; kingdom Metazoa; phylum Onychophora; class Udeonychophora; order Euonychophora; family Peripatidae; genus Epiperipatus; species Epiperipatus broadwayi. Next base: position 124,290 of record JAQFVV010000737.1, on the reverse strand, counting down.
ATAATGCTGACACACTTGATCAACATGTCAAAAAGATAAATAACCACCAATATACATATTTCGTCCTAAACCAACACTCATCAGTTAGTCCAGATTATCATCTCCACACATATATACAATCAATGCTCAGCTTATATTAAGATAGACAATCTTCATACTTTAATGGATAGGCTTGTGTTCCATGTCTATGAAAACCAGGCAGAGAAACATAAATAAATATTTTGAGATAAGATGACGATATCTTTATCTTAGCTATTGATGAAAAGAACTTGACAACTTTCATGATAAAACTAATGTCAAAAAAGACACAATATAATCTTGAAATAAACATCATAAAAAACCAAGATATAATTACAGATTATGCCACTAATAATTCCCCTCAAATAAGAAATATTGGCAGTTTTAGATAAATTTGAATTCTGCTATAATCGCAATGGTTAATATAATACAGAATTATGCAGAATGATCAAACTTTATAAAATAGAGAGACCAAAATATGTCATGAATTATCAAATCATAATTTATTAATTGCTTTAGTTTTCTTACCACAGTTATAAGCATAGATATTAAAAAATCATATAGAAATGAATGCATCTGGATATGATAATCCACCCGCATAACTTATGTGTTTATTTTCATAACATTGATACTTTCTTCAGGAGGAAAATTTGACATTGAAGGAAGAATGGAGATTGCTATACATGTGGTTTTTTTACTCAGTGCTGTAAGCTGGTAAAACTAGGAAAGTCATTGGTCTATAAGTTACATGTGATCAAAATTTGTGATATATAAAAGAAAATTTTACATAATCAATATAACAATAAAAAAAACTGTTTTTAAATTGCTTTATTATATATTAATATTATATACTGTTTTTATTTGAAAATGTTACTAATACTGCAGATAAAATAAATTGTTATAATTTATTTTTATTCTTATAGACATCCCAATTATTTGCTTATTAAAAACACCTTGATTAAATTTTTCAGCTAGTCACTAGTTTTCTAGTTAACTGTATTATGAGCAAAATTATATTTGAATTTATACTATATCTGTTATTTTTATATGAAAATATCGTTGCTTTATTCAAAACCAAATTCAATCTTCTATTGAATAATTGCATTTAAAAGAATTTTAGTTATTTTTTTTTTTGCTTTTTAGAATTTAAACATTTTTTAATAATACAAAAATAAAATAATGGGAGAGCATTGAAGACCCCCAGTGGACTATATGTAAACTAACTGTCAGTAAATGTAAAATGTAGATTGAGCCCACCTACACTTTAGCTTTGATTGTATATAAGTATATCATTTACTGATATACTTACATATAGCATTAATCAAGTTTATTAATGCTTAACCCAGATATGTATCAGTAGATCAGTTTGATAAACAGACTCATAATTTCTTACATCTGTTCTAATTTTGTAATTGTTTAAAGCTTATCTTTTTCATTAGTATCACTCACTACACAAAGTTACTAAGATTTCATTTCTCAAACTTAAAAGATATGATTTATCATGATGTAAGGTGTTAGATGTCAAAATTAGTGTCTTATCAAATCTTTAAAGATTGTCAACAAAAAAAATTTGGACCCATAATTTTCTGAAAACTCTTATAATAAACAAAAACATGTTCCATAAAAGATACATAATTTTGGATTTTAAAAAGATTTTAGGCTTAATGATGCTACCAAAAGAGTTTAATGATAAAATCAAGTTTTTAGTAAAATAGTTTGGGTGAATCCACATCAAATATTATTTTGAAAATAATTGAATTCTACTGCTAATTTTCCTATGATGGAATAATAGTCACTACATTGTATTGTAACTATGACAATCCAAGTTCATATCATGATTATGGCATGATGCTAAATTGACAATATGGTGATAAGAATTTGATTTGTACAATACAGAATTAATATAGGGTATATGAGCACAGACTTTCACACCACCCACCTCTCTCCACTCTATCTAATAACACTGATACACCTAAACACATATATGCTGAAAAGACAAATAATCACCAATATACGTATTTCATGCTAAACCAGCAATCATCAGTTGGTCCAGACTATCATCTTTACACACATATATAGTATAAGTGCTCAGATATATATTAAGATAGACTATCTTATCATTATAGAGATGTCTTCCCATCCTTGCATATGTATTAAATGGATTATGTCCTGTACATGTGGGGTTCAGATTGACCTTAGGTCAACATGGGTGTGATAATAATCTCGGCTTCAGGGTGGCCTTTCAGCATTCCATCATCATATTTTCAATTGGATGGACGGTTGAAGAGTTGGAATGTGGAGTGGATTGAAGCCTGTCCATTAAACTATGATGATAGTCTATCTTAATATATATATCTGAGCACTTATACTATATATGTGTGTAAAGATGATAGTCTGGACCAACTGATGATTGCTGGTTTAGCATGAAATACGTATATTGGTGATTATTTGTCTTTTCAGCATATATGTGTTTAGGTGTATCAGTGTTATTAGATAGAGTGGAGAGAGGTGGGTGGTGTGAAAGTCTGTGCTCATATACCCTATATTACATATATATAGCCACAGGTATATAACAAGCCTGTGTTTCAGTTAATACAGAATTAGTGGATTTAAGTTAGAGATTTAGAATTGATTTTCAGATTAATTTAAAAAAACCAGAACTGTTATGATCAATCTAACAGTTGTGCTCCAAATATAATGTAACTTCCTATTAATTATGATTATTTATTTATTCCTAATTGTAACTACTATTAATTATCTTTTAAAGAATAAAGGTGTTTTTCTCTTGGGAGTTCATAAAAATTTTCAAGCATCAGTAGTGACAGATCCAAAGACGATCTATGTACCTTGAATTCCAGAATTTTCCATTCTACCACTGCAACAAATCAGACGGGACATTAATTATCATTAATCATTAAAACTCAATGGGAAGATAAAACTCTTTAACATTTTTTCTCACAAACATTTTTAACAAGTGTTTTTATAATAAAATCTCAATCATATTCTCCCAAAAGAAATATTTGAGGATGTTACGTACTGTTCAGTAAAGACTTATTCCATTGCATTACCTAAAACCTCATTCTGTATCCAGGCTACCTTCATTAAATTATTTAATCTTTACAGTAATGTCATAAATTTATTTTCTCTCAAATTTATTACAGTACAATGTATTTTAATGACAGATAACATCTTTTTAAAGTCCTCCCCTCCATGAAAAATAACTTATGGGAATATCTCAATCTTGAAGGTTTAACTGCAATTGGATAGGTTTATAAGTCAATGATTTATGGCTTAAATATCTATTACTTATTTCAGTGAATAAGATGATACTGAACAAGTTTTTTTTGTTGAATAATTTAAACACAAATCAATTTGTTCTCTCATAATGATCTAAAACAACTTTCAGACTATAATGTATATTCATATGCTGATATTTAATATGGAAGTAAGTTATCTCTCATGCTGAGACTTTATCCAGCATCTTATTTTCAGTAATTTGATATTTTATGTTGTCATTACATGAACTTTATAAAGTAAATTTGTAATCTTAGTTCTATATGTTGTATTCTAACATAGATTTTCTGAAGAAGTGTGTATTCCTCACAATATATTGAATTTGCTTACAAATAAAATGTTTATAAACATATAATTTGGTATAAAGTTTACTTTTGATTTCTTACATTCTCAGTCCCTGCAGATTGTTTAAATGTATTTTTGACATATAGGGAAGAGATTGATTTTATTTTCTGATGAAGTAGTAAGATTCTAAATTTGTATGTTATAATGTTTTAATTTTTTTTAAAAAGAATATAATTTTTTAAAGAGAATTAATGCCTATGAATTAAATTTAAGGATATATATATATTGCATGAATGGCATTGTTAGTGAGATGAGTGCTAAACTCTTGATGTACATTTCCTAAGATGTTAAAAATAGACACTGGTAAGACTAATTAGATTAATAAATAATCTACACTTACATCCAATTATAGTTTTATTGAATATCTTTTGAAAATTCATTAGATATCTATGATCTATAATATTAACTTATTTTATATTCGGATTTTGAGTTGGAGTGTTTTCATGTTTCTATTTAGTGATTTCTCTGTTGAAACAAGATATTCATGAAAGACAATTGAGTAATGAGCAAAAATTCACCAAATTAATATCATTATTTGCAAAAGCTTTAGCCATAGTTTACTATTTTATTAATATAAACATAATGTGATTATTTGCTTGCAATTATATAACTTCATCCAGCAAAAAAAAAATCCTGAACTTTCACGAATTTAATGTTGGAGCTGGGCACAAGTACCATTGCAAAACAATTAAATATTAATAATAACTAGGAATTCTCAAAGTAAAAGATATCACTTCACAGGGAATCTATGTCATAAAGTATTTCAGCCACCAAATTAGCCTTAAACAATGGCGGTTGCTAGTCCATCGAAATATTGGATTGTAATGCAAAATAATACAAGGTTTGTACCCAAAAATATTATTTTATCTACATCATATAACCATGAAAACATTAAATATAATAATAATAATAATAATAATAATAATAATAATAATAATAATAATAATAATAATAATAATAATAATAATAATAATAATAATAATAATAATAATAATAATAATAATAATAATAATAATAATAATAATAATAATAATAATAATAATAATAATAATAATAATAATAATAATAATAATAATTAAATATATGTATAGTATTTATATTTTAGGTTAGATGTAATTAGAAAATCTGGGTTCAAATTCTCTTTAAATATATATTTATATATATATATATTATTTGTTCTATTTTATTCCATGATTTCATGTATTGCATTCTATTTAATTTTACAATCATTAATAAATTAATTAATCTTTTATTATCATTTATGCAACCACTACTTTATATCTTTGCAATGACCATAGACTATCATCTCAACTCAGTTCAAGTCAAAACATCAGTACATCTTTATAATTTAATTATATATATATATATGTTATTTGTGAAAACCTTTATTTTACTGTATATATGTACAGCTTCAAATTTAAAAAAAAAAATATCCAAGTTTTTATACAATAATTTTTTCTTTAAATTATCAAAATGAATATTTACAATTACTGATATTGTGTAACAGTATTAACATATTTGACCACATTTATTCTAAGTACTTGACAATATATTTCTGAACAAGTTTATCTTGCTGTAATATTTATTTGAACTAAGGAGATAGAATTTTGATTAGGTTACAAAGTATTATATTTTAAAGAATTAGCAATGTACTGATCCATTTCAATTGATTTAATTTTTTTTTCTAATTGGAACATATTGATTCATTTTTGAATATTTTATAACAAACAAATATTCACTTTATAGCAATATACTTTTGTTTTACAGTTTTTATCAAAACATGAAAACAATTAATTAATTAAAAAACTTGTAATTTAAGGTCAGGCAATTAGTCAACATGCAAATGTTACCTAAAAAAATGTTAAAACTAGTTTTAAAAGCAAATTTCTCTATCATTTTTTTTAAAACTTATAATTCCTTGGATGTTGAAGCCACTTTTATGATGGTAATATTCAAGAAAGATATAAAAATTACTTTGCATTATAAATGATTTTTAATTTGCTTATATGCATTCTTTCATCCATGGTTAATATTAGCTAAGAGAACGTATGTATATATTGTAAATGGAAACTTTTTTACCCAGAAATCACCACTGATATATGCATATGGCTGATGGATGGTTGTGATATGATTGAACTGATGAAAGATGCACTGAGATAAGAATATAATTTGAAAATATATATTAAGCAACTTAAAATTTATTTAAATGGTTTTAAATTTATTAAATAAAATTTTAAGAGGAAAAAAAAATGGGTAAAGTTATTTTAAGCATAACATAAACATAAATACAGTATAAGCAAAATTATATTTGTAATTATTATCTATATATAAGTATTTAATGTGCGTCATTTTACTTTTTATTTTCATTTTAAAAAATGTGTATGAACAATTTTAAGTATATTTTAAATTAAAAATAAATTAATTAAATTAAACTGAAGATAACAGTAATGAATATTAATAATTAAAAATAAGTATTAGCAAACAGACAATGAAAAATATTATTCTTATAAATAATAAGTTAAACTAATTATTAGAATAATAATTATTAACTTGTCATTTATTTTTGAATAATTAATATTCATTTTTGCTTACATTTCAGTTTAAGTAATTATTTTTTATGTATTTTAAAAAAATATTGAAAAGAAAAATAATTCAGCATATAATAAAAGTGTTGTTTAAAAGATGATAGTTGTGTTAATAGTTGTCATATTAGAAGAATTAATGGATATTATTCTTACTTTAAAATTCAAAAGCAATTTCAAAATATAACACATCAATATTTAATCATTTTATGTCTTGAAATAGTTCAATGAAGTGTTAAACATTTATAAACTTTAGAACTAAATTATTAAAAATTTAACCATTTACAATTACAAGATTGTATTGGGTTACAATTGATGTCACAGAATACTTTTTATTTCAAATCCTACATTGACCAGTTATTAAGGAGCTTATTTTGATCTAAGTTAGTAAAAAGAACTGTCAAGATATTTGAAATTGATTTGATATTAATTTTTTTTAACAGGAAACCAAAGCAATGCATATGGCCCCTGGTTCTTAGGACCCTTTATTTTATATATACAGTATTCAAAAAAGTATTGAGATATATATTTTAATTATTAAAAATATTCTTTTTTGATATTTTATGTCGGGACAAAAATTCGAGTAATATCATTGATTTTTTTAAAAATAATCCAATCGCCCTCCACCAATAAGGAGAGGCATAAAGAAATGGCTGAAGGTAACACTTTAATATCGTTGCCTACCCCATTTAACATATTTTAAAATATATGCATCACATTTATTTAATTTAAATATATGATTTAATAAATGTCTCAATACAATAATCATTTAGTACAATAAAAACTAATTTTGCGAGCATTTTGCTTGTGAAAAATTAGACACTATAAAGAATTTATTCTAAAAGTAGCTATCATTTTTTCTAATGACCTTATCAATCTGTTTATGCATAATCTTCAAATATTCTTAAATATTATAGATGTAGAAAAAACAAAAAGATGATTTTTTTAAAAAATGAAACTGTTTAAAATAATAAAATACGTCGAAAAATACAGAAGAGTTGAAAAGATGAAGCAAGGTAGTTCTTGTTGGTATGCAGAATTTGCTTTTTTGGAAGCTAACTAATGAGCTCAATAAGATAAAGTGACATTTTTCTTAGCAGTCGTAAATTTCCTTTTAGATTTAATTGTCATTAGCAAATAATTCATTCTTTTGTAAACAAGAACAATATATATTTCTACTTTAAATTTATAACCTGCAATATTTCAGTCTGGAATAACATAATATAATAAATAAAAATATAATGTATAAAGTTATAAAAAAATGTTTGTGAGGTTTTATTATTGAGTTATATATATATATCCTAAGGGGCAAGAATGATCAAATTTGTCAAACTTGTTATCATAATGTTTTGTAATTGTTAAGAATAAGTATATCTACAATATTTCCAATGGAATTTCTAATGAAATAATTCTTTTAAAACAATATCCACAACTACTTTTGATGTTAGTCAATTGTTATTTCATTGAAGAAGTTTGGCTATCTTAATATATATCTGAGCACTTATTGCAGATATGTGTAGAGATGGTAATCTGGATCAACTGATGATTGCTGGTTTAGCATGAAATACGGATATTGGTGATTATTTATCTTTTCAACATATATGTGTTCGAGTGTATCAGTGTTATGAGATAGTGTGGATAGTTGTGGGTCATGTGAAAGTCTGTGCTCATATACCCTATATATTAAAATAAAACTAAATAAACTACCTATAATTGTAGCCAGGCCAAATGGCAATTTAGGGTAATCGCAAGAATTAAGAGCATTCCAAATCTTTTAAATGTGGAAATCAATCACATTAGCCTCCTGGGTACTTACTATTCAAACTATGTTAGATTTTGATCATATTACTCAAATGTTTGTCACGTTTTCCAGGAAAAATCTAATATAAATTAGTTGTTACATAGTAAAAACAAATAATATTACAACATTACAACAGCTAAAAAATTTAATGATGAAAATAGTTATTGTTTTTTTTAATAAATAAATATGGATTGTATTATGTATACAGTTTTTATCTTGATTTTTTCTAATTTGGTATTATTTTTGTTTTTTTTTTATTAATAAAACAGAAAATATCAATAAAAAAATATTTTAGTATTTATTTTGGGAATTTGCTAAGAGCTTTTCTCTTAGTTCTAGTATCACTCTCAATGCTCATACCCACATATATATAATAATTACTTAAAAAAATTAATTAAACATAATTAAATAATGTTGATATTTCAATACAATCTCATTATTTGTTTATGATAAAAGAATATTCATATAAAAATCATTATCTACAAAAAAATTATACAATTATTCAGCATATTATGGCTATTTTAAAATTAACAAATCTCCATTATAGTTAACTACAGTTAGCATACTTTAATCACAAAAATAAGTTATAAAGATTATAAGGTTGTAGTTCAAATTATTTGAAAAATAAAGCTAAAATTAAAAATAGCAATTAGCTATTGTTCTTTTATTGTTGTTTCTAATATTTAGAATAAAAAATCAACATGTACAAAGTTATTTACAGATTTCAATACATATAAGAAAGCAATTGTAATATAAAATAAGTAAACATGTGATCGGTTATTCAGAAAATCATGTAATGTTTGAGCATCATTGGCTTAGCTATTGAGAAGTGAACCAAAACAATATTAAAAAATATGTCACAAATATTAAAATTGTTCTTTTTAACAAAAGTTTATGGACCCAAAAATTCTAGATGCACATTTGTCACCCTAGTGACAAGTTGAGCACAATAGCTCAACTCAATGAACAAATTTAGATTTTTTTTATTTTAATCATATGAAAGTGAATTTAGGAACCATTATTTCTGAAGTCTGCTAATCTACCACTGTAATAAAGTTCAAAGGACAAAAGCAATCAACTCAAATATACCTAAAAATGAACATGATATTAAAATGAATTTTATAATTTATTATGCAAAGTAGTCAGCTTAAAAATTCAGTTAAGTAACAATAATTCTTCAAGTATTCAGTTACTAACTTTAATGGATGAGTGGATTCTAAAGATAACTAAGAAAAAGAGCTTTAAGTGCTCTATTTAAAAGATCTCTTTAATAGTCTGATCGGACTGTTAACTCCACTGTAGATTTTAAAATATGTAATAATATTCTAATTTATTAAATCAAAATCAATAATTCACAACTATGATATAATATATTTTAAACTTTGGTCATTTATTTAAATATTACAGATCAACTATTCATTCCAGTAAGCCATCATCCTTTCTCACTATTTATTTTAAAATAATAACATCCATTAACAAATTTCATGTTCTTAATTCATTACATCATTCAAAATTTTGTCAATATCAGTTTAAAATTTCATGTTTTTATAAACACATGTAATTACAATATATTTTTAGATGCTTTACTTTAGATTTGAGTTATTTAATTAAAGCTTGATCTAAGCTTGGGTTAACAGAGTAAATAAACTAAGAAGTTGAGTCTATGAATAATAAAAAACAATGGATATTTTAATTTACATGGTCAACTTAGTCACTACAAGTTGGTTCTTAGAGTAACATTCTTTAGCCCTTAACATTTTTGTTATTTCAATATCTAAAAAGGTATATGAAATTTTTTGACAAATCTTTACAAATATAACATGGTCTTTTCATATCTTGAAAAATTATGCCTACTCTAAAGTATATGTTTTTCACATCTTTTACATTATATATTGTTAGGATTTAATGAAAAATTATATAGTCAAGATAATTTTAATAAAAAATTCTGATAAAATGAAATTGTACTAAAGTTTTAAAAGTAGTCTTCTTGTCATTGTCAAAATCTTCATAATTAGGAGATTATTATAAGATGTCAATGGTGAGTTTATAAACAAACAGTCTTTATGTTTTATGTGGACCAAACAATTAATTTTCATTATAATCATTCAATTTTTCCAATTAATACAAAAGACCTATGCTTACTGTTTATCAAAGCTTGTATATTTAAGCTTGAGTGGTATTAATACATATTCTAATGCTTTATTATTTTTTTTACAAAAGTTCAACTTCAATTTAAATGACCTTATAGGTATTCTTAAAATAATTAATCTATCATCTGTCGATTACTATAGCTTGCACTAGGTGGCATTATTTTATGAAGAGAGTTGCTACTCTTTTAAATGTAATGTATTTAATGCTCATTATATATAAATGTATGAATAAATTGGTTAATTATAGACTGAGTTTGTTGAGATAAAATCACACCAAAAAAAATAAAAATGCAATTATTCTTGAAGAGACATTTATTTGGATTTAAGAATCCAATTTATACGAGTCTCAAATTCTGGAGGTTAAGGTCTATAGAGTATGGCCCTGTTCCTGGGCAATAAACCATTTGATTTTTTAAAATAAAATTAAATATTTTTTTATTTGTAACACTAGAAGCAATAATGAGATTTCTAAAAAAGAATGTAATATCCAATGAATCCTGTTGAAATAATCTTCTTACAGACAATTGTCTTGTAATGTTTATTAAAAATACTTCCAAATGTTTGATTGTTTGATATCAGTTCTTATCACTTTATAAAATATTATTATATATCTGATAAAGCATGATATTTTAATCATCATTATTTTGTTTTCAAACTCCTTATCTGGATATATATATATAAAGGTGATGTTTACATTAACCTTCTGGTTACAAAAATCTTAGATGAAAAAAAAAGATATTTAATGAATACAATATTTTAAATAAATTAATTCTATCAATTACTAATGTGATGTTTCCAAATAATTCATATATAATGAAATCCAGCATTTGAAAATCCTCAAAATATAAACATTGAATTATAAAATTCTCTAAAATATCTTTATTGTTTTTGTTCTCCATGTCCTTTATTGATAATGATTAATAATGATATGGGATCCCCTCCCCCCCATGAATAATAGTTTCAGTATTCTAAGGAATATCTTTACTTATAACTTTACAAAATATAGCACATACCACTATCTGAAATAAATATCAAATCACTTCAAACGTTAAGAAATTTTCAGCTATGCCCTTGGTAAATAAATGTATTAGATGCAGGCTTTAATATATTTATTTACAAAGGGCAAAACTGAAAATTTCTTAGCCATTGAGGTGATTTTTTCAGTAGGACATTACAGCTGCTTTTTTTTTTAAATAGTAAAATAATCCAATGAATAGTTCGTTGACCTACAAGTCATGTGATTTTGGAATACCAAATAAATCGGATAAATACAGTTTTATTTAATTGACAAAATGGTTTTTATTTATTCCCCAGCTGAATATTGTTCCTGAAACATTTATCTTCTGAGTTTATCTTTTATTAATCCACTAAATCATATCAGGATTTTTTTTATTATAAAAAAAGAAATATTAACTGCCAATGATCTTTTTTAAAAAAAAATACAAACACTTATTTTAACATAAAATATAAATGTAGAGTCTATTTATAAGAGAATTTACTTCATTCAAACATAAGACATCATATCTTGTTAATCTTTTGGATTCATTTATTTGATTAACAAAATCAGGCTAGAAAACATTAAACTATCAGAAGAATACTTCAATAAATCTGAAAGATTGAATATCTCAATAACTAGTATTTTGTAGCCTTTTTTTGTTTCAATGAATCTTAATAGATTTTTGCTCAAAAATCTAGTATTTCCAAATGTTCACGAACAGTTTCTTTTAAATATGATATAAATAAATACTTTAATAACACGCATGTCTACAGATTAATATTTTTCAATGTCAGATTTGTGCTTTAATTTTATCTAACTCAATTTATTTGCTGATTATCAACTTTGTTTTTATAAATACTGTATAATCAGCAAAGACCAAAATGAGTTAGTCATTTGAATATAGACAATACTTCATTTTCATGAGACATATGTGGTTCTAAGTTACTTATCATTTAGTATATTCTTCAATTAATTAACTAATACTAATAATTCTGCACTAACATGCTTGTTAAAGAAGTTTAATTTTGTTCATATATGCTAAGCGCTTTCAAAATTCTTAGACTTCATATTCACAGCTGAGTGCAGTCAATGGCAATGAGGAGGAGTATTGTAATTTATGCAAATTAGTTTGCTATTCATTAGTCATAGGTCATGGCATTTTCTTTTGTTTTGATTAATTTGCTCATCTTTTTGAAATGGTGAAACAGGTGTCTTTCCTATTTATGGAATTAGTATCGTTATTTATAAAGTAGGCTTCTTTAATTAATTAAATATAATTATTTTCTATATTTTTAAGTAAGAACAGCAACTTAAAACAAAACCTTTTATCAAAATTAATATTAATTCTGTTTCAACAAGATATCAATAGTTATGTTAAATATAAATAATAATAACAATTCAATGAATCCAGAAACTAATGAATTTACATTACCTATATTTAAGCATTATTTAAAGCTATTTTTCTGCATTTTATTTTATTAGTTTTTTATGGATAGCAAATTTATTCAATATTCTTTTAAGAGTCTAACTTTTTTATTAAAAATATAATGGAGTTGCAATATCATTTATATTTTGTTCCAATCTCTTGTATACATTGTACATCATGTATAATAGCTCATGTTTGGTGATAAACTTTGATTATAATAAAATACAAGCTATATGACTCCATAAAAAAGAAAGCAGTCTATTAACATAGTAAAATCAGAACTTATTGATACCAATTATTCACCAACATGAATTAACTTTATAATAGACTGTCATTAACTGACTAGATAACAACATTTATCATCTTGTTTAATGGACAATATTATAACATGATGTATACATGGTCAATGGGATTACCTATAAGTGGCATTATCTCAAGTATTTATCTAAATAACATTGAAAAGCAGGTTTACTCTAAATACAATAAAAATATTCCCAATGTAACACATGCTACATACATAGATGATGTGTTTATATGCTGTTCAGAGTTCCTTATAAATAAAATTAAAAGTGACCTTCAAGCCAAATCTCAGTGCCTTTCCAATCTTGTCTGTTGCTCCTTTTATATAAAGAATAAATATTCTAGTAGAAGCATTTACTTCTTTTTGGAGGCCTTTTATTTGCACCTTTATAGTGATGGTATTGTAAACGTTCATTAATAAGATGTCACATATGTGTTTGATCTCTTTTTTTTAGTATTTGAAAGTAAAAAATGCCCTTGTAAAAAGTTACTTAGCTACAGAGAAGATTTGGACTGGATAATGATGAGGTGATGCCTTTAAATATTTATCTAAGATGCTAAGATATTATTGTTTGTTTTAGAAACAAAAACATCAAGGAAAAGGAGTTTTTATCTTTTTCCACTTCCATCGCAAACAATTTGGGGATGTAGGTTATTAAATATGTATTGTGTGACCAAACAACAAAGGTGTCATCAATATATCTAAGTCAGATAGATGGCATATATAATGCTGATTTTAAAGCCTGTGTATCAAAGTCTTCCATGAATAAATTGGCAGAAACATTGGAGATGGAAAATCCCATTAGAGTTCCAATTACTTTCTTTGTAGAATTGATCATTGAAGTAAAAAAAAATTAAACAATGGTTTGCTAATATGGTAGTATGATTCTGAAAATTGCAATGATTATGAATTAATAAGGCATTTGAAATAGTTTTAAAATGTTGAATTTATGTAGTCATATAACCATATTAAAAAAACATTATCTTAATAATACTTTTTTACTTATAATGGCCAATTCTACAAATAAATAATTGGTACTCCAAACGGATCTTCCATCTTCAATGTTTTCACCAATTTATTCATTGAAGAGTTTGAAACACTGGCTTTAAATTCATACAAACCATCTATCTGACTCAGGTTTATCCATAAGACATTTGTTATTCGGTCACATGGAGAAGAAAAATTCAATGATATCTGGAGAAAAATTCAATAATATCTTAATGCATATTAATAATCTACATTACCAAATTAAATTTACAATGGAAGTGGAGAAGAAAGAAAAACCATCTTTCCTTGATGTTCTTGTTGCTAAAACAAATATACCATATCATCTATCCATAGGAAATTTATACATACTGGTAAATACTTAAAGGCATCATCTCATCATTATCCAACCCATATCTTGTCTATGGATAAGTCACTTTTTACAAAAGTATTTTTACTTCCAAATATATCTGAATTAGAAAAAAAAGATCAAACACATACTTGATGTCATATTAACGAATGATTGCAATACCATCACTACAAATAGAGCAATGTACCAAAAAAGCTCCCTCCCCCCAAAAAAAAAAGCAAATGTTTTTATTAGAGTATGAATTTCTTCTATAAAATGAACAACAGACAAGATTGGAAAATCATTGAGATGCTATGACATAAAAACAACATTTTATACTGAACAAAGGATTAATAACATTCTGATCAAACCTAAGAATGTAATACCTCTGGAAATCCAAGAAGTTTGAAAAATTCCCCATGTGGCAGGATCTCAACTACACACATAGAGATGAGCAATCAATGTATAAAATGTATAAAGAGGTGAGCATATTAATGCAGTGAAAAAAAATCTCAGCATCTTCAGTACTTGCTTTCCAAGATTTTGGGCACTAGCCATCACATAGATTTCTCAAATACTAAAATCATATCCACATGCAATAACCATGATCAAAGAATATTTAGAAAGGCTATAGAAATATTTAAAAAACAAATTGCATTAATAAAATTGATAAAGCAATGAAATGGAAGAGAGTTTCTTCACAAATGAATATGAAAAATGCTGCTAAATTTAAATCAAACTAGTCAATAATCATGTGATACAACTATCACCTGATGCTATTGTCTCTTCTGCAACCATGTGTTTATTAATGTTTTTCATCCAGATGAAGGTTGAGACAAGTAATTTATTTTAATATTACATTTTATAAAACATCTTTTGTTATGTAACATACATTTTTATATATGTAATATGCATATATAAATTAAGATTATAGCATAAAGAGAATTTAAAAATAATGTAGTTATTAATAATAAATTGAGGTGGGATGCATAATGAGACACATTTTTATACATTTTATTAAGGGTGTGTTCACTTATTTACATTCACTCAAAAAATATTAAAAGGAAAAACTTCTAATATACAATATTTTTATGTTTTAAATAAAATGATAATGAAATGTCTAACTTTCACTGCAATTAAATATGTTCTCGGTCAATCCTTTTTGTTTTTAATAACCGTTTTTTTCTATCAAAGCATAATAGCAGTCTAATTTTCAGCAGACTACATCTTCTCCAGTTGGTTTGATGTTTTTAAGTCTGTATTAATTTTATGAATATTTTTAAATTTCATAAAACTTTTTGCATTGTACTTAGAAAACATTCTATTTTGGAAAGGATATTAAAGGAAGAATAAAAGTATTTGATTTTAATGTATACCAAATAAATTTTATTACTAAACATGATTATGCATGGCACTCTGAGATAGAAAAAGAGTTGCTACTGCATTATAAAATTTATAAATTTTAATGTTTTTTTATTTATGTGTTTTTTTCCGATAGCTTATAATTGAAATAGTGTATAATATTGATATAATGTAATTCATGACTTCATTTTGTATACATAACTTATGAAGTTGTTTAATTATTGCATAGGCATAAATGCCACTATGCTGTCATCCAAAGGTTTTTTTTTCTGAAGTGTTTACTTTATATTCATATTTAAATATATACATTTTGTTAGTGAAATGTTATCGAATTTTAACAGGGATTTTAATATTTAATCATTTTTTGAATTGATATTTAACTGTAGTTTAATTTTATTTTGCTTTAAATTTATTAAAAATCAAAATTCTAGTTCATATTGACACATCAGAATGTTTGGTTTAATAATAGAATAGTTTGGGAAAATATTATTAAGTTTTATTTACTATAATTAATATATTTTATAAGTATTTGCTCATTCATAATAAAAATTAAATCAGAACAGAAAAAAAAAGAAGAGGAGACATTTTGTGAATGTGCTTGTGCATAATGTAGTAAATAATATCCAATATATGTTTGTCATCAGCATGGTCTTATAACTAATGGTCATAGGTTAACAAATCTGAGATGCATTAGATAGATGTAATTTTTGTTGATACTTTTCATCTTATACTAAAGTTTACACTGAGTCATATATTCTTTTAATTGATATTGTCTACTACTTTCCTTCACTTTTTTTATATTTATTTTGTTTAATTTTTGTTTTATTATATTGCTTCATGTGGTTTAGGACTCTATTAGAATGAAAAACTCAAGAGCTACAATCACATAGATCAAAGCTTGACTTGTCATTGGCTTCTGGAGCATAAGTGACATTCTATTATTGTTGTTGTTAAAAAATAATAAATGTAGTTTATTTAATCAGTTTTTTTTATTTTACATATTTTTAAAATTATACTGTTTCAGTTACAATGAAAAATACTTCGTTTGACATATCTTTGCTCCATTTTTTATTTTTTTTTACTTATCAGTGAAAAACTAATAAAATAGAATAAAAAAGCAAAAATCCTTTGAAAAATGACAATTTCATTTTAAAGTCATTGCAGTTTTAAAAATTATTTAAAACATTCATAATTTTAAAATTATGTGCATATATAAAATTTAAATAAGTTAAATTTATTTATTAAATAATGTAATGTTATAATGCTCGGGAGGTCATATGACATTTAAGCACTGAAATAATGAGATGAGTGCTGTTGCGTTCAAGTGATTAAATTAACATTTTTTTAAAAAAAAATTCTCAGAATTTTTTTTTATCTCTTGAGTTTTCCATCATATTGTTGCACTAAATCATACACATATATATATCTAAACTAAAGTGTTTGAAGCTAAATTAAAAATAATGTACAAATTATCAATTAATTACTATAACTAAACTTAGGATTGATGTTAAACCACTAAACATCACATGATCACCATCTCTTATACTAGCAGATAATTGTTATAGATAGGGATTTTATGCACAAGCCTTCTGGCATCCATTGATTACTCTGGTTGGCACAGTGTGGCACTACTGTATGGAGAGTTTTGCCTTGTTTAAAACTTAAGATTACAACAAATTAAAATTGTCTATACTAAAGTTACCAAGTTCCCCAATGCAATGCACAAACTTCAAATACTTTAAATACTTAATCTTAAGATAACACATATTTCAAAGTGCGAAATAATTGCAAACACAGTCTAATATTATTTCAACTACATAGTGAGTAACTAATTATAGATGTATAATACCTCCCTAACAAGAAATAAAAGTAACATCATATTACAATCATGCTTGTTTTTCATAAGAACATTAAATTGCTGGACTTGCTAAATTCCTATTTTCCATCCAATATTATAAGTTTAGCAGTGTTGGATGTGGAAATTCTGAACATATGAAATTCTTAGTTACATTTTCTGTTTAATTGTAGATGACCCTATTAGGCTAATATATCAATCTCTTTATCACAGGACTTGTAAAATATATAATAAAGACTTTATTCTATGATCAGCTAAGCGTTTAAGATAACCACTTTTTTCAAAATGTTGATGAAAGATTTTTTGTCAAAATAGATTGTCTTGTATTTGAGATAATTATTTTGTTTTATGGTCACATTGAGTTATGTTTAATATAAAGATAATAAGTGCTAATCTGTAGTTAATTTGTAATATTTTTAATCTTTCCTTTATAGCAAAATTTTATTTCTTGAAATGTAATATAAATATAACTTGATTTAAAACTATTCTTCTGCATTTTAGAATTCTAATTATTAAAATTTGTATGTAGTATAGAAATATTTTGTTAATACAATATATATATATATATATATAAAATCAATCAATAGTCTAGAGATTATAATAAATTACTTCATATTTCAATATTAAGAAAAAGATGTTGAAAACGAATGACAACATCTATTATGATTTATGCAAGAAATATATAGAAAATTAATTAGTAAAAGAAGAACATTATACTATAAGAGAACATTCAGATACTGCAATCTCCTTTCTGGAAACACTAACAATTAGAGACACCATTGTTGGGTATAAGGAAAGTCCAATACATCCAAGAAGGAAATGATTTATTAACTACAACAAAGCCTTTCATTTCATTAACCATGCCAAATTAATAAATATTTTTAGAGAAATCGATATGCCAGAACATCATTTTTTATAAGAAACCATTATATAGCGTTAGAGGATGTAAAAAAATATAATAAATCGAGCTATCTTACATTAACAAATGAAATATTTTAATAAGGTTTTACATTGTTATTCCATATTTTCAGTATGTTTACTGAATACATAATCCATAAAACCAGACTGTATTAAGAACAATGTAGATTTAGAACTAACAGAACACCAACAATCTTTCTGATAATACATACAAATTCAAAAATAAAGACAATCTGATGACACTTTTATAAAATTTAAAAATTAGACTGAAACATTGAGATTTTGACTAAATGTGAAAAGATAAAAATATAATGAAAATAAAAATGCAGAACTGACTTTAAAACTGATAGTAAAAATATAATCATTAAAAATAATTTTTGAATTTTTATAAGCATTCATCTGAGCAGAACTGCACTGAATGAGGAAAATCTTTACATCAACAAACATGACTTTGAAAACAAAAACAAAAAAAGCAGAGTTATTTATGCTATAACATTTTATGTGACTTTTTATAAATGTGAACATTGAGTAATGAAGAAGGATGTGAAAATTATTGATATTTTTGAACATTAACACTTATGAAGATTTTGAAAATATCATGGGTCACCAAGGAAAAAATAATTGCACTCATGTTAGTTGTCAATTTTCACTTGAAGCATAGGTCATAAGGTTGAAATTGTCTTTGTTAATATTCATTTGATAATGTCTGTCATCATAAAAATAAATGTTCTGTTAATTAAGAAGTGAAAAAATGTTCATATAATATTATTCATAAAATCACCAACAGTCAATGTTAATATGATAAATTTACACCTTCTATATAACCAGAAATGATGATGAAAAAAAGTACATAAATTTATATTTGAAGCATTGGCAGATTTTTATTTTCACCTGTTAGCTTTTAACTCTCTCATAAGGCAATGGGTTCATTGTTCTCCCTGCTTTAATTTTTCAACTTTTGATTTTAGTATTAAACTGATATTTATATCAGAATTCAGAAAATTGAATTTGACTTAGTAGAAATATATATTTACAAATGAAAACCATTCTAAAAAATCATACTTGAATTTTGCAAATATTGGAAAAATGAATTAATAATAAGAACATTGAGATATATACAAATTTATTTTTAAAATAAAAATGTATAAATGTTATCTCTGATAAATCTACCAAATTCTGCTTTAAAATATTAAAATAGCTTTGTAATTTTTAGAATATCTAAAAAAAATCATAATGCATTCTTAGTGATGATGTTTAGTAATCAGTTTCACAAAGCATAATAACTATAACACCATACTTTACTTTGTTTTTAGTATGCTAGAATTTATTAATTTCTATTTTTAAAAATAAAACATGGATGTATAAAATAAAACTGAAATCATGTATATTTTTGTTTTTTAATAATTCATACAATTATTGTGTAAAAATTAATCTTTAATTAACTATGCAAAATACTAATCTTTTTTCTATTCCAAAAATTTCCAAATAATCTCACAAATGCTTTTGAGATTAAAAAACAAAGAACATGCCATCAAGCATGTAGAGATGAGATTAAAATACTTTGAGTTTGCTATTGTACTGACATCTTAAGATTTTTTTTAAATTAAAAAATCAATTTTCAAAAGTATGTGCTTTTGCTTTTTAACCCCCCCCCCCCTCACAATAATTAGTTTTGCCTAAAGACTTTGTGTTGATGATATAAAAGATTAATCAATTAATTAACTACAATAATTACAAACATCTTTTTAATAATAAAAAATTCATGTAAAATTATATTTTTAAATAATCTTAATATATACATTTTACAATAGTAATCTGCCATTTAAAAAACAATATATTATTATTTGTATTTTTAATGTTATTTTTGAATGAGCCATGTTGAATTAAGATTATTGTTACAACCATATCAAATTACTTTAATTTTAAGTTTAGAATGCATTTTTAAGTCTCAAAGTGCTCCAACATAATTTCCTCTTTAGGCCTAATCTTTCTCATTCTTTCTCTATGGTTGTAGTTTTTACTTCCATTGGGCAATAAAGAACCATGACTGGATCTTTATTGCCCAATGGAAGTAAAAACTATAACCATAGAGAAAGAATGAGACAGATTAGGCCTAAAGAGGAAATTATGTTGGAGCACCTTGAGACTTAAAAATGCATTCTAAACTTAAAATTAAAGTAATTTGATAAACATAAGTAATATGAAATAAAAAATTATCTTTATTTGTCTTATATAAAAAAGTATGCAGTTATAAATTTTTTAGAAAAATAAGATTCAATTATAAATAAGAAATGATAAAGTATTGTTTGTCTGAAAAATTGTGATGATGGGCTCTTAATTGTAATTATATATTGGAGTATTTCCATGATCAAACTTTAATTGTTAAAAGTTTTTAGAAAAATTCAAACTTGATTTAAACTTTTCAAATACATCCATTAGTAATAGCATATAGATTACTGTACAATACAATGCTTTGACTAGTATTATTCTTCTCTTTTAGTTGGTTAGAGAATCATCTTAAATTCAACATTCATGATTTTAAAGATCTCTAGTTCCTGCCACTGGTCAGACTAACAGTACCCGAAGAAAAGAGAAAAAATAATACCACTCAAAACTTTGTGTTATATACTAACCTATATATTATTACTAATATTTGAAAAGTTTAAATAAACTTTGTATTTTTTTAAAAAAACATTTAACAATATTTGATGATGAAAATAGTTCAACATATAATTACAATGATAAAGTATAATTAAATAATGTCATGTTATTCAAGATAATGTTCAGATATTAGATTGAAGTTATGGAATTATTTTTATCCTAAATGTCAATATTATTTTTTTTTTTTGACAGTTTCTGATTGAGTCAATAAGAAAAGTTTTATTAAAGTAACAGAATTAATAACATTTAAAATTTAATAAAAAGAACCAACTTTTTTATTTTTCAAAAAGTTATTAAAATAAAACATTTTATTATAAAATATACAAATTTATTACATTTTACTCAAAATATAATGTAGTTTTAAAAAACTAAATAATGCAATTATTTTTTTAAAAACCTGCCTATAGATACTTGACAAGTATCTCTGGGACTTCTAAGTCCTATACATCAACAATTTTAGAATCACTGATAGAGAACATAAAATCAAGAAGAATAAATGATGTATGTATGTATTTCACAGCCTATTTTCTATTGATATAAGCTAAAATTTATTTAATTTAATGAAAGATATATAGAGAGCATCCTAATTTTTAATATTTTTATTGCTGATATACTAACATTTATCAACAAAATAATTGGAATTATTAATTTAATTATTTATTGTACAATTAATTGCTCCTTAATCACATATAATAAGTCAAAAAAAGATTTCTTTTACTTTTTTTTAATTTATTTATTTAAAATGCAGAATATCAGATTACTAAATAACTTCTTACAATTAGGCTATATGCCAGATCATATTAATACATATTGCAATTTATAAAAAAAAAAAATTACTTGACAATATTATCAATGCTTTTTCTAGATTGTCTTTCAACTTGGATTTGATTTAAGATACTTTTTCTAGATTCTCTTTTAACTTGGATTTGTTATTAAGAAATGATTTCACCAAACATGTTAAGTGTTTAATGGGATAGATGCAACCATTTATATACAGTATCTAATAATTTATATTAAAATATCTACTAAACACAATGGGCAATAAATAAATAAACATTACAAATTGTGTATTTTAGCTAGAATTATTTATGCAATATATTTATTTATGCAATTTATTTATTTAATTTCACAATTATTTTTAGAATCATAATCATTCTAACTAGAAGATGATTTCACTAATGGTTTTATTAAATTCTTTGATCACATCTTTTGTTCAGTGATTTAGCTATCTTGAAACGAATTACAATGTATAAGGACCCCTGGATCTTAGATACCATTTTAATTTTATATAAATATTTATAAAAATATTAAAATATATGTTATTAATATATAAAAGAACCTTTTTTAAAATTTGCAGAGAAGTCCAAAAATTTTAGCCATGCCATTGCATAAATTGATGCATAAATTAACAAGACATTAAATATATGATTATGGTTTATTTGTTCACAGTTACACTCTTGGATATTAAAACAGGCAAAACATGTCTCTCAGTGCAAGCCAAAGTAATCAATGGATTCCAGAAGGCTTGTGCCTTAAATCCCTATCTAGTGCCTACTCATCCAATATCCCTAGATTAGTTTCTATCTTATGGCTTTCATCAGTGATGAGCCTTGGATCTGAGAGCACTACACCTACATCTTAGGATCTAATGCAACCCTCCAGCAGCCACTTTTTATCTTTACTTAACTACAAAACTATGAAAATAAAATTGAAAATACAAAAATATTTTCAATTCAAGTTCATTAGCTTATGTAGTCATATAGGTCTGAACTCAGTTCAGTACCCATGCATTTTGGTATCTTTGGTTCTTTAATAACCATAGCCATCACTATCCTATTAGGCAGGATTGGTATTAAACCACTAAACATCACATGATCACCATTTCTTATGTTTGCTCACTCAGTGGAAACCAGAGTAATCAATGACACTACTGTATGGAGAGTTTTTCCTGTTTTAATAACAGTTATGAGCAAGCATAAGAAATGGTGATCATGTGATGTTTAGTGGTTTAGTACTAATCTTGCTTAATAGAATAGTAGTGGCTATGGTTATTAAAGAACCAAAGTCACCAAAATGTTTGGGTATTGAACTGAGTTCAGACTTATATGAGCTAATGAGCTTGGATTGAAAATATTTTTGTATTTTCAATTTTATTTGCATAGTTTTGTAGTTAAGTAGAGATAAAAGATGGCTTCTGGAGGATTGCATTAGGTCCTAAGATTCAGATGCAGTGCTCTCAAATCCAAGGCTCCTCACTGATGACTAGTCACAAGCTAGAAACTAATCTGGGGATATTGGATGAGTAGGCACTAGATGGGAATTTTATGCACAAGTCTTCTGGCATCCATTGATTACTCTGGCTTGCATTGAGTGGCACTACTGTATGGAGAGTTTTGCCTGTTTTAATAACAGTTATGAGCAAACATAAGAAATGGTGATCATGTGATTCTTGGATATTGTGAGATTCCATTCTAATGCAGATTAAAAATTGAGTTTATTTTTTGAGTGCAATTTTACTACGAACGCCATCAATGTTCATAAAATGAATACAAGAAATAATTAACTATATCAATTATGTGACATAAATGTATTTTACGAGTGTGAATTTATTCGTAATTAATTGTTATAAGAGAACAAAATGCCTTTCTTTGTCTATCATTTTAATAATTCCAGTCTTCAGAAAAAAATATTTTTTTTATTAAGGTTTTATATTTAATTAAACTTCTTAACAAAATATTTTTGTGATTTTTTTTTTATCTAAAAAAATAATTAAAAGAAATGTTTTCAATAATAATATTTTTATTTTATTTCATCTCATTGAATATATTTTAAATTTTTATCAATAGACAAAAAATAAACGTCAATAGTCTCTAGTACACCCACTAACAGTCTAGCAAATATAGGTCGCACCACAATAAAAAGATAATTTAATTCAATGATCTTAATTCATAGCGCAGATTTTTTAAAATGTAAAGGGAAAATATCATAAACAACATGTTGAAGATAATACAAATATTTTTTAAAAAAGACAATATTTATTAACACTAATAAAATAAATGTCAATAAACTATTTGTATGTTACATTCCTCACGGAGTTAATCTCAACTTACAAATAATATTGTGCTTCCAACTGTCTATCAGCGGTTGACTCAACTTTATGACCTCATCTAAATTTGACCTGGTAACTTTTTTTTTATATTATACTCTGTCTTCTCCTAAATTGAGGTGATGTTTTAATAGGCAAAAAAAAATATTTCAATTAGTATTTATCCTATATACATAGCTCAGTAAACTTTTTTTTTATTCTTGTTTTGTTATTAATTGTATTATACATTGTAATTTTAAAAATTCTTAAATATCTTTTTAAAATATATATATACACTTTTTTGTAAGTCTAAAATTAAAAATGTAGTTATATTTAATTTATATATATTAAAGTTTAAGTCTAAAATTAAAAATGCAGTTATATTTAATTTATATATACTGTATTAAAGTTTAATGTGATGTGTAGTAAATAAATTTTACTTTATGATTAATAAAAGCTTATAGTTATTATTTTATATGAAACTTTAGGACAAATATTGCATTTAGTTAGCACATTCCAATTCCAAATTTTCCTTAACTTGCCACTGCCTTTTATATCTTTATTTTACTCTCTGCTGCCATTTTCTTTAAGTTTTTAAATGTTATCAATTAACTTTTTTTTTATCATCATTTTGATCTTGATCTTTTCATTTGCTATTTAAGTATCATTTAATATGATTTTTTTTTTTTCCAATTAAGTATTTTTGCAGGTCATTATGAAGATTCTTTAATATTTTAAATATAAATAAAATAATTTTGAGTATTTTATTGTTTGAATGTTCATAAGAAATTTGAACACTGGAAATAACAGAACTATAGTTATGATCGATAGTTTTTGAGTTCCAGAATTTATCATTCTACTACGACATTAAATTACACGGAGCAGTTTTTTAACTCATAAATAGAGTCAGAAAAAAAACCCCCACTAATACTGCATCGACTTAAAGATAAATCAGACCTCTATATGAATAATAGAAAATCACGTAATAATAATCTCAAAATAATAAAGAGAATATTGTGTCTATTCTTAATTTATTGCACATATAATAAATATTATTTATTTATCTAAATTTTCTTTAAAACTATTGTATCACTATTAACAAAAGAATATTTGATAAAATCTAATTTTTTAAAATAATTTTGATGTCAAGAATTTAAATGATAATTGCAATCGTTTAAAATTAATGATTTTTTTTTTTTTTTAATACCGAGAATTGTTCATTTATGTGAGATACAAGCTTTAGAATGATTTGTAGATTTTAGTTTTTAATAGGTCTAAGAAAGTTTATTTATCTTGAGTTTCATAAATGATATGGATTTAGATAATTTAGTTTTTTTGATATGAAATTCTAAAAAGATAAATATAATTTTGTTTAATAAATAAATAAATTTATTTATATTATAGTTATTTATTTATTTAAAAAAATTAAATGAATATTTATCAACAATGTTTGTGTGTCATGTGTGGGTGGCATTTCATGTGTGTGTGTGTGTGTGTAATGATATTTAAAGCTCACAACTTCGGTAAACTTGTGTTTTATCAAAACTGTTAGAGGCAATAATCGCATCAACAACATAAAATACTATTATCATCTAAAATTCATCTGGAAATTCATGATCTAAGTATTATAGAAGTTTAACCCTACTGTTTCTTAAATTAAAAGCATTTTTTTTGAAAATGTAAAAATACCATTAGTATTTGAATTAGTTGGAAAAACATATTTAAAGTAAGTTTTCCCAATTTATCACATTAAAGTCAATTAAAACTTGAAAGACAATTTAAAAAAAAATCTGTAAGTGATCAAAAGTTCTATTAATCTGTAAATTATTTTAAAATAATAGAAAATGAAATTATTCATTTAGTAGAATAAATATATTTATTAAGGAATATAATAAATTATATGTCTACCTTTTTTTTGTTTTATTAAAAACAGCACATCGAATCGTCTTTCTTTTTTAAAAAAAAATATTTGAAAAAAAAAAAAATATCTATCTATCTATCTATCTATCTATCTATCTATCTATCTATCTATCTATCTATCTATCTATCTATCTATCTATCTATCTGTCTGTCTGTCTGTCTGTCTGTCTGTCTGTCTATCTATCTGTCTATATATCTGTCTGCCTATCTATATCTATCTATCTCTCTGTCTGTCTGTCTGTCTGTTTATATATCTGTCTGCCTATCTATATCTATCCGTCCATTCATCTATCCATCTATCTGTCTATCTATCTATATAATAAGCTATTTCATATGCCAATAATCTACAAACAAAAGTGTACATATATGCTTACATATCAAAATATCATCTGTATATAAAGACATACAATTATTATTAAAGAATTTTGTTTTTGCTTAACAGATACCCATTTAAAAATAAATAAAATAAAACTACTTTTAAAAAAATTGATACCTCTCTGCATACTAAATCCTTCTAAATAATACAAAAACTGGGAATTTCTATTTATCCACCCCATTTATCAACTGTAAGAATTATTTTAAATTTTAATTATAACTATAATGTTTCAAATAATATGTGCTTTATAGATATCTTTTCAATGCAAGACACTTTGATGCCAGATATTTATTTATAAAAATATGGATTATTTTAGCTTCATTTACAATACTCCAAAGTAATAATGATTTATACTTTTTTGATTATGCAAAATCTAAATTAAGAAAGAAGTTATGGGGCAGACTTAAATTTTTGACAGCATTTTATCTTAAAAAATTATAGTTTATAGAAAGAAGCAGTCAAGTTTTGGATTAATTTGCTATTAATCAATATTTGATTAACAATAAATAAATGATTTTATAATAATGAATAATTTATTTATTAATAAATAAATAATAATATTATTTGTTGAAATTTTTTAATTACATAATACTATATTAATCTGATTTATATTTTTTAATGAAATATTGTAACCTTTTTAAAAAAAGTTAGACAAATAGTATTATTTAAAATTCACAAATATTAAATTTGTAAATTAAGAATTCACTGTACTTGTGGTAATAATTTAAATCATTTTTATTTAAAAATGTTGAATGTTCATGTTTAACTTTTAAAATACAGTAAATGTTTTAATTTTATGATGTTAGATGATACCATAATAACTGAACATTTAGTATTTTATTAAACTTTTATTTAAGCTTTTGTTGAGCTACATAAGTATGAGAATGATTACAGTGAGTTAACTGTATAAATGTTAAACCACTAAACATCACATGATTACCATTTCTTATGCTTGCACACAATTGTTATTAACTCTCCATACAGTAGTGCCACTCAGTGCCAGCCAGAGTAATCAATGGATGCCAGAAGGCTTGTGCACTAGATGGGGATTTTATGCACGTCTTCTGGCATCCATTGATTCCTCTGGCCGGCACTGAGTGACACTACTGTATGAAAAGTTTTGCCTGTGTGTAAATGTTGAAACATTGTTAATGAATGCTTAAATAATGAGGATGTCCTTATGTAAATATTTTAGTCCTTCTTCACAATCTTTTAAGGAATCATTTATAAATGTACTGCTTTCTCTCTCTATACATATAGTTAAAATATTTGAGATTAAAAATCATACCACTGTAACCTAATATAAGGCAGTAATTAGCAAGAACAGTCATCTATTCTCATGCCTCATTTATTAATATAGAGGCTTACCTAAAACATTTTGGTTAGAAAGAATAAATATTAAAATCAGTGTGCAATATTTTTAAATATGTTTAAATTGATTTCTTTTACCAGTTGACAAGCCTGAGAGTTTTTTCAATTTAAACATTGTCAACAGTGATTCAAACTAATGAAAATATGCAATAGAATATTCATATAATAAAGTATAATAGTGACAAGATATTTTATAAATAACTACAATAACCTACGGAAGTACTTTAATTAAAATTATTTAAATTTAACACTGAGATTTATCATAGTTATATATATAAAATATATTATCACCATTATATTTTATTAATTTTTATTGTAATTTTATTATAATAATTATTCTATAATGGTGATTTTATTTTATTTATTTATTTATATTTTAATGGAATAAAGTAAATAAATAAATAAATAAACAAAATAATTTTATAATCAAAACACTATTGGAATTAAAATCTGAAATGCATATGACTGATTTGTTTTTGAGCAATTCAGCTAACTATCACAATAAAGCAATTAAATAGTATGGGCTATACAAAGGATGATGAATTATATTTTGCAATAGTGTCATATGCATGAATGGTAAATATATCATTTTGCAGTAATACACTTCAGATGAATTAAGTTATTGCAGCATCTCTTACTATCATCCTTAGAGGATGGTCATGATGATGGTTTGGACACAGCCTATAATCTAGATTATAGGGCCATGACCACATGTAATCAACTTATTCCATTTGAACTGCCACTTTCCATAATATTAGCTTTATATATGCTGGTAATTAATTACCATACCTTAAAATAGGCAAAACTCACCATACATATTGCCACACACAGCAAGCTAGAGTAATCAATGGATGCCAGAAGGCTTGTGCATAAAATCCCCTCTAGTGCCTACTCATCCAATATCTCCAGACTAGTTTCTGGCTTGTGGCCTTCGTCAGTGGGGAACCTTGAATCTGACAGCACTGCATCTAGATCTTAGGATCTAATGCAACTCTCCAGATGGGAATTTTATCCACAAGCCTTCTGGAATCCATTGATTACTCTAGCTTGCTGTGTGTGACAATATGTATAGTGAGTTTTGCCTGTTTTAAAACAGTTATACACAAGCAGAAGAAGTCATGGTCATGTGATGTTTATTACCATACCTTAACTTACACAAACTCAAAACTTAACATCTGATTATCATACATATCAATCACATTGAATAACTCAAATAATGAATATAATTGAGAATAAAGAAAACTTTAAACATTAACAAAACAAATAATTTAATGAAATATATTTTGAACATGGTACCAAATGAGCATTTCATAAATCAAATAATTAAAAACTTTAAAGTTCATATCAATTTTAAAATAATAATTGAGGATTATTGAATTCCTACATCAATTTAAAATATATTAGAATCTTTTTAAAAGAGACAGAATATATTGACACGCAAATTTTAAATGTATATGAACAATCAACATATCAAATTTTCTTCTCTATTGAAATTGAAGTTCAACTCTTAATCCTGTTTTTTTTATTTTTTTTTTTTATCAAAAACAGGTTTATTCAACTATGTTTACAATAAAGAAAAAATTATAAAATAACATTAAATTACTTAATGTCCAATATTAATAAGATTCCATGTGGAATTTACTATTAGGTAAATACAAATGTATAATACACGAAGAAAGAAAACTATGTTGTATTGCAAATATTAATAAACATTAAATAGTAATCAATGAAATATACAAAATAATAAAACATTTTCAAATGTAATTAATTTAGTAATAAAAAATTTTAAACTGGATTAAATGAATAAATATAAACATTTGCACTTAGACAGATTTTTAGAGTTTGAATTCTAATCGAACTTTACAAATCCTGCATATGATTTATTTAAGTTTTGTAGGCTAGTTCAAACCCTTGGTGTGCACTATTCAAATTTTTTCCAGTAATTGTTTTCCAATAAGTCATCCTTGCACTGATAATTTTTTTTATTTTTGGCTTGAAGTTATTTCTTTAGGCAACATTTAGAATTGTATTTCATTTTCATCATTATATATGGAGACATGGTAGTTAGTTCTATTATATTCAGTCAGTCAGATCAAAAGAAATGTAAACAGATTCAAAAACCAGAGGCAACACTTTAGAACTTTTAATAGGCTATATCTTAACAAGATTGTCTGACATTGATACACTTGAGATCTAGTTCCTCATTTCACTGATTACAGTGATGTAATGAAGCTTTTCCATCTTATTATGGTGCAATATAATGTCAACCTCTACATAGATTATCAGGATCTTCTCACCTGATGGCAACTACATATTAAATTACTAGAGTTTTTCTGGTCTAGTTTATACATTAAAATAGTCTGCTTGAATATAGTATGCACCTACTAAATGCTGGAATGTTGAATCTCTTCAATGTTTGAAAACTTATCTTAAACAGTTTCTCAATTTACAACATAATTAAGAACTAAACATTAAAACTATTGTTTTATACTTCGTCATAATTTTTGATTTACAAATTTTATTCATTTAACTAAATACTTATGTACTGATTAACTAAATGCATATTTTTATGTTTATCAGTAAACAAGCTTTATTGTCTATTTCATAATTATTGCTTAAGCTGGTTTTTTGGATTAGCCAAATTCCAAGATAATTTAGAATCATAATACTAATTTAAATTTTTTTTACAGCAAATATTATAAATTTTCATTTTACCAAATTATTTTTACATTAAAAATTATTATAAATGTTCAAATAAATTCATTTATGCTCACAAAAAATGAGCTTTTACTAAATATTGGATCAGGCTCTTTATTTTTAAAATTAATATTTCATCTTCACATTTTTAATTTGTTAATAAATAACAATGATTAATTTTCAACATTATTTTTCATTACACAACATTTCTCAACTTTTATAGCATATATTTAAGATCAATAAAACAACTGTATTAGTTCATTTCCCAACATCCTCTCCTCATAAATAAACAAATAAAACGCTCATTCTTGAGTTTTCTTTCTTTAATATTTCTACTTACTTAATTTTTACATGTGAACTTTGATAGATTTTGGAATAAAGAAATGCTTGTTTATTTAGCAATAGTTTAAAATTCTATAATTGACATCAGCCGTATGTGACAGACAATACCCATTCTATCGCAATATATATATATCATTTTGTATTTTTTTTTCCATGTGTCAAAGCATCATCCGGGAAGTGAATCTGCAAACCTGGCACAACTGCTTATAAGACAGCTGTGTTGACCACTTGACCACCAACACTTGACATATCACTTTGTATTTTGATATAATAGCATTACATATTTCTAAAATGAAATAAAAAAAGTATTTAAAATTAATAATTCTCTCCCTGAAGAAAGGATCAAACATTATTGCAATAGAATGCTATAACTTTACTGCCTTCGATAAAAAACTTGACATATTTAAAAATATATATATATATTTAACCTGATTTGTGTTTTATCATCAGTGATATGTTTAAACTTAATATCTCTCACATGCAAAAGCTATCTTATATATTTTTTTTATTCAAAGATACACTAAGATTGAAAAAAAAGCAACTATATATTTTAATGACCTCAGTTTTGTGTTAACTGTAAGTCTATTTCTTCCTTTGGATAGGATAGTTATATATCAACAAAGCATCACATGATTTTCTTCTCTAATATAAGCTTTGGATACAATTTTTTTTAGTTATTATCCTGAATTATCTATCATGAGCTTGAGTAAACAATGGACAGTACATTATTTTAGTGTGGCCACATTCCAATTTAGTATCATTTAATGCCT
This sequence comes from Epiperipatus broadwayi, assembly GCA_028023455.1. NCBI lineage: Eukaryota > Metazoa > Onychophora > Udeonychophora > Euonychophora > Peripatidae > Epiperipatus > Epiperipatus broadwayi. Next base: position 92,686 of record JAQFVV010000737.1, on the reverse strand, counting down.
CTATCAGTGAAGAGTCTGTACTTAATGTAACTTTATATTTATTATTACATTCCAGTGCATATTAATTACTCAAACATGAATCTAGAAGGGGATGAAAACAACTTCTCCTAAATTCACATTAAATGTAGGTAGAGAATCTCACACCATGTTGTGTCAATACATGTTTTCTAGTCAAAGAGTGAAAAATGTATATAGTTAGTGTAAAACTGAGATCACTGAAATCTAAAATTATTAGCTTAGAGTCAGATCTGCATAACTATATAAGCAAATTAGATTGGATTCAAAACTTTGACATGATTTTGAATTTCAGACTAACATCTTAATAATATAAGGGAAGTAAAAGTTGGTAGGATACATTAAACTCAAACATCATACTGGTGAAAGAGAATCACCAGAAAGTAATCTGTAGATTAGTGTACAATAGCACCCTGCATCTAATATCTATCCACTACTCAAACTTACAATAGATGGCTCTGCAGTGGAATGTCAAGACCAATTCTGAAAGATCTATATCTGTGATGTTAAGAATTAAAGAAGCTAAAGAAGCACCATGATAATTTTGACTATACAGATAGTACATTATGGAAACTTTAAAGCACAGTAAGTGCAGTAAAAAAGTACAATTAATGCAGAAACAAAATAATCAAGAACTGAATGAACTTCAAAATAAAATAACTTTGTTTTAATATTGATCTAGAGTATTAAACATTTTTCAATCGTATATTACAATTTCCACCTCTCAATAGTATAATTAAATTATCATTTAACAATATAAAAATTTGATGTAAGAGAAATTTGAAAAAAATAATTGATTTCTTAAGACATTATCCAGGTGAGATACATTATACACAAAAATCAAGCTAAATAATTATTTTTCATTTAGAATTATAAACTTATTGACAAACCAACATAATTATAATAATTAATGGTAAATTATTCTTCAATAAAATTCAAATCTTATATCTAGAAATCAACTCTTTTTATACTGCCTAATAAAAAGTGCTAAGATAAAGTTGTTCACATTTATCTATTATTTTTATGGTTTTGGTTCAAATCAAGGTTAAAAAACTAAAAACTTTTTTTAAGATTCTAATCAAGCATAGGGTTTTGTCATTGATTTTAAAAACCATCATTCAAACAATGTATACATCTAAATAGAAATCTACTTAAACAATACTTTTTTGTTTTGAATAATGAATGTGTTGGAAACTAAAACTATTTTGATTGATAAAATAACTGTACCATTACTACAGGAATATCTGATGTCACTTTTCTTTACTGTTTTAGCTAAACATTGTAACATACTTTTTAATAATAGATCTTATGATAAAGTATTAGTCCACACACCTATCATTCCCATGATTTTATATTTAAATTTAAAACAGGTAAAATTCAATATTTTTTCAGATTTTAAGCAGACTTAAGGATTTTTTGCATCTAAATAGTTTATAATCAGCCAAGATAATTATATGTTATAAGATGAAGTACATACCTACTCTTAATTAGAATTGAAAACAAAGATACAAAAATATCAAATTATTACCATTTGATAATTGACAAATATTGTGCTTGAAAATAAAACTGAAACAATATAATTAATGCCATAAATCATTATTTAAATTAATTACTGAAGTATTATGTAGAACAGTACATGAGTTCATATTATGCCTTGAAATAGAAGTTATTCACATAAGCACAACTCAGTTTTAGTTTTAACAGTAATGTTTATTTATCAAGTATGTAATCAAATTATGTTGGTGATTGACTGTTGTATTGTAGCCACTTATGACAATACTTATATCATTTTTACCAAAAATTATGTCATCATGTTTGTAATCATGTCAGCAGAGTTTATAGTGTGTTTTTACTGTGTATAAGTTACTGCACTTCTAATCATATTCTTATTGGGCTGAATCTAAGTTTAAGTTATTCAGTTCATGTGAGCTATCTATTCATAATGATAATTACAGCAATGATTTATGGAATTGAGAATGATTCTTCTGAGCTTATCATTTTTATTTAAATACAAGACACAAGTTATAACATGAAAATGTTTTTTATTTTGTTCTTGTTTTAGAATATTAATGGTTACTGTCACTATAAGCTGATAAAAGAACTGTTTACAAAATGATTAAACATACTAATTTCAATTTTTAAATCCAAGTCTGTATATAAACTAGGGTATAATTGGCTGAAATCTGTTAAAAGAGCAAGCCTAATGAATGGTATCTTCTTGTACGTTTTTTTTTTGTTAAGATGGGCTATTAAAGATTAATTGGATAGTAACTGAATATTGTCTCCAAATTTATGGAATTGAGCATACATTTCTACAATAACTAGAAATTATAAAAGTAACTTGTAACTTTAATAGCCCATTTAATAACCTGTATACTTTCCAAAAAGAAAACTCTTTCACCCTCTAATTAGTGGCATAACTCGAATTTTTTAAGTACATAAAACTTTTAAAAAGGGCCCTTTTTAATATCTAGAATCTTCAGTTTGATACTTTAAAAAAAAAAAAAAAAGACTCATACACATTGTTTTGATTTGCTTCATTACAGTTGTACTGTTTACTATGATGCTTAGATTTTCTTTTAACTTAAAAGAAGTCAGTAATGCATTTATTTTGCTTTCTAAAATTATTGATACTTCATTGGTCGAGAGGTCAGCGCAACAGCCTTGCAAGCAAGCAGTTGCTTGCAGACAGTTGTCGCAGGTTCGCTTCATGGCCGATGCTTTGACATATGGAAAAAAATATATAACAATATCTTGAAACATTGTAAAACTCAGATGTTATCAAATACTTATATAATCATTCTATACATTAAATATATATATAGCAGACTTAGTGCCCTTCATTAAATTACTTTTACAATTTTTAAAAAAAGAATCATTAATGTTAACATACACGTATATATATATTTAGATTATTTTATTAAAATGTGAATAAATTATAGATGTATTTTTTATGGCAATGATTTTTATATATTTCTTGTTCTGAAAGTAGGAAGAGAAAATAGACTCTAGAGTATTCCATCTAAGCAATACTAATTTGATCATTTTCTGCAGTAATTTATGCACTCTTTTAATACAATTTATACTGACAAATCAATTTTAGAGCTACATTATAAACTTTATTGAGTCTCATAACATTTAAAATGTATGTAAAAGTATTAATAATCACATCTAATAATGACTTCAACAGCTTTGTTTATATTTTATTAGTTGTTACTAATTTAATAATACAAAATTTTGATTTAAAAATGTCATTTGACACTTTTTGAATATATTATTTGACAACTAGCTGCAATCAAAATAATAATAAGAATGTAAAATTTATTTTCCCTAAAGACCTATATATTATTTCCAGACTGTGGTTTAAGATCCAACTAATTCACTTTTCTATTTCCTTTTGAAATAACTATTTCTGATGAAAGAGACTTTAATCTAATTAAACTATTATTAATATTATTTTTCTGAAACAAAAAATCATATTTTGAATTCAAAATGAAAATAAAACTATATAAGATTTTAAAAGGTGCTGTCTATAAGCATTGTTCTGTATTAGCTAAATGTTTTATTGTTTCTACCAGTGAGCCATGGCACTTTTATCTATGCTGATGTTAAACCATAAATTCATCCTCATAGAAATGACATTTATCTCCAAGTGGATTATAGTGTACTACAAATGTTATCAATTGTAGCACACCGATACTTACTTATACCCAAATTAATCTATGATCTTTACTTTTATTTAATATTATTTAAATCTTCATTTATTATCCAATAGCGAATGGCTATCCAAGTTGCTTAAGGATTCTTTATTGGAAAAAAAATCCAACTTTCACCTGCTTAAAACTCCAGATCACAATCAAGACAGACAGGTGTGCTAAACATTTACAATTTATAATTATAATAAATATTTCACCAGAGATATCAGTTTATTAAAGTACTATCAGGTTTTATAATTATTATTACTTTTTTTTTTCAAATTATATTTAACTATAAAAAAAATATTTTTGTTATTCGTTTTTAATTCAAACTTAATTTAAACAAACTGATATAAATATGAATAGTATGCGCGTAATCAAGATCAACTTGGCACATAAAACTAAATATTTATCCATATAAACGAAAGATAAGTATCGAAGAACAAATACTTCTGATATTTTGTAGGTAAAACAGTCAGACCTTTTGTTTCCTGATTGAAAAATATGTTTAGTATTTATTTACTTTTTTTAAATTTATAAATGAATCATTTTAATATTTATTTTGACTATTTCAAAATTATAACTTTTTTTATCAGTTTGATTGCTTCAAAATTATTGCAATAAACATATTTATTTATTTATTAAATTAATAAATTCACTCTATAATGCTTCTGTATTGTTTTTTTTTTTTATATCTACAATCCCAAGTGTAAAATAATTCACAAGCATGCACATATATTTAAAAAAATTTTTTTTTCAAATAAATTTTAAAAAAAAATTTAGCACTGCATCCGCTCAAATTTTACCATGACACAACATTCCATTCAGACAATCCTCTCTTATTTATGCATACAGTTTGCAACCAATTTTCATTCACCAAAATGAGTTAGACGTTGTAACACTTTACTTTAAATATATATATAAATAAAGTAGTGATGATATATTAACTTGTCATTTTCTTGGCAGGGATTTGAATTCTGGCTAGGTAAAACATGAATTTTTTTTTAAATCTCATAGCCTTATAATTTTATTTTTTCGAATAATTTATCCTTAATTCCCAACTAACCATTCAATATTGACTAGTAAATAAGTAATTTTTAGATAGAAAGTAAACAAGGATAAATAAATGCATATATCTTTAGTATCCATCATTGGAAAAGATCGGCGTAATGCCTTCTGATTGCTTCTTCTTTAGTATTTCTCTATAGTGGTTTATTACAGAATTTCTGCCTTGATTAATGATTGCTTTACTTATAATTAAAATAAACTTTAACTATGGAAATGGTTATTTTTAAAAAAGAAAAATTGTGAAACAAACTGATTACAAAGGATAAATTAAATTCTCATTAAAAAAAAAAATATTTCATAAATTTAAATATTAGTGCAAGGTTAATTTAAATACTGTATTTATAAATCAAGTGTATACAAAATGGTTTTCATTTAAAAATTAAATGGATATTTTTTTATATAGTTTTTGACTATTTGAAAAAATAAATCATTTTTAGCTATGTTTTTCTTCAATTTTGCCGAAAAATAAGTTTGTTTGTTTTTTTTAAAAAAATTTGTTTTGGCTTTGCAAAATATTTGTCGTAAGTTTTGAGGATTAGCATTAATTAAAATTAATATAGCTGCAACAATGATAATCCATTTTCAGTAAAATCACTATAAATAGTGAGTAAAATAGTCAAGCGTTGTTAGCCGAGAGGTCATCGCAGCCGCCTTACAAGCAATTAGTTGTTTGCTGACGGTTGTGGGTTCGCCTCCCGGCCGATGCTATGACATATGGAAAAAAAAAATAGTGAGTAAAATAGAAAAGATTATTTAAAAAAAGTAAAAGTAGAGAGGATGTTTGTATTAAACTATTGCCGGAGTTGTAATAAACTATTTGTTTTTAAATTGTTATTATAGAGAGAAAAACTATGATAAACTTATATATTGCCTAGCAGAAAGAGGTTTAATACAGTGAGAAGTCGTGAACTCTAGAACTAAAGGTCTGTGGATTGTACCTCACTTCTTTCAATCACCAAACTATTTAATTACTAGCAGAAAAAGTAATCTGGAAGCACTATGCTGTTTAATAGTCGCATGAATCAATAAAGAGTTTAATCTATAATACAAAATAATGTATATATAAGGGGTTAAGCAGAACGTTATTATGGATTGCAATCATATAAGAAAAAATGAGTTGATGCTTTTTTAATGTTTTTAATGATTATTAAAGTGTTCACAAGAGTTTTTGATCAACAATTATTCCTTCACAGTCAAAAACAGCTGCATTTCTTCCACATGTATATAGGTTGCCTATAAAAAAAAAAATGGCATTGGATTATATATAAAATTAAAACTGCCTATAACATTGTTTATACGGATGTAAATATTTGAAATACAGGCACTCTTCACATACCTGGAGCTTAATTGTAAATATAGCGAATTTGAACTCAGACTTTCAAGCATCCTTCAAATATCCACACTATTTCATACAACTGATACACATGACCACACACATGTAGAAAAGATAAATAGTCGCCAATATATATATATATATTTCGTGCTAAACCAGCTCACTCATCAGTTGGTCCAGATTATCATCTCCGACACACACATATATATATATAACCACTGCTCAGTTTATATTAAAATAGCAACTCTTCATACTTTAATAGACAGGTTTCAATCTGCACCAATCTCCAACTTTTTAGCCATCCATACCATTGAAAATCTGATGATGGAAAGCCCGATCGAAAAGTTGGAGGTTGGTGTAGATTGAATCCTGTCCATTAAAGTGTAAAGATTTGCTATTTTAATATAAACTGAGCACTGGATATATATATATATATATGTGTGTGTGGGAGATAATAATCTCGACCAACTGATGAGTGCTGGTGTAACACGAAATACTTATATTGTTGATTATTTATCTTTTCTACATGTGTGAGATAGTGTGTATCAGTTGTATAGATAATGTGGATAGTTGAAGGGTGCTTGAAAGTCTGAGTTCAAATACATATTTATAAGAATGTGTAAGATTTCAAAATAATTATAATGAAAGAGAAAGTACAAAAAATATTAACATTGATTTTACAAGTTGGTAGCTTATTTTATTTAGAAGAAATATAAATTATTGTAAGGAATATGTATAAAATATAAATTAATATTATTTTTTATTAAATTTATATCGTGATCCAACATTTGCAATATGTAATGTTTTTAAAAATATTTCATCTGTTATTACTGCTAAAATATATTATCTAGTTTATTAATAGTCACTTAGGAAAATTATTTTATTATTATAGATAAAAGAACCGCATATGTCTTTATTGCTCGGAAGTTCATAAGAAGTTGGAGCACCAAGCTGTGAATGACCAATCCCAATCAGATACTTTACCAACTACACCAAACCACACAGGGTAAAGCATGACTTTATTGCTCAGGAGTTCATAAGAAGTTTGAGTGCCAGAACTGTGAGCACCAGAATTGATCCTGGAACATCCCAATTCTTATTCAATAATTATATTTCAAAGATAATCTTTAATTTATCCCCATAAATAAATTAGCTTGTCCACACATTTACAAACTAAATTAAAGAAAAAAAACATTCTGTAAATATCTATAAATTAATAAATCTAATTGCAGTGAATTGTCTGGGATATTTTTTTTTCTATTTTAAAAGAATATGGTTTTACAATAAGATGGTAAAAGATCTAGTGTCTGAACCTACCCTAGCACCTCTCCGAAAAGTGCCAAAGCATGAAACCATGATCAAAGGTGGGGGGGGTCCTGACAGAGATATTTTAAATACTTTCTCTAGCTAAGCATTTATCACAAAGCTTGTTGAGGAATTGGAAATCCTCATTGTTTATAACTTACAAGCTTAAGAGAATATGGTCATGTGATCTATGACTCTTATTTTGACTATTTGGTAAAAGATCTATTTTTGAAATTCAAAAAATTTACAAATGCAAAAAATAAAATAAAAACAATGGGACCAATGATATTTTATTTGTATTACAAAAATAATATTTTGGTAATTTATAATGTAGATTTTATTATAGTATACTTAAAGGATACATATTGGAATGTTAAACAAAAGGGAAATTAAATATTTGATTTAATGAGTGATTTGCTCACTCAGTTTGAGTTTTCTATACACGAACCTAGGTTTTGAAACTAAGATATAATATTTAAAAAAATCCAACTATAAACTAAGATTATATATATAATCTGAACATGTGAAAACATTATTTTTCAAATGGTGCCTGACGTAGGATATGGATCCAATGAATAAAACAATTTCATTAGTCAAGTTGGCAGACAAATATAATAAGCATTACTCATAGTTTATAAATTTAGGACATATACATTGGATAAAATTTATTTTCCTTATTTGTATATTGCAATAATGAAAATTTGAATTTATTTATGAAATAAGCAAAATAATTACTACATGAATTTATCTAAATGAGTTAGAAAGAAAGGTAGTATTATAAAATAAAATAATAATAAATACAGATTAAATGTAAAATCAAAAAAATATCTTCATTGTGTTTCAATTTTTTGATATGTAGATAAATTTAAGAAAAGTTTATCTTAAGAAATCAACTTCTGATTGCTGATCATAGCATGGATATTTCAAATAAGCTCATGTCTTATTAAATGAATTGAATGTTTGAACTCAAAATTTGATGGGCTGATAAAAAAATATCAAAACTAAAATTTTTTTGCGATGTAACAAAAAATTATAAGAAATAAAAAATTATATGAAATAAAAAAAAGTATTATTAAAGCAAAAAACATTACATGATTTTAACTTACACAATACTTTTCAGGAACAAATTCTTTTTATTCTATTCCAGTGTGGACAAAATTTGTACATATTATTATTTAGGGTGAATGAATTTGTTATATAATAGTTTGTTTAAAAAGTTGTAAATTATGTAAGATGTGATTAAATTTTGTAATAGAAAGGATATATATATATATATTGTACCCTTACTTCTTGATATATAAAATCAAAAGCACGCTCTTAATTTTACATATTTGTAAATGCAAGCTATATATAAGTCATGTGACATCTGACTTGTTACTATTATATATATATATATATATACTTGTAGCTATGTGTTGAACTAAAACCATCAACTAATTGAATTGTTAAATGTTTTAGAAAAACTCAAATTTTATTTATTTATATATTTCTAAATATATTCAACTGTTAGTAGTAAAATATGGCTTAGTGATCCTATGCTAACATGCATGTTGTGACTAGCATTTGAATAAGTTTGGAAAAATATAAGCAAGGCTTGAATTTTTGTAAAAATATTTAGGAATAGTTAAACTTATAACTACAAATAATATGTTACCACCACAAACTTTTAAACCATCATATATGTTTTAGTGTAGGTGAATAAAATAAAATAAAAATAAAATACTTGGCAAATTTAAGAAAATTTAAATTTTACAAAAAAACATTAAAGACCCTCAACATAGGTAATAGAGAAAAAAAAAATATTAAAAGGGAAAAGAGTGAAGATGTTTAGATCAAGTAATTTCTGAATTGAAATAATATATTTTGCTTTTAATGAAAAAAATAAATTTTTAGTTTGTAAATCCATATGTAAGTTTTATCATGTTCTGTTTGGCAAACTTGTTAATATGAAGAGTCCTTTTGTTTAAAGTCCCCTGCTCCAATAAAAGAGCTGAAAGGAAAAAGGTGAAAAATAAGTTCATTAAAAATATGAATTTCTCAGTGATTGTGGATATATTTTAAAAATCTGTATACATAATTACAAATAAACAAACAAAAAATCAGTTTGACAGTTTGATTTATTCACAACATTCTAATATTTAAGAATTACTATTCTATAATAAGGCCAACTTCAAGAAACAATAAAGTGCATTTTTCCTCTTGTAAAGTCATCAAAATATTTATTAACAAATTACAAGAGAAAATAAAAAAATGTATTTATGTTTATGATAATCAAAAAGAGTGGTGAGATTGGGATCAAAGAATGACATGTGGCTCACGAGCCACAGTTTGCCAATACCTATTTTATAATAATGAAATTTTTGTAGTAATAGAAAAAAAATTAAACTACAATAGGTCCTGGTAAATACTAAATTAAATGCAGTGGATTGTGGGTGAGTTGGCAAATGCTGCCATAATGTTTTGGACAATGATAAAAGTATCCACAAGGTTGTTGATAAATAACTATTTTTCCAGAATGAAGATTAAGACATCTTTTTTTGTTGCTTTAACTGAAGACATAATGTAGCATGAAAACAAAATTAGATTATGCATAAAATTAAAACTGTCTGTAAAAATGTATTTAAGATTAAATGGTATTTGGATTATACAATTATGCATTAACATTATATAATTTGTTGCTAGATAAACTAAGTCTTAGAAATAATGTCATGACAAGAAGAAAAGGAAAAAAAGATTGTAATATCAATACTTTCCAAATTAAAATTTAATTGTGAAGAGATTTGTATTATTATAAGGTAATGATTTTTAGCCAGGATATGGTGGTACACTAGGACCCACAATGACACTTCAATGATAGTAGCAATATAATGCCTTTTGCATATATTTATTAAAAGTATGTAATCTTAACTAATGGAGCTAATTGAATTAAGAAATTATGTAATTTTAAAATTAAAATGCAAAGAGATTGAAATTGATATATCCTGGATTGACATTTAAAAAATGAGCATCCTCAAGTAATGTTACAATTTTCAACATTTTATTTATGCAAATTAGGCTTTTCTGAAAGATTATCTATAAAAATAACAAACAAGACTAAACTAGTTGAGAAAGAATTCTGAATATATCGTTACAGTATTTCATTTAATATTTTTTTAAAAAAATGAGAATCGTATCAGTCTCAAATATCAAATTAAATAATATGTTAGTTATATAAAATTTTATTATAATCGTTACTTATCAGTTTATTAAAATTATAAATTATTTAACTCTTTGTAATTATTTTATTGAATAAACTGTAATTATATAAAACAATGAATTATACATGTAGAAAATATTAAAGAAATAGGGTTGTACAATATATATGTATATCATTAAAAGCCAATCATTAAAAAACAGTCAACTCTTAGACAACCCCCCCCCCCTCCGTATCATTAACAATCAACAATTTCAAACTGTTGTCAAGGCAACCGCATTTTAACAATAAAAATGGAAATTGTTGATTGTTAATGATAGTGGGATTGGCCAAGTGTTTATTAGTTTTTAATGATTACTTACAAACCTATTTAGCCTTGAGCATTATTACACTTATATATATATATCAAATTGGTATTACTCCTATTAGAAAATAATGAAAAAAAAAACTTTGTTGTAAATATAGCTATAATATATGATTTTTAAACATAATTTATCTATTATTAATTATTAACATATGGTATCAAATGATTTTATTTACCCAATTCAGAGAAACATGAAGAAATAGTGGAAGAGAAGTTGAGTGGAATTCATTGTAAATAAAAAAGTGGAAAAAAAATATTGTGAATATATCAGACAAAGTGACAAGATAATTCAGCTTAAAAGAAGATAGCAAATGCCGATAATTCAGATTTTTGCCCCACCAATTCTCATTAAGATGAAAAAGGAAAGGATTTTTATATAGATGTATAAAATGCCTTTGATCACATCAAACATTTTAAAACTAATGGGAGATTTTAATAATAAAATATATAAATAAGTAAAAGACGAAAGAACTGAAGATAAATTTGGGTATAGTCATAGAAATGATAGAAGTCATAGACTTGTGTAATTTTCAAAAAAAAAACAAAACTGTATACTATGAATTCCTTTGAAAAAAATGTTGAACAGAAATGAATGAATGTGGAAACTTCTAAATGAAAATACACTAAACTTGTATTATATACTGACTCATAGAAAATATATATTTCAAGATTGTAATGCAAAACCAGAAAGAAAAAAACTATTAAAAAATAAAGCATTAACAATTGATTCTTATATCTAACTTTCAGAATCACTCCGATGAATTTGAACTTACTAATCATTTAAAAATATTAACAGATTTTGATAATTATTCAAACTCAATTGAGCTTAATAAGAAGATAATTGTTACTCTACTATGAATTGCAAGAAAAATAGCTGATGCAAAAAACAGCATTTTACCAGTAAACTTTCAAATGAATCATGACAATGTATGAAGAAAAAGTAATCCATTATGAATAACTGAATAATTAGAGATTTGTAAAGTGATACAAAAAAGTGTTATTAAAAAAAAATGTAATTTTAAATTGGCAAGGAAAGGTTTAGAAGAAAATAAGGAAAAAAAAATTGAACCATTATTAAAAAAATTGATGACATTATAAAATGTGTGGAAGATTTCTACAAGGAATTATATAGTAATAAAACCAAACTATTCCTTCCAATTACTATACCTTCTAAACTGTCAATTATTTTAAATGAAAAAATGAGATATGCAATTAAATATATGATGAAATTATTACTGCTCTTTAAAAGCAGCAGATGGAGAAACGCAAAACTGTTGACAGAAATATATATTGTTTCAATAATAAAGGTATAACAGATGATTGGAAAAATGTAGTAATAATATTGATATTTAGAAAAGATAAAATAAAATATTAGAAATTATTGACCTATTAGTTTTATATCAGTTGTATTTTTTTTTTTTAAAGATTCAAACCAACCAAAAGATCAAACTATGTTTTAGCATAGTAGATCACATCCAAGTATTGAGAGAAATTATAGAACAGACCAATGAATATGAGGTATCATTATGTTTTAAATTTGTGGATTATGAAAAGGCATTTGATTCTTTAAGTATTTTCACAATGATTAAAGCTTTAGATTATTAAAATATAGATTTAGGATATTGTCACATTCTGAATAATATTCATCAAAATACAACAGCCATAGCGAGATTACATGATGACAAAAAAATATTGATAAGGATTTGTGACAAGATGATTCCCTATCTCCAAAATAACAATAGTTTTACACAAATAATATTGTAGATTAAAATACAAGGTTCAGAAAATAAAAATATATGAGATTATTTAAGTCATCTAGATTTTGCAGATAATGTAGTTATTTTTGTAAATAATAGTTCAAAGCTTCAGAAAATGTTACAGGAATTATAAGTTGGAAGTAAAAAAATAAAATTAAAGATAAATATTTTAAAGAAATGTTAAATGGATTTCTCAGAAAAAGAAAATAAAAATTGATAATCAGAAATTAGAAAAAGTTTGGTTAGATTATTACTACAAATGGAAACACAATGGGTAAAAGTAATTATAGAATAAATTTGAATGGAGTGCTTTTGATAGGAATAATTTGACATTAAAATGTGTCTATGTTAAGTATTGATTTAATTTCATTATAAAGATGTATTATGGATAGATAACTAATTGCATAATTTTCATTTTTTATGTCTATTAAAAATTTTATCTTAAAAATTGCCAGGCATTTCTTTTTATTCCATTTTTTTTATAAAATTAATAAAAATAAGTTTTTAACATAAAATCAAAAGTTTTGTTATTTTTTATGTCATATATTATTGAGAATACATAAATATTACATATATTCCCATAACATTCAAATTGTATCATGACTTTAATGATCTGTTTTGCCATTAATGTGTATTGGTGCAGATATTGTATCTCTATATATTTTTATTATGCCAGATTGATTGGCATAAAAGTGTTTAGGAAAAAAGAAGGAATTTGAATTCATGCAATTAGATTAATAGTAGATGAATTAAAATCCTAAAGTAATTTATCTTAGTCAGTATTGATCATAAAACCTAAACATGATTATAATGTGATGCATTTTCACTGCTGTCAACAGTAAAAATGATTTGGTTTTCTCACATTTATTGTCTTTATTATGAAGTTATTCATTTTGAATGAGTATGCAAAATGCTGGAAGAAGCAGTAGCTGATGTATATTTTTATTGTTAATTATTATGCAACAATTTTATATTTTGCTATGTTTAGTACTATTTATTATTTTTATCAGTTTTACATATCATTTAATTTTATTATTTTTAAAGAGAAGTAGCATTAGTTTCTCTCTTGATGAATATTTTATTTTGCTGGTATATTTTAAAGTGAGATTTAGCCTCTCTCTTATATTTTCTTATCTTTCCAGTATATTTTAAAAAGATAGCTGATCTCTCTTACATTGTTATATTTTTCTAGTGAATTATATTGTTCATTTATCTTGCATTAAGCATATAATGCTTTATTGAAGTAAATTTCTTATTATTGTTGTTGTTCTTTTCTGATGGTTCATTCTCATTATTTTTCTAAATTGTGATAAAGACCTTGTTCATTTATTGTCCTCATATATAGGTGTGTTTTCCTTGAGTTCATGCTATCATTATATTTTGCTTTGCCTTCTTATCCTTAATGTGGGTTTTCTTTGTGTTGTATTTTTATATAAAGCCATGGATAGGGTACTACGATGACTTTATTCTGGCAATTAATATTTTGTAAATAATGAGGAATATCATTCTTATCTTCAGTTGTACTCTTAATCTATCTGAGTATGATTTGCTTGTTTTGATGTGTAGCTCTTCTATATGTGCATAGCTACCACTTCAAGATGTTAAACTTGATAAAATATTAATTAAATTTAAAATTGTATATGTAGCTTTATTAAATAATATACATCTTCTTCAGAATTTATCACACAATAACAATGGTAAGTTTATATCTTAATTAGGGTATTACATATGTTTAGTATGAACTTTATAATCAAATAATTGTATGTCAAATGAAAGAACTTATTAAACTATCAATGCTGTAGAGAATTTTGTAAACCATTAAACATTATTTATTGTCTATTTATTTATTTTAAACTGTAATTCATAATTTTTCCTCCATATTATATTTTGTTTTATTGGGTTTCGAGGATCTCATTTTGATAACTCTGTAAAGCAGCTAGACATTTATCTTTTGAATGTCTTTAATAACAAAATAAATGTTATTTTTATTATTAATCAAGTTTCTCATCTTTTATCATCAGAAATCTAAACATTATAAGTTTTATCATACAATTTTATTTGTTTGTCATGCATTGAAAATACATGAATATCAAGAATTTAACATGAAAGTCATTTTATTTAAATTTTATTTCTGATGTTAAGAAAACATCAAAGAAAAAGATTCTTTATTTAATTAAAATAATTACAATTATTTATTTACTTTGTATAATATCACTTTAGTCAATTTTATTTATGTGGATGGTCATTTTGCTTTATTTGGATCATTTTGCATTATTTTGGAAGCTCACTTGATTTTATTCATTGTAAATTTAAAAAGATAAGATTGCTTGGTTTTACTTCACATGAAGATTAACAGAAAATTTATTAGTCTGATATTTTGGATAGCCATAAAATCTCTTATCTACTCATGATATTATGAATGGCATTCTAGTATATTATCTTTATTTTAAAATTAAAAGTTTCTCATGTTTAAATGTATAATTGTAATTTAATAAAACATTATCTTAAGGGTTAGAGTATATCCCATTACTTTGTTATTTAACTAGAATCTTATACTTTATTTGATAGATTTTCAAAAAGTAAAAGAGAAAAACAAAATTATAAATCATAAGAATATTAATCATATGAACCCTGAGATACATTTTATACATAAGATTATTTGGACAAAAATTATTTAATTTGAGAACAGATTATTTTAAGAAGTTACTGTGGCAAAGCATAAGAAAGAAATAGCATGCTTTTATTTAATGAGAATACAAACCTGATGTCAAATCTAATCATGACAATAAGATAGTCATTATAGTTATAAGATGTAGTTGTGTTCAAGGATGTTTATAAGAAAAAAAAAATTCAAAGTAATTCTTAATTAGAACAATACTTAATAAAAAATTTTTTTGATAAAAGTCATAATTACTAAAATAGATGGATCAGTAATTGATAAAGAATTTTAAGGTTAAGTATTGTCCCTAAAATAGCTAAAAAATACTTTACAGATTGACAACAAATTTGGCTACAAAGTACACATTTTTATATATACATTTACAATTAAATAAACTGAGCCAACCTTAAAAACATTTTTTATTAATGTGTGTGCATCTATATATAATACCATACATAATAAACAATTTAAACATGAAATTAAGCTTGTTCTTGGCCAACATGCACATTTGTGCTTAAATTAAATATTGGAATGGCAAAACTCCATCTCAACAGCCACTATATTAGGAGGAAAAAAAGATCATTAATGTAGGCATATAGAGAACAATAATCAATAGGCCTGTAAATAACCTGTATTAAAGAGTGAAATATATATGAAAGCATGGTAAGGAGAAGTGCTTTACCCAATATGAAATCAATAACCGCAAATTTTAAATGGTAAACAAATCATGGGATAAACACATAATGAACACTTATAAAATGAGCATAGATAGGAAGATTACTGTACCTAATACAGAGAAAAATATATAATCCATGTATGTATACAACAGTAATCATGAAAATAAATCAAAATCAGAACATATAAATAAAACTGATATTTAAAGGATCATTTTATACATGCGTGCACACACAAGCATGTTCATTTCTTTACTTTCAAATGCATATGACAAAAAAGACTGCCAATTATTTAAACAGTTGAACACTTTATATAAAAAAAATATACATGTACATTTATATAGACCAAGTAAAATATACAATGACAATTTTAAAAGCTCCAAGGCATTATGAATTATATGAAATTAGATACTAAAAAACAATCAATCTAAAGTTTAAATCTTAGTATTGCTATCTTTAAAATTCTTATTAAAGTAATCTAGATTGTTTAAAACTATCATAAAAGTGGAGGATGAAAACTTACTTTAAATTGAACAGAAATCAAAATTGAATAAACTAGTTCTTTAGAAAATGACTAATTCAGCCTATTAAAATTAATTATCAACTGTCAATTGCAATATAAAAACATTAATAAAAAATATGATAATAGATGAAAAATATAAAAAAATTATAAAGTAGCTAAAAGTAGACATATAAAAAATTTACATCCTGTCTTATGTCACTGGCTTACTGGTAATGTTCAAATAATAGCTCATGCAAAAGTTTTATCTTAATTCCAGAGTGAGGTGGGTATAGAGCTATTACTTTCAGTACAGATGGATATAAAGGCATACATATGCAGTCATTTCCTTGATTCAGTATTGAAGTTTGTTATGAATCTACTTCATTGGCAAGATGAAGTGTATCACTACTGTCTCTTCAATGTTAGCAATTGGCTGATGTAGTCAGTTAGCAGGCATGTTAACTATGATGACTACAGGTTCATCCTGGAAAATGTTTATTTCTGGATCTTTAGCAGAACATAGCATTAATAAAAGTCACTGAGAAATATTCTGTGATCACCATCTAGCCAGGCACAGATAAAATATAGCAGAATAACTGTTGAAGTTAAACTGGAACAAAATTCAGAGTGCAGAATAGAAAAGCAGAAGAGTGTGTGATTCTGAATAAGCAGAAACAATAGTTAATCTGGAATGAGTAAGCAGAATAAAATATAAATTTTAGCTGGTCTTCTTATAGACCTAAAGTTAATTGTTTAGCTCACTTAAGAATTTCAGGAATTTCTACTAATTAGAAAACCACTGATTACATTTTTTTGAATCCAGATAAACCAGCAATTTTAAATTAAAGAATTCACCAAATTTATAATTAAATCAATCTGAAATTTAAAAATAACAAACATAATATTGGAACAATACTTAATAAAGAAAAAAAAAGATTATGTTAAAGTCTTAATTACTAAAATGAATGTATTAATATTTGATAAAGTTTTAAGATTAAGTATTGTTCCTAAAATATATAAAAAGTATTTTACAGTTTGATAATAAATTAGGCACAAAATGCTTATTTAGATATATATTACAATTAAATAAACAGCCAACCTTGTAAATATTTTTCTCTATTAATGTGTTTGTATATATATAATACTGCACCTAAAAAACAATTTAAAAATGAAATTAAGCTTGTTTTTGGCTATCATACAAATTTGCACTTAAATTAAATATTGGGGTGGCAATGCACCTTCATTGCTGTTAAAATTGAAAATCATTTGGTTTGGTCACATTTATTTAATAAAAGTTTTTTCCATGTTTCACATAAAGATAGTAAATTACTCTATCTATTGAGCCAATTTATCGACCATATTATTAGAATATATATATATATATATTCTAAAGGTTGGAAGGATCCATCCTTAACATCAATTATAGTATCATATTTTTTAAAAATATATATATATATATTAATACATGTCTGGAAAAAAGATTCCTTCTTTCTATTGTATAGGGTTTGAATTATTAATTAGTGAAGGATGTTTTATTATTTTGAGGCATTTATATATTTTTTATTTATAGATTTGACAATTTCTAAACATTGCAATCTTTTCTTTTTTGCTTGCAGTGAAAAAGTGCTGCAAAAATTTTTTTTTGTTTCTTTGTTTATTATCTTCATGTGATTTTGATGTATTTTGCTATTATTTTTTTTCTTATTTAGTCTTCTCCTTTTGTGGGCTATATGTTTATTCATGATTTTGAAATTTGACAATAACAGTGATAATATACAGAGTAAATAAAGAAACTATACGAATCATTGTAAAAATCTTAATATATGTTTAAAAATATTTATGTTGGAAAATGTTAGTCTTTAAAGTATTGATATTTAAAATATTAATGTATATTTACATTATAAATTCATTTGTGTATTTTAAAGATTATAAATGGTTATATTTGCATAGAATATATGTATATATTTTTTACCATTATAAATTATTAAAGTTTTTTGAGGATCCATAGTTATGATAACAATAGAGTTAAAGTCAGTGTCTCATAAAAATGTAAGCTAGATGCCATAATAACTGAGGGATTATTATTGACAATCACTACTAGAAGAAAAGTAACAAATTTTGCAGCCATTAATTCTTTAGTTTTTCTTTTATCTGTCATAATTGCAAAACTTTGTATCAGTCAATTCTAATAAAGAATGACAGGATAGAGGAAAGGTTGCTCTCTGTGGAATTTAATTCTCCCTGCTTAATCCTTTCTGATAATTATCATCTGAAGAAAGAAAGAGAATCATCAACAGGCATGCCTTTGAAGAGAAATCACAATGAAAATGTATAAGTATTCCTATCACAGAAATCAATCCAAGAATTATCTAAAAATTTCTGAAATAATTGGATCATTTTCCATGGGTCCATCTTCACTTATCAACAGAATATTTCAAAAAATTCAACTTCAATTAGTTTTAGAATTCACATATGCATCATTAGAAGTCATCTAACATATTGATTCAATCCATACAAAGATAACTAATGGTGGGTCAGATGACTGTCAATTTTCAAAATAAAAAAAGGATATTAAATGATAATTGATCTGGTCATGTTTTTTTAATTAAAATGTATTCAACTGATTTTAATTTTTGATTTATCAAGATAAATAATAAAACATTTGGTATCATTTATTATTTTTGTTGTTTTACTTTATATGCACCATGTATATACACTGTATATATAGTACACAATGAAAGTTCTATATTAAATTTATTATCATTTGTTTTCATGGGGATCATTTATTTGTACATATATAACGTGTAGTTAGTATTATTAAAGTTTATTTATTTTACTTTCAGTTAATAATTTATAGCTTATCATAAAATGTGTTTGAAAGGTAGATCATTATATCAATATTTTATACATATATGTGTGCATTTCTTTATATGTGAAATTAAAAGCCCCTCCTTTTTATTCATGAAAGTTTAGTATATTAAGAGTAGATAGTTTAATGATAAACTCTTATTAAATTCTCAGAATTAACTGTGACATAGTTGAATATATTAATTCTTTTGGCCGTAATTGAAGACCTCTTGAAAATGATTTACATTTTAAAAGAGAAGTATAGTTTCAAAAAAGGTGTATCCACATTTAGCACAGTATGAGGAGAATGTTGATAATTTTTTTGATTGAAAAGTTAATGTGATTCTACCTTAAAGAATATATCTATGATTTCAACCATACTACTTTAATAAAAATATTATTGCATTTTCTTTATGTTAAAGAGTAATTGGTCCTCACTCAAACACAAATGTCATTCAATATATATTATTAACAAATGTTGTGAATATGAGTGAAATTAGTTAAGTGAAAACTTATTATTATTGCCATTTTAAAAGAAGAATAAATATAAATCATAATAAAAGATATACCACTTGTTTCACTTAAAGTGACTTTTGTGATTTATTTAATTTTCATTATCTTTTATCAGTTCAGGGGTCATACTTGATGCTGTTAATTTAATTATTTTTTTCACCCTAAAACATTTAAATGCTAATGATTACTTGCATAAACAATAATAAGTTGCCATATTATCTAACATTAGTCATTTGCAAATATAAATTAGATTCAATAAAATATTTCATTTGTTTTTATTTTATATTTTGAGAAGTAATCAAGTCTCATTAGTTATGCTAAACCCTGAGAATAGGTTAATTAAATGTTGAGAGAGGTTGTAAAGTTGAATATGTTCTTTTATTTGTTATGAGTTCTATTTATGTAATTACAAGGTGTTATTTCAAAAGCTAGCCCATTATTAATTATACTAACTGTTAGTAAATTTGGGTATATAATTGAGAAAGCTCACTGTTACCTATTTATTTATTCAGTAAATAAAAAGTCATTTTCTGTAATAATGATCTAGGGGCTTGGAATTTAAAGAACTTACTTTCTCTCTCATTCCAGTTTTACACTGTTTCAAGTTGAAGGATTATTTTCATTATATATTTTTATTATAATTTGGAAGTCATAACTTATGTGGCATGCTGAAATCTCTTTCCATGACCTTTGGACCTATGCATACCATTACAAAATATATAGATATATTATAACCATGTATTTAACCCTGTGGATGAGATATATATTGTAATGCTTTAAAAAAAAATTTTTTATAGATTATAATAAGCAAATTTCCTTATTATTATTATCATAATTTAAAATCTTAAGCTAAATATTTTGATATTATGAATTAAAATAAGTTAGGTAGCCTTAGTTATTTAAAAATATTTAGATTATTTAATATTTGCTTAAAAAACAAATTAATAGTTTGAATGTAAAGAAAAGTTAATTTAAAACTTGCTATGTTTCAAATAAATCTAATGGACAAAGTTATTTCATGTCATATAAAAATGGTTATTTAACTCTGTTAAGATCTTGTTTGTTAATTGTTTATTAATAAATAGTTTTAAAATAGTGTGCTTAAAATCAGAATTTAGAGATATTAAGAATAACTAATTGGAATGAGTGTCCATTTAAATCAGTTTTAAATGTTAGTCATTAATTTATTTTCATTGTTTTAAAATCTTGGTTATATTTAGTGTACATTTGAATGTATGGATATATGTGCATACATTTGAATGAATGGAAAGTTTAATAGTTTATTAACAGTTATCTTTTAATAAAAAATAAAGGTGCATGTGATATTATAAGCTTTTATAGTGTATTTTGAGTAAAAATGTAATATATGAAAAAGAATATATAAGTTAATAAGTTTAAATTGATTATTAATCATTAAATTCTATTAATAATGTTTATTTGTATTTTAATTTTTAGTCTAGACATCATGTGCTTAAACTGTCTGGATTGAATTAAAAGTTCAAGGTCAGATCAATTAAAAAGTTAAAAATTATGCTAGTAATTTAAATATCCCACATCCCTTTTTAAACAGAGTTCATTAAACAATGTCACATTACATGAAATGCAGTGGAAAATCTTGATATGCATATATGCATACAAGAAACACACATTATTATAAAATAATTTTAATCTTATTTTTTAATTACTTCATTTCACTTTAGTTTTGAATTAAATTGGTTAGTTTTAATTTAACTATTTTAAAAATTTTAAGTTTGATTCTTTATCATCTCCATGGCTGAATAAGAAGTTAAAAAGTCATTCATTGCAGTATTATTATTAAAGTATATGTTCAGCTGGTTTGTCAAACAATAATCTTATAAAAATGCTAAAATCATAGTAATTTTCAAAAGAAGTCAATGGAAAAATAGAGCACACATAATGGAAAGTATGTTATTTTATTTTTACATTTAAACATTAGCTAAATTCAAACTATTCATATAATAATTATTTTTGACAAGTTTACAATAATTTTAATTGATAGAGAGGTTATTTATATTTATGCCAAATTAAAATATAATAATGATGAACTACCATCAAATTATTGAGTTTATTAAAAGAAGTAACAATTATTGAGACTTTTTTTTTAACTTTATTAGTAACAAAATATTATAAAGTTATAATAAATGACAAAGTCATAAAAATCAACCTTTTAAATATCTTAAAGAAAAGGCTTTATTCAGATATTTTCATGCTAAGATGAATAAGCTAATGTTGGATTAACATTATTACCCTATCCTAGTTCATCTATCTTTTCATTAGAATATTTTTCTAAATTGCTTACTTGCTTTAAATATATTTATTGCTTTACATTAAAAAAAGAAGTGATTTAAGCTTAAGTCATAGTACTTAATATTACTAAAATGTCCACTTATAATATGAAATTATATGAAAAATAATTGTTAATTAATATTCTCTTTCTCATTTCTACTCCAATTCATATTACCATTAGAAATGTGTTATAAAGAAACCATATACTATTTAAATATCTACTATCAACCCTTGTCATCAAAATCAACCTTTTAAATATCTTGAAGACAAGACTTTATTCAGATATTTTTATGCTAAGATGAATAAGCTAATGTTGGGTTAACATAATTATCATATCCATGTTCATCTATCTTTTCATTAGAATAGTTTTCTAAACTGTTTATTTGCTTTAAATATATTGCTTTACATTTAAAAAAGAAGTAATGTAAGCTTAAGTCATAATACTTAATATTATTAAAATGTCAATTTATAATATGAAATTATATAAAGAATAGTTGTTAATATTTCTTTTCTGCTCATTTCTACTCCAATTCATATTACAATTAGAAATGTGTTATAAATAAACCATATACTATTTAAATATTTACTGCCAACTCTTGTCATCTTTAAATTTGTTAAATTTAATTGTGAATGTTTTCTCAAAAAATACATGTAAAATAAGATAGATCTCCAATATATATATATTTCATGCTAAACCAGCACTCATTAGTTGAACCAGATGAGCATCTCCCACACATATATAGTCAGTGCTCAGTTTATATTAAGATAGCAAATCTTCAAACTTTAATTTGGCCATCCATACCATTGAAAATATGATGATGGAATGTCCAAATCCCTTGATGATGCTAATATTATTGTCATGCCCATGTTGACCTTAAGTTACTCTGACCCTTCATGTATAGGATTTTGACAATAAGGTCAGCAACATCAAGGGATTTGGCATTACATCATCAGATTTTCTATGGTATAGATGGCTGAGGGGTTTGAGGATAGAGTGGATTGAGGCCTACAAATTAAAGTTTGAAGATTTTCTATCTTAATATAGACTGAACACTGACTATATATATGTGGGAGATGATAATCTGGACCAACTGGTGAGTGCTGGTTCAGCATGAAATATGTATATTGGAGGTCATTTATCTTTTTCACATATGTGTGATCATATAGGGAACTTGAAAATCTGGGTTCAAATCTCCTATACTTACATCTAAACTACAGAGATGTAAAGTACATCTATATTTAAATATTATATGTATATATTTATATATTTAATCACTCATCATGTTTATGGAGTTTATGAAATTTTATGTGGTATTTATAAAGTTTCTTACATAGATATGAGCAATCATTGCATCAATATTAGAAGAGATGAATATATTAATTCAGTTGAACAATCCTCATCAGTAGCAGCACTCTCACTCCATGCTATGGATTTATATCACAATATTGATTTCTCTAATAGCAGGATTCTATCCAGATGGAATATTCTCTACCAATATAATATCAAAGAAACCATTGAAATACTAAAAATACAAGATGTATCAATAAACATGGTATCACATACAAACTTTCTTCTATTTGGAAAACTTTTTTTTTAAATTATTCTAAAAATTTTCTAACTTTTATTTTGCAATTTTATATGCCTGTTTTTTCTAGTGGTGGAACTTTAATATTGTTATAAACCAGTGTTTCAGTATCTCTACAATCATCTTTAAAATATTCTATTTATCACCCAGTTGATGAACTTGTGTAAGCAAGTTGAAATGTTGCTCTTAATTATAAAAATCATACCTGAAAAATATGTCAATTATATCTGTAAACATATAATAGAAAGTAAGCTATATGTATAATGAGAATGCAAATCAAATCTTATTACCAAAAGATGAAATTGGTCACAAACATTGTAGCTGAGAAACCATTAATTGTTTACATAATTTAATGTTTAAAATTTAGACACTAATACTTACCTTTGTTAAAAACCTCTCATCAATTGTTGTGTAATTTTTTTTCCCCATGTGTCATAGCATCAGCCAGGGAGCGAACCCGCTAACCCGGGACAACTGCTTGTAAATCAGCTGTCCTGTAAAAATCTTCATAACAACATATATATATAACAATAAGGCTAATAAATATAACAGAAATTAACTGTTATATACAGTCTTTCAAGCTGCTGCAAGTACTTTTAGTTAATTCCTTAACCCTCCTCAGTTTTAGTTAATTCCTTAACTCTCCTCAGTTGAGGAGAATTAAGGAATTAAC
This sequence comes from Epiperipatus broadwayi, assembly GCA_028023455.1. Taxonomy (NCBI): domain Eukaryota; kingdom Metazoa; phylum Onychophora; class Udeonychophora; order Euonychophora; family Peripatidae; genus Epiperipatus; species Epiperipatus broadwayi. Next base: position 68,195 of record JAQFVV010000737.1, on the reverse strand, counting down.
CTAAAGTACTTTTGAAGCTTGAAAGACTGTATATAATGGTTAATTACTGTTATATTTATTAGTTTTGTTTTTTAATTAATGGACATTTTATTTGTATTATGTATACGTATATGGCATAATGGCTAGGTCATTTATGTGCTATACCCATAATATATCGTTTGAAGCTGAACTGGGTCAAGCTTGTAATTTTTTTCAGATTTCATTCAATTATAGAATTTTATTTGGGAATCAGATCATAATCAGCCCAACAAGTTATTTGACTTATTAACAGAATATTCATAGCTCTATAAAGTATAACAATGGTAAAAAGTCACTCAAATATGATAAACCTGGAGAGTAATGTACTCTTTTTCACTATTCAATTATAAGAGGTTGCTGGAAAGATATCTGCTCTGAAGTGGACTATTTAAACACTTTTATTTTCATTTCTATCTTGGTGCGTGTATGTGGCTTAGTGATTTAATATATAAGTAAAAAATTTCAAAATAGATGAAAAATTTGTTTATGGGAATTTATATCTTGGGGTTATAAAATAATAGAATTTAAAAGGGAGAAGATAAGGTGTTCCTATATAATAGTTTTTTTTTCCACCAGTATTTTTTCATTTTATAGATTTTTTTGAGTGACATCTTTTCTAAGAATTTTTTTTTTTAAATTTAAAACGAAATCGTTAACTTGCTTTTTTTTTTTTTTCAATTTCTAAGAAAATGAAAATTCTCTTAAAAAGAAAAGTTAGCAAAACTACTTATAATAAATAGCTTTGAAAATAGCCAAAAAGTGTAACATCATTTAAAATCAAAACACAAAGATACAATTATAGTCTAAAGTACGAGATATATACAATTTTAATTCTACATATGTGTGTGTGTCGATATATGTGCACATAAACAACGACATGGATTGCCAAAACTTTCTAACACGTTTATATTTCTTATGGCTACCGAATAATTATTATTATCATCATCATCATTATAAAAAGCAACATTTTTTCTTTAAAATTAATCTATTGTTTAAAAAAAAAAATATTTATTTTAAAAACTAAATTGATAATCTTTTAAATTAAAACCAGCTACCCATTCAATATTTTAAGTAAATGGATTGGTTGTTCTTTCTTGGCTAAATAGTAAAATAACAATGTAAAAAAAAAAACAAATCGTCATCACTCTACCATGGACACGCTTGGTAAATAGTACCTTCTCTTACACTGGGTTTTTAAAAGACTCTCTGAAATACTATTTAAAGGCTATTTTATTGTACATCATAAAATAATTAATAACTCCTTATTGAAAAATCAGATCGATTAATTTATGATAATTCTTTAAATAATTTTTTAACAACATTTATGATTTACTTGGACGTGAAATCCCAATTTAATTATGAAAAACAAAACATTTGCTAAAAGTAAGAACTTTGAGAATAAAATTCTGTTAAATATAATGGAGCTACTGCTCATTAGCAAGTTCCGCTAAGTATAGCAAACTCATAATCAAATTTTTAATGTTATTATTTTTAAAAATAAAATAACTGTGTTATATAATGATTTTCTAGAAAAATTACTGAATTAAAATGGCCGGCCAATTATGTATATAAACAAACAAAAATGGATGTCGGGTGGTTCAAAATTACAATTTGATTTATATGGTATGATATAATTATATATCACTTATCAGGACAAAAAGGAAACAAAGGAGATAAAAAGACAACTACAAAGACTTCGAAGAAGATTAATGATGGCTACTGAACACCATTGAAGTTCTTACACAGATTATTGTAAAGCCAACACAAGAAGATATCTACACTTGAACTAATCATCATACAACTGTACTGTTGACACTCCAATAATTTCAGAGAAATTGAACCAGAAATAATTAGTGGAATCAAATTATAACAAATTCATTAGATGGTGCATAGTTTATTTTATGATAATTTTTCTATAAAATTTATGATTTACTTAAAATTGAAAAATTATAATTAATTATAAAATAAGACATGTAACACTTTGCTAAAGAGATTAATAAAAATAAAAATTCTGAAAATTTTAATAGTGTTAAACATGATAAGTATCTCTGATCATTCGCAAAGTGTAATGAGTAGTACTAAATTTGTAAGTTATATCGCCTATTTTTTCATTGAATATTAGCTATTATAAGTCTTTATAGCTATGCATTTACATAATGTTCATTACTTTTCTAATAAATAATAAATGAAATACTGCATCAAATCTAAAACTGTTGTGTAAAATATAAGCAATTATTTTAATATAATTCTCAATAATAATAAATTATGATGTAATTTAATTCTATCATGAATACACAATATGATAAAATGTGTTATCAATAGAAAAAGTACTGGAATCTATATTTTGTTCAAGAAGTATATTAACTACTCTTTCTTATATCATATAATACTAAATCATCCATGCACTTTACTATTGTTACACAATACTTTATTTATCACCCCCTTTTACAGTTTACAGTTTCGATTGCCCCAGCAATCTTCTTCAGAACTTTTTTATATCTCCTAACTTCAACTGCTCTAATTTGACAGGCAGTATCAATATATTTTTTTAAAATCTTATTCACTAACCATTTAGATATTTTATTATAATGTGAACCACCTGTTCTTGAAGTTTGGAGATATATAAAAGTTCTGAAGAAGATTGCTGGGGCAATCAAAACTATAGACTGTAAAAGAGGGTGGTAAATAAAGCATTGAATAACAGTAGTAAAGTGCATGGATGATTTAGTATTATATGGTAATATATATTTTGTTGACATCTCATAACTCTGGAGTGTATGGATATTCATCAAAATGAAATGGCAATATAAATATTCTTTAAAAATATAATTACTTCATAATTATTTTATGTCATCATATATATCAGTTTGATTATGTATGACAATAATTGTCTAAAAATTAGGATAATTGTTTACCCAAATTTTAAAAGTTTACACCCCTTCATGAGTGGATCTTTCGTATATATGATATGAAAGTTGTGTTCAGGTATATTACAAATTTTTCATTCAAATAATATTATACTTTATATATATATATATGCAAGCAATGGATTTAAAATATCTACACAATTTTCTTTTCAAAAATAGTTAATAACTTTCAATATATATAAATGAATAAACAAACTTCTTTTTTTTTAAATCTTGTTTTTTATATGACTATTATAAAAATATAACTACCCACCAACATTTTGACTATTTTATAATATAGTCTTCTTCAAGGAAAATTGAAAAATACAAATATAAAATAATAAATATAAATGCAACATATTCCAAACAAATTAAAAAATTTAAAAAAAAATTATCTTTACCTCACACTCTTTCTATTATAAACAATCTCAAAACTTTATCAAATTTTTTACATTTATATACTCATCCAAAAATACCCTAAAAACATTTAATTAACAAATCTATTATTTTCTTTTTTATTAACATTTTATTCAATTCAGCTTTAATTTCACTAATATAAATGTATTCCTTTATTATTTTTTCGTGGTATTATTTTATACATTCTAAAGATTTTATTTCAAAATCACTATGTTTAAATTTATTCATATGATTGTAAATAGCAGAATTTTTATCACTTAAATGCTGTTTTAATCTAATTTTCTAATTTATTTTTTGTAGTCCCAACATATAACATTTCTATATTATTTTTAACACAATTCAAACATTTTATTATGTAAACCAAATTCATAATTTTTAAATTATTACACTCCCTATTATTATTAATTAAAAAACTTAAATTTTTCTTTTGTAAACAGGATAAATGAAAACATTATATTTCTTATTAATCATTTTAAATAATTTATTAATTTTAACATACAAATCTTTTGATATATTGAATCCAATATAAATTACCTTTTCATTATTATTATTTAATCTTATTTTATTCTTTACTTTATCAATATTTTTATTAGAAAATAAACCTTTAATAATATCTCTAGGATAATCATTTATAAAACACTCATGCTTTAATATATTAATTTCATTTTTAAACAAATTATGATTTGAACATAATTTAATTGCTCTTTGAATTTAATCATTAATAATATTTATTTTTCTATAATTATCAATATCCAGTAACCAATTATTTAATAATCCAAAAAATGTTTTCTTTCTATATACAGAAGTTTCTATTATAACATTATTATTATTACCAATTTTTTTTACTAATCTTAACATCCATATATTCAATAACATTAATATTTTCTTTTTCTATAATAAATTTAATTTTTTCCTCTTTACTATTAATATATTTCAAAAAATTATGTGCCTTTCCTTTATTTCCATTAAATACCATAAAATAATCATCAACATACCTTACATAAAAAAAATTGATTTATTATTGCTACTAACAAAATATTGTTTTTCAAAATTGTACATATATATTCCTGCCAAAATCCATTCGGATTATTACCCATACTTAAACCCTCTTTTTGTTTATAAAAATTATTCCCATATTTAAAAATAAGGTCCCTACAACAAATCACTAATATCTCATATAAATGAAAACTTTCTAATTTTAATTTGACTTCTTTATCCCTTATATATAAATCTATAATATTATTAATAGTAACTTCTGGATCAATATTTGTATACATATTAACTATATTTAATTTTACAAAAAGTAAATTTTTAAAAACTTTATTATCTAAAAAAATCACTTTGTGTAGAATTACTAACACAATTTTTGTCATATAATGTTATATATTTTTAAAAATATTTTTATAAATCCATTTCAAAATATTTTTATAATAATTGGCTTCATTGAAATTCCTGGTTTATGAATTTTAGGTAATCCATAAATATTTGCACATTTTATATCCATTCTTTTTAATTTAAACATATAATTTTTCCATATAACCTTTTTCATTCATTATAATTAATTTTTTTTTTTATTCATTAACATACTCTCATCTGTATTATTTTTTTCAAAACACTCTTCCTTTAATAAATTTAACATTTTTTTCATTATATTCATTCCTATTTAAAATAACTTCACTTGATGTTTTATCTTTAAAAATAATAAATCCCTATATTTATCATGTATATTTCTAATAATATTTTATTCATTATACTTACAATTCTTCTTCTTCTTCTTCTTTTTCTTCTTCTTCTTCTTTTTCTTCTTCTTCTTCTTATTATTATTATTATTATTATTATTATTATTATTATCATCATCATCATTATCATCATCATCATCATCATTTTTAAAATCAAATTCCAAATTCTTAATTCCAAATCTCAATTAATTTAATAAAAACTCCTCATTTTTAATATTATCAATTATATTATTATTATTATTACATTTGTATTCAATTAATTGCATATTTGCCTTAATTTCAATAATTTGCTTTATAATATTACAATTACTTATTGGCACATAATTTAACTCCATTTTAAAACATACATCTCTTTATCATTAAAGATTCTATTAATTAAATTAATAATAAAATTTTCTTTCCCCTTTTTTATTTTCATATCTACCAATTAATACTGTTATTATTCTTATTATTATACTTATTAATCAATAAATCATTAAATTTTTTATAATATCTTTTTAAAGCCCTTTTTAAAGTACCATACTTTATTAATAAAAATACATTTTAACTTATATTCTTCCCTAATTGTAATTAACCTTATTAAACTATTATATATACTCTTAACAATATTTAATAACTAACAATTTTTTTATATGTCAAATTTATATATTTTTTTAACATTTTCTTTTCCCATTTAAATATATAAGTAATACCAAAAACATTATAAATTTCTTTAAAGAAATAAATTTAGGAATTCCATTATTAATCAAACACTTATAAAAATTTTATATTCAATGTATTTTTATAATTTTCAATTTGTATTTTATACATTTGTTTATTAGATCAATACATTTTTTAAATTGATGTATTCATTTAGATATATTTAAGCAATAGCTATATAATCAATAATTACTTTGAAATTTTTTATTTCTTTATTTAATTATATTTACTAAGGCAATAAACCTAAAGCATGTGCAGTTGAAAATGCGAAGGTAGAGACCTCTACAGGTCTTAACCACAAGCTTACACATTGGAAGAAAAGAGGGGAACCTTCTTTACTTCAACCTACTTTCTATATAAATAGGTGATGTAAAATTTTGGGTTTTTTAAAACCCATTATTAATACTATCATATAATAAATTTATTTCATTGTATGCACTTTTATACTTCTGCAGATTTTTTTTTCTCTTGAAGTTTCTAATTTTTAGATAGTCACCAAAATTCTGATCCTTTCATATTTTACAACTTCCAGAAATGATTCTGTCTCAATCAAATTGGATAGAAGTCTGTAAAATATCTTATGGTAGAACAAATAGTTTTGAAATATTTATTACATTTTTGAAAAGCCTGTTTACATTGAAATCTCAATGTGACAAATGTATTCACAAATGAGCAACTTAATTAGAAAATGAATTTTTATGATATCAATAAAACATTTAAGAAATGGATAAAAAAAATTAAATAATTTATTCTTATAAAAACGGAATTAAAATGAAATTCATGAATAAGAAAACAAATAGTTATCATTGAAAGAATTAAGCAGATGAAGTTAGATTGTATATGATTCTGGAGAAAATAACACTAGATGGACAATAAAAATCTTAAACTGAGTCCAAGACATTGGAAAAGATTCAGAAAGAGATGGTATGTGAGATGAATGGATGAGATAAAAACATTTGTTGGAGCCTTTTGGAGAAAAAACTATGATTAGAAAAATTGGATTAAATTTGGAGAAATCTTTAGCATGCAGCATATTGATGATAATCTTGAAAAAATATATATCAAGAGTAAATTGGGTCAACAAAAGTTCACATATAAATCAGAAAGTATTTGTAAGAGTTAATGATTTTCTCATAGAAGAAATTGATTCAGAGAGATATGAGGACAGAAATGTTATTATATATTTTATTTTGTCCAAAATGAGTCCAGTTTGATTATTATGGAATTAGCATTAGAATATTGAAATGTTCATTGTATTGTATTTGATGATAATATAGGATGAACTTGAAAATGTTATATAGGATTAGGGATAAAAATGAATGGAAAAAAAACTTAAAGAAAGGGAGTATGTAATAAGAAAAAACATTATGTAAACATTAGAAAGGAAATTATAAAATGGGTTATTGCTTTTAGTTGGGAAATATAGATAAAAATAATGTTAAGGAACTTTTTGAGATAGGAACTTATTTTATGTTGCAATGAAATTAGAATGTAATAGACATTTTTAAAAAATTACTTAAAAAATGAATATTTGGAGGATAATAAAAAGAATAAGTTGAAAGAATAAGATTATCATAACAGAAGTGTAAAAAAAGAATTTAAATTTTTTTAAAAAATTGTAAATAGGAAAAGCAATTGGATTGGATATGTACTTTAAAGAAAGAGAATTTTGAAAGATGTGTCGGTAATACAGCATCGATTGATCCACGCCATAAGATGGTGCTGTTTCTACACTAAAGCACATAAATATGCTGTTTACAAGGCTGCTCATAGATCTTACAGCCTAGTAAACTGTTCAACCACTAAGATGTTGAAGTGCACCCATTACCCCAACATCTCTAGTATGTTGAACATTATTAGCGACAAGTATGCAAGACTCTCTATAGACATTACTCTTAACTATTGTACAGCGTATGATGTGAAGGTTTCTGTATTTTGAATGTCGAACACTATATTATATCGTTTTTTGTTTTTTTTTGGCTTCGATGTATTTTTTTTATTTTCATTCGTAAAAATTGTAATGATTTTCCAAACGCCCCTGGTTTCATTGTCAGGGGTCAGAATTCAGTTAATGAGGATTGTTAGTCACAATTCGGCAAAGTTTACGATCAAGTCGCGCACTTTCCGACACTTTTTCGAGATCAAAACATTTCAATGGCAGACTACAGAAGCAGATGCAGTTGCCTTTCTTCAACAGAGAAATATTCTCCTCACCAAGAAGAACTGCCTTTGTAGTAGTTTAATGAAAGTAAAAAGCCAAAAAAAATAAAAAAAGTTACTTTAAAAAAAAAGAAGACCGTAATCAAAAGCGAAAAAAAAAAAGTTACTTTAAAAAAAAAAAAAGACCGTAATCCAATTTTGTTAAACAACAAGTTTTACCAAAAAAATAAAGAAAAAAAAGGTTTTTACAAAACGTATTAAAAAAAATATTTAAAAATCAATTTATTTATTTAAAAAAAAAAAAGAAAATACGGTCCCAACAAAAAAAAAAAAAAATCCAAACCAAAAAAAAAAAAAACACGATAACATTACAAAATAATAATAATCAAATTAGCCCGGTAACGTTATATCTATTCGTTTTTCACTAGCAACAGCGCCATCTTATGGCGTGGATCAATCGAAGCTGTATTACCGATGTGTCAAAAAATTGTGGAAAATAAACGAGAGGCAGGAGAAAAAAGAAATACTTGTAAGTATTTGGCAAATAGAGCAAGGATTGCAAAAAAGCATAGAAAAAATGATCTGGATTAGTGTGTAAAATTTGCCTATTAGCAGATAACTTATGATTATAATAATGAGAAATAATTGTAACAATTGATATTTTAAAATGTTTTTGATGTGATCACAAAATAGTTGTATTTAACATAAATAAAATAAAAACAATTTTATTATATAAATTAATAATAAGAGTTGTTAACTTCTTTATTTAAATCAACACTCATTTTTAATGAGTTTTTCAAAATGATGTAGTAGTTGCAGATTGTTTAATGAAGTGTATATTTTTGTTGTTGTTTGTGTTGCTTTAATTATTTTGCACTGAAAAATCATATTATCACTATTATAGCAATTTAAATAACTTAAATAGTAATGAAAAGAAAAGAAAATCTGTTTTTAATTATTTTTGTTTTGAAAAATAAAAAAATGTTATTGTTTGCACAACATTTTTTTTTTAAGTTGATGTGAAATAATAAATGTTATTTATAAATAAGAATTAAGTCAATTTAATCAAATTTAACGTAAATATATTGAATTTATAGTTCTGAACATGAATGGGCTCATTAAATTTTTTATTGTAAATCTAATTTAAAAATATTAGAATACGTTATACAGGAACCAATTGTAAATGATCTCTAACAAAAAGTGCTATTATCACTAATTGGAGTAACAATTCTGTCTTGGTTAAACAATTTATTTATAAACATATAAGTTCAGCCCATCCCTCTCCTATTAATATATATGGATACATAATGTCCAATAATATGAGGGGTTACATTGAAATAATGTCTACATGGGTATAACTATAATATCAAATTCAATGAGGACTTTGAGTATTCCTCATCAGTTTTTCAATGAAATGGATGGTTGGATAGTTGGAAAGGTAAGAGGGTTTAAGCCAGTCCATTAAAGTTTAAGGAATTGCTATCCTAATATAAACGGAGCTCTGATTGTATATAGGTGTGGAAGATTATGATCTGACCCAACAGATGAATGCTAGTTCTGCGTGAAATATGTATATTGAAGATCATGTATCTTTTTCCCATGTGTGTGGTTAAGTGTATCAATTGCTTGAAATAGAGTAGAGGATGAATAGACTAAAACAATTCTGAGTTCAAATTCCTTTATTTTCATATATAGGAAACATTCAGTATAAGAAAATAACATACTGCCTTAGAATTACATATTATGCTTTTTTTTTATTAAATGCCATTATTGATTTTGGAAAATCTGTTTATTTGTTAACTTTTGATCTTTTTCAAATTAGAATGAAATTTTAAAATGAAGTTTTAATATTTATCTGAAGGTTTGTAATGATGGTATATTATAAGATGTGATATGTTGGATTATTTCCATCATTTATGAGTGAATGATGAGTGTATAGAAAATTTTAAACTTTATTTAAACTTTTCAAATACAAACAACTTGTTAGTAATAACACACAATTAGACAAAACAGGTTAGTAATTACACAATGTTTTGAGTAGTATTATTCTCCACTCTTCTTCGGGTGCTGCTGGCCTAATATGCACAGTGACAGTATTCACATAGAAGTTGAACTTTCATCTTTAGATTCTTAAATATCAAATTTAAGGAAAATGCTCTAACAAACTGAGCTATTATGTCAAATGTAACAGACAGAAATTTGGTATATTTATATATGAGGGTTGGTTCAAATCCTCCTGAGTCTTTCAATTTTTTTAAATATATTTAATATAATAGATTTAATATATTTAAATTCCATAGAATTGCTTGAAAAATGATATGTAACTAAGTTATATTATTCTAAACCATTTAAAACACTTATCTTTTCAATATGTCAACTAGTTTGATAGATATGGAATAGAGGGTTGGAAAAATATGAAAAATATTCAATAATTTCACATTTTGCAGTTAACAATTATTCTTAGAATTTTTATTTGTTTTAAATAATGGTTGCAAGAAAGCCTGTTTGAAATTTTTTTTTTAATTTATTAACATTTTTAAAACATTTTAAGCTCTTAATGTATATATCATATTTAGTATAAGCACATAATTATATATGTATAATAAATCAGTAATTAAGTTTCCTATTTAAAACTGTTTCTATTTTTATTTTAAAACAATTGGGTTTTTTTTTGTAAAAAAAAAAAAAAAAAAGGGTAAACTAAAAAAGTAGCATTATTTAAAACAATCATGAAAAGTTAAAAAAATAGCAATTTTTTTTTAGCATTTTTTTAAAAAAAGCAATTGTTTTAAAATAAAAAATAAATCTATCAATATAAATAGTAAACTTAGTTACTGTTTTATTATACATATATAATTATGCACACATACTATATATAGTATATACATATTTTTTGTATATAAGTCATTAGATATTTCTCATGTCCAGAAATTACTTAAGTCAGTTCCTATTTTTTATAACAAGTTCTAGTGATATATATATAATTAAGATCCAACCAGTAACCACCTAAACATTCACAGTAAAATATAGTAATCAATATTTCTTACTGCTGTCAAGGCAACCTTCACACCTTTTAATAGCAAGAATGGAATCCATTCTTACTAATGGTCCATTGAATATATATGGACACTTAAAGCTTGCAACTTTACTACAGAGTATGAAATATTGATATATAGAAGTTTAAATAAACCTCTTTAAACATGAAATAAACATGTCACTGTAATACAGACTAATAAATAGTCAATTAACATTACAAACTGCAATACTTTTAAATTGCCCATGTATTATATATATATATTTCAACTATAAGTGTCCAGACAATTTAAAGAACAATAAAGTTTTGCATTTTCATTTATTGTGCCAATATTAAAAACTTAAAAAATAATAAAGATAATTTTTTTATATATATATTAAATGCTTTTATTAACTATGCACTTAAAAGAAATGAATTAATTATTTCTTCAACCACAATTGGAGGTTTTAGATTTAACTTGAAATTAATTAATCTTTATTATTTAAAATAACTTATCATTAACAAATCACTTTATTAAAATTATTATTCCATGCAAATTTAACTGTGTACCAGTCTTCTTCAAAATTCAAATTATCATTTGAACTATCAAGAAAACTGTAGACAATCAAAACGGTAAAGAACTACAATAATAAAAAGGCATTGTATGCAAAAAAAAAAAGCCAAAATGCGAGCCTTATAAATATTGCTTTGCTCTTGAATTGGGATTCAAATCCAAAGAGAACATTGAGATTAATTAAAGCAAGCTTAACATTTTTTAAAAAAATAAACCATTCAATTGCTCATTCATCACTGGTCAGTAGATGGATGTCTCTATCTTTAATTGAATTCTCAGATTTTAATATAATGCAATGTTGGGTATTGATTAAGAAGGCATCTACTCATATAGGTACCGAGCCTGTAGTATACCTTATATATATTATATATATTATTTTTATTTTTTAATGAAAATATAAAAAAATTATCAATATTTAATTACATTTTTTTTAAAGTATATTCAGGGTTCTCTCAAATGTGAACTCTAACTTCATAGTATTTATAGTAAAACCACAGCCATCCACACTCAATAATAATATATGGTCATTTGATTTATTTTTTTTCTATAAAATCAAATTTATTCTTCAGAAAAAGATATAAGCAATAAATTAAAAATTTTAGATAATGTTCAAAAATATTACTATTAATATATACATTTTAAAGTTTATATATATATAAAACATTATTTATGTGACTGGCAAATATAATATCACAAAATACTGTCTATATCTTAAATATTTTAAAATATTTTTATTTTTGCTTTTCACTTGTAACAAAGACATTCCATCATGGATTTCTCTATATGGTGCTTTATTCTTGAGATTTTTTTTTATTACTAATATCTTTAGATCTTAGCTAATCTTCAGATAACTTTTGTTATCAATATTATATATAATACAATTTTAATTAATGTTATTATTATGTAATTCATGTTTAAGTTTCATGTTATATGCATAATTTTTAGTAGATTATAATCAAATCAATCTTGATATTTTTAAATTTGAAACTAAGCTTGTTTCCATTCTATGATGGAATACATCAAAATAATCAGAATTTTGTAATAAAAAATTGATGTATTTATTTTTAGGTATTATAAACTGAATCACCTTCCAAATATGATCCATTTGATGCAGTGTACTACTCTAATTGAGTTTCCATTTTTAAAAGTAATTCTGAAACTCTTGAAAAGTGATGTCTTTTAACACCTTCATTGTTTCTTTCTTCACTACTTCCAAATCCACAAAACTCTTTTTTTTTAGGCATTTTTTTTATTCAGGGGAATAAAAAAATGTCACACAGAGCAAGATCAGGTAAATAATGTTGATGAAGAAGCCGAGTCATGCTAATTTTAATTAAATATTGTATCATACTCAAAGCTTTGTGCACTGGTGTGTTGTTGTGATAAAGATTACACTCATCCATTTTGCCACTAATCAGGATATTTTAATTTTACCACATCATGCAAACTTTTAGGAACTTGTAGATTAAATGTCTGATCATATACAAATGAATTTTGTGTGAAAAATATCATTTGCATCCAAAAAAAATCAGCATCATTTTGACATTGGACTTCACTTGCCACATTTTTAGAGGATGTAATGAATTTCATATTGTCAATAAACCATTGTAAACTTGTAATTTTTTTAGAGCAGCTTGATTGTAAGCTGTTTCAAACATTGTAACTGTTTTCCCTAACAGAAAACAATTTCACATTCTAACTTTTTAGCCATTATAAAAACCGCTAAGTAAGTGAGACATATGCTACAACACAACTTCTCTCAAATGACATCAGCTGAAGACTGGTGTAGGGAAATCCCTACAAGAGGAATCGAATGACAGAAGCATGTACTACAACATGCTCACCCTTTATAGAATGTTTCCAGTTATTTTTGGCTATTATCTTGTATTTGCTTTTCTAAACTCTATTAAAGCCTAATATATATTTGCATATTTGTCAATTACAGTTCTGAAGGAAACTACTACCAGCCAAAACAGTATTAAATATAAAAAGGCATTATGTAAATAAAAATGAAAAAAATGAATATATAATAAAGATTAATTTGTTTGATAGTGTTATAATTTATAACTTTCTTAAGTTGAAATTTGAAAATATTTTGATCTTAACATTAAAAAAAAAAAACTGTAAATGAAATGAATATATAGGAAGATAAATCAGTGAATAAATTAGCATTAATCTGATGATTTTTTTAAAAAAATATAAAATCACAGATTACATTACTACACAAATGAAATATGATACCAAACAAAAGAAAAAAAGTATAAGAGATTATGTCTTATAATTCTGTTTTTCTCTTTAATTTCTAATTTTTTATCTGAAATGGAATGTTGTTATTTGCTAAATACACTTTATTAGGAATCTTTATCTCATAACTTATATATGAAAAGAGTTAACACCATTGTCTGTATGTAAAGTAGATTATATTTTATTATTGGACTTATTATCCTTGAATTACATAATTATACTATACATATTCATGTTGAATACCAAACTTAATGTTATATAATACATAACCAATTCTTAAAATAGTTAAAAGAAAGATTTGAACTTAGGATTTTCAGTCCTATATTCATCCTTCACTCAATTTCTAACAACTGATACACATGACCACAGACATATGAAAAAGATAAATAACCTCCAACAAGCATATTTCATGAAAAGTAGAACTCATTAGTTGAGCCAGATCATAATCTTCCACACATATATACAATCAGTGTTTCTTAAACTTTAATGCACCAGGTTCAACAGTCTCATCCTTCCCACATTTCAACAATAAATTTCATTGAAAAACTGACAAAGTTCAAATCCCTCTTTTTACTAAAGTAAACATTCAGTATACTGAATGAATAAGTTAATAATCAATTCTTGTACATTTAGAGAACACTTTTTTTAAATAAGATAATAATAATTCATATTTTGAAATATGAATTTTTCTACAGTACAGGCTTTTTCATACCTGCACTTGTATATGTAATATATAGGGGGGTTGAACTCAGACTTTCACATGACCCTCAACCTTCCATGCTATCTCATACTGCTTGAACACTTGATCACACACATGTTGAAAAGATAAATAATCACCAATATACATATTTTGTGCTAACTAGCACTCATCAATTGGTCCAGATTATCATCTTCACACATATATACAATCAAAGCTCAGCTTATATTAAGATAGCCAGTCTTCATACTTTAATGGACAGGCTTCGAACCACTCCACCCCACAACTCTTCAGCTGTCCATTTTATTGAAAATCTGATGATCTACACAGCTTTTTTATTCAAAATTAATTAATAAATTTTCCATATACACCTTTATCCCATTTAGCGATTGGCTACTTAGCAATATTTCACAATAGCAATCATTATCAATTTGTACCCATTACTTCAATTTACAATTGATTATTCACTATAACGATCGGGGAAAATTAAACAAAAAAATTTTGGGGGCAGCCATCTTGAATTTTTCATCACTGATGACATCAGAAAATAGGTATTTTAAATTCATTTTACCCAAACGCAAAAGTACATTACTGTATAGCACATATACTATTTTATTCATAAAACACAATGTTAGTGCTACATTCAGTATTATGAATATAGAACATATAAACTTAAGATATATATAATCACTGAATCTATAATACTGTATATATATAAGTGTCAAATGTTTTTAGAAAAATCAAACTTTATTTAAATATAATGTACAGTATTTGGATTATTTAAATAAAGTTTAATTTTTCTAGACATTCAACACTTATATTAAAAGATGAAAACAGTACAACTAAAATACCATCATCACAAACTTAATTACGTACACTTAAGTGGTTTCAAATCAAAAGAGAAACATTTTTAAAAAAAGTTTAAAAAGAAAAACAGATTGCATTGTAATAAGTGTTAATAAATAATCTTTCTACATGAACAGGGAGGGGGAGGCACTATTACATTACTAAATATATACAGTAAGAAAAATAAACTTAGCGTATGTTTTAAAAAATTAGAACAGATTTTTTTTTTTTTTTTAAATAAATTGATTTTTTTATTTTTCTAAAGTTACATACGCATTAAGCCTTTTGTTACTCTGGAGTACAGTAATAAGTCTTTATGTTTAATTAAGTAATTTATAATTAAACATTGTTTTTTAATTTGAATAATTTCACATAAGTAATAAACATAAATGTCCAGTAATATGTACTGTAATACAAATTTTAAAAAAATGCACTTCAGTATGGATTTTTTTTTCATTATGATGAAAACCTTCTGTGGAAGAATATAAGACTCTTAAATTCAAATTTAGTTTCACTTTCTCTTTCTTTATGCTGTACTGTACTTTTTAAAAAATGAAAATATCCATTTTTTTTCCTAGTGATATAAAACTTTTCTTTTTAGATACTGTATTTAATCATCATTGTCATGAAAAAAATCAAGAAAATCTTTGAGCTTGAAAACCAATGTGGATATTTTATGTCGACTGGAACCGACCAATTTTTTCCCATAAACCCCCATTATAAATAGATATTCTGTATATGATATTCTTGCTTAACGATGAGTTTTGGAGGACCAATTGCCTACACTAAGTGAAGTAAAGGTGTATATAAATAAATACACCAAACTTCTTTTTAAAATTTGTTTTTTATATGACTATTTCAAAAATAAAATAACACACCAACATATAGTCTTTTTCAAGGAACACTAAAAAATACAAATATATAATAATAAATATAAAATGTCAGATATTCCAAGCAAATCCAAAAACATTAAAAAAAAAACTAAAAAATTATTTTTACCTCAACACCTGTTCTATTATAAACAAGTTCAAAACTTTATCAATTTTTTTTTCATTTATATCCCCATCCAAAAATACCCTAAAAACATTTAATTAACAAATCTATTATTTTCTTTTTTCTTTTCAATTAGCATTTTATTTAATTCAGGTTTAATTTCACTAATTTAAATTCCTTCCTTTATGATTCTTTCATGGTATGACTTCATTAGTGAAATTAAACCTGAATTAAATAGAATGTAAAAAGAAGATAATAATAGATTAGTTAATTAAATGTTTTTTAGAATATTTTTGGATGGCGATATAAATGGAAAAAAAAAATGATAATGTTTTGAACTTGTTTATAATAGAAAAGGTGTTGAGGTAGAGAGAATTTTTTAGTTTTTTTTTTTTTAATGTTTTTGGATTTGTTTGGAATATCTGACATTTTATATTTATTATTATATATTTGCAATTGTATTTTTTAGTGTTCCTTGAAAAAGACTATATGTTGGTGTGTTATTTTATTTTTGAAATAGTCATATAAAAACAAGTTTTAAAAAGAAGTTTGGTGTACTCATTTTTATATATTATTTTTATCAATGAATTATATAATATTATAATGCCCTTTCACCATTACAGTTGTATGAACAAACTGTATATTATTTATTCATTTGAATTCATAGTACCTTTGATTATTAGTTCAACACTGTTTTTTCTCCTCAATCTTTAAAAGTGATTTTTTCAATAGAAGTCACCAATATTATTTTTTATGATAACCAAATAATTTTTAAATTTAAAATACCTTAATGATAACAATGAGTTTACACAACAATACTATAATGAAGTCTCTTTGACTTGAATTAAATGTTAATCCTGTCCTATATGATTTAATACAGTTATAGACTGACAAATTTGGGAGTTGAAATGTTCTGAATCAAGGCATCAACCTGATACATTTAATGCTTAAGTGCTACATAGCCTTCCTAACAACAAATAGTTTAATTGGTTTTACTTTTGATATTAATTATCACATAAAATGAAATTATCAGTTTTAAAAAAATGGACAGTAGTCAAAAATATAGAGTGATTAAAAAATAAAGAAACCTATCTTAATGGATTCAAAGTGAAGTAGAGTGAAATGGACTTTTTTCTCTACTGTAGTTTATCCTTAAACAAAAATATTTTTACTGTTTGTTGAAGATAATACAAAAACTTGGTGAAATATTTTAAGTGAACTGAATATGAAATTTTAAAAGTAATCTGCATAGTTAACTTTCATAAAATTAAGTAGAACAACCTTATGATTTTTTAAAAAGTATAAATGCATTTTCATCATTATTAGATGTTTTCAAGTTGTTCCATATAATCATATTAAGAAGGTGTTGGCGTAATTTGCCTCACTGATAGTTATATTCATTTTCTTTCATCATATACTTTTCTGAGCACCATAAATGAGTCAAATTAACTTATAATATGGCCAATGCAAACAATTTTAATTGGTTGTGCTTTAAATGAAATGAAAATTCAGGTCTACTTTGCTCAAATACACATAATTTGAATATTCATTATTACCAATAAGTTTCTTAAAAATATTTTAATGATTAAATAATATATTAAATCATATATTAGAATACAGGCATGTTGTTTTCCTACCAATTATATATGACCTAGCCAAAAATATAGATATTTAAAAGGCTTCATAGTAATAATTTTTGTTATTAATTTAAATATAGGATTTTTTACATTTTTATTCTGTTTAGAATTTAAATAAGTAACTCAATTAGTACAAGTTCTATTAAGCAGTCTCACAAATATTTTAGATTTATTAAATCAGCAATAGTTGTAATAATCCATTCTATGTACCTCCTCTCTCAATAATAGTGCCGCACCAAAAATCCTAGCCTAATTTCAATGTTTTTTATGCGTGAAGACCAATAATCAAATAGTAGTTTGAAAATTTTGTTATAATTTTGGCATTCACTAACTGCTCAAACTTATATTATTTTAGGATAAAGTCAACATAGTGCAATGGTTATTTAAGCTTAATAAATGATGGTGATACTTTGTTTGATATAGTTGTTAAATTAGTGAATGTATAAACTATATTTTTTTATCCCCATTAATGAGTATTTGATGCATATTGTTTTATTTCTGTCACTTTAAATTTTAAAATCAAATACAATTTTGAAGTATTTACTTTTTATATTTATTATGATAACATTTGTCAAAAATTTAATTATTAACTACTAACTGGGTAAAGGCAATTGTAAATTATATAACTATCAGCATTATCAACCATTATCAATCCATTGAAGGATAAAAGTCTTTCTAAATTTAATCCAATCTCCAATCACTAATCTCTCCTTCCAAGTTAACCCAATCTCCAATCTCTAGCCTCTCTTCTCCACATCACACAGTATGTTCTTTTATTTTTTCCATCCATTCATGCCTGGGGTATCTTTCTAAGTCTTTTCAACATCTTGTGTTCCAATTTAAGACTTCATTTGCCCATCTATTATCATCTCTTTTAGTAATATGGTCAACCCAGTTCCATTTCAATGTTTCCAATAATGTCCATAATATCTGTTTATTCTTTCATCTATGTATTTCATTTTTTAAACCACTAAACACCACATGATCACTATTTCTTATGCTTGATCACAACTGTTATTAAAACAGTCTGTTTTGGTATTTCATTTTTTATTTCTTCCTGTTTCTACTAAAATATATCTCTCCATATTTTATTGAATGGTCTAAAGTCTCTATATTTTTTTCCTGTTATGTGCTCAATCTCAGATCTATAAATGACAACTGATAAAGCATATGTATTTAAAGCTTTTTTTTTCTATCAAAAGCACTCCATCCAAGGTTGATTCTATGATTAATTTCATCAATTATATTTCCATCTATATTAAAAATTGAACCTAGGTATTTGTAGTTGTTATTTTTTCCTAATTTATGACTGTCAATATTTATTTTCATCTTCTAAAAACAATCACTTGAACATTACTTTTAATCTTTTTAGTATTTTACTTTCTCACTTTCATTTGATAATGCAAGATAATTTTGAAACTCTGAAGCATTATTTCCAAAATGAACTACATTATCTTAAATAATCTCCATTTATTTTTACATCTTTAATTTCCCATTTTAATCTACAAATTATTTCTTGTAAAACTTCTATAAAAATTCATTCTATTGTATATGCTTCTCAATGGTAATCTTCTCAGCATCATTATGTAATCTATTTATTGTTGTTGCATTTTTATAAAACTTAATAGTATCCTGAATCTAAACCTTGATGATCCAATGCTTTAATCACTGTTGAAATCTTATAGAATCGAATGCCTTTTCATAATTTAAAGATCCAAATACAATGATAATTCATATTTATTGGGTTTTTTTCTATAACTTTACTCAATACTTTGATGGGATTCACTAAGTTGAAAACATTTTTAAATCTAGTTTGTTCTTTTGATTGGTTAAAATCCAAAATTGTTTGTAGATGTGTTGTAATTATATTAGTAAAAAAAATGTATTTAATTAATAAAAGACTGATAGTTCTATAATTTTTAATATCTTCTTTATCAATATTTCTACTGCATTTTTCTAATCACCTGGTACATCTTTTCATTTGGACATTTGGTATATAACATTTGCCAATACTTTTTTTTATTTTGTCATCTGCTTCTTTTAAGATATTGATTATAATTCCTTGACTTCCTGGAGCTTTCCCCTTCTTCATAGATTTGATTGTATATCTTACTTCTTCATTTAAAATATTGGGCAATTCAGCATATATAGTAATTGTAGAAAATACTTTGTTTCCTTCTTCTTTATTACTATATAATTCTTCATGATGCATCTCTCTTTTTAGAAATAGTTTAATTTTTTCTTCTTATTGCAGAAATGAGTTTCCCACCACTACTAAAATATTGTTTTACACTTTTGATCATTTTATTTTATTGTATAGGTTTTTTTTTTTACCCATTCACAATTATGCTTTCTTATATTGCTATTAATTCTTTTTCTTACCATTTTTAAAACTTTAGATATTAAATTCTTCTTAATGGGTAATTTTTATATTGTTCATATTCTGTCTTTATATATAGTAATGTGATGAGGTATTAGAGGTGGTCATATGTGGGGTGATGGAAAATCATCATCAACTGCAATTTAACAAGATATTTCAAATAATTCAATTCAATATAATGAGATAAAGTACAAAAGTAATAAAGTAAGGTATTGATATTCAGAGATATTAAAATAAAGTTTAATATCAAAAAATATACAAGTAATGTTGTATATTAAAGAAAGCATGAGATCACAAGATTTCTGAGAGATCAGCCAGTTACTTCTCAGAGCAACTATAAAGTATAATTATAAATCCACCAGGATTAAAATAAATATAAGTAAGTAATACTTAAAATAATCATTTTTTATCATGAATGATTAGCAATCAAAATACATCAGGATAAAATCAAAAGTCACTCTGGTGATTGGATTTGAAATGGGTCTCCTGGAGACCAGGCTAACTATTGAGCCTTTGCCAGCTTGGGCAATTATTTAAACATAACTTGGATGCACAAACTA
Organism: Epiperipatus broadwayi; assembly: GCA_028023455.1. NCBI lineage: Eukaryota > Metazoa > Onychophora > Udeonychophora > Euonychophora > Peripatidae > Epiperipatus > Epiperipatus broadwayi. The sequence continues at coordinate 47,312 of JAQFVV010000737.1, read as the reverse complement.
AGTACTGATCTGTAAAATATACAACCATAAGAACAATAATGCTGGGTTATTAAAACATGCTGATCATCATCAATGCTCTGACTACTTAGTACCTTTAATGTACTGGCCAACTATAAAATTAAATTCTAATAAAGACTAAATTAAATAAAATGTAATACATGGGCTTTAAAGAATATAATCTTAGTGCTCTTCCAGGATATATCAATCACATTGGATACTTCTTAAGCACTAAATATATCCCCATTTATATAATCAGTTGTTAGCTCAGTGAACATGAGATCTATAATTGTTACAGTGATCAAGAGATGATGCAAATCTTTAGAATTAAGTCACTGGAATAATTTTAACAATTGAGTTCAAGTTTATTAACAACAATAAAAAAATAAATGAAATTAAGGTCTCTAGAATATAGTTATACCCATAGCTTCTGACTTTGATTAACATAATACAAAAAAACATTACATTGTGGTTTACATGATTAATGTACAAAATTCAAGTTACTATATGGTGGTTTACATATAACTCATATATATATATGTGTGCACAGTCTCATGTTTTACTATTACATGAATATATTTCAATTGACATTCAATAATGAAAAAAATGAGTAAATTTTAACTCATTGATATATGTACAGACATGTGTAGCATAATTCCTAGACATATTTGAATCATTATATAAAATACAATGATTAAAATTTTACATATATGTGTGTGCATTTATATATGCACAGTGACATTTACCTATTTTAATTTTTTATAATAATAATATTATATTTTCCATAGTTAATTCCTTGGTTAAAATATATTAAATTCACACATACACATATAATTTAAAATTAGTCATCAAATTCTATCCTTAATGATTACAGTTTCTTTTCTTCTTTTTTTAAAAAAAATCAGTTTATATGTGTTTTTTTCCATTAAAAAAAGTATTATCAACTTTTTTTTCTTTTAAAAATATAGTCAATTTTTGTTTGACAGGTACTTGTTGATTGATTAATTATCAACATCTTTAAATTTAGATTATAGAATCATCTATAATCCTTTACTTTTTTATTTGTTTATTTTTAAAAATAAATAAATTTTAAAATAATATTCTTTTATATATGTCTCATGATCACAGGTTGCTTCTGTAAAAGATTTTAAAATATCTTTTAAATGTTAAATCTGACTCTTAGATTTTTTAAAAAATCTAAGCAGGGTTATTTATGTGTTACTCTTTTTTAAAAATATAGAGTTTAAACAATATAAGATAATACTGTTCCATATTATATATCTCACTTTTTAGAATGCCATTTTTTAAAAAAAATGAACTTTTTAAAACAACTCATATTATATATGCAAAGCAATGCAGTTGTCTGTGGTTCCTTGCATGTATAGATAAACAGCAGCATACACCTACCAATTCTTTGACAAGCTGATGGGTAAGTATCACCATAAGGATAGACATAGTCCAGGCAATTGTCAGCATTGGGAAATGCATAAGCAGGCATGTTGGGATTCAGGCACTTCTTTCTGTCCAGTATTGTTCCAGGCAAGCAGCTGCCTTGTCTCCATTTAAGCAATCTAGTGAATTAGAAGTGGATCTGGCTTCATGATTCAAAACTCCAGCATAGTAAATTATGGCAGATTGTAGACTTGTCCTCTCTTAGATTTCCATGGAAGCTCTGTCTGACTCTCCAACTCTGTAGCTAGCTATTTCACAAAAATATTAGGCAAACTGAACTGATATTTTTATCAGCACTTTTTATAAGAGTCATCTGAGATGATAAAAATACCTTAATTGAAAACAAATTTTTTTCTGTTTAATTCTTATCTTGAGTAAAATCAATTTTAATCTTTTCATATCACTTTTAATCACAAGCTACTTTTGAAAGCAATTTTGAAATTTTACCAAATGTGTGATCTATATGATTTTACTTAGCTGGAGAATTGTATACAAGCATTTCAAAAATAGATAATAGAAATTTTTACAATCATCAGAAACATGCTTGTTTTAAAATACAATATTAATTTATTTAGACCTTTTTAAATGTTTTAATTTATAATAAAATTTTGTTTTAAATTCAGAATCATTTAATCCCTTATTATTCCAGGAAGGTAGAAAAAATATCTACTAAAATTTTTGTCTGTGTTTATTTCTACTTTTCCGTAACTTTATGTATATTTGTGCACACACACAACTATGTTGCTGCATGCCATGTAACAACAAGTTACAATATATACATGTGTGTGTGTTCTTTTGTCTAAATAGAAAATTTGCTGGTCAATTGTTACTTTTTTTACCAACTATTTTTCTTGCAGTTCTTAATGTATCAGTTATCCTATTGTTTTCATTCAAATCTTAATCGAAACATCTTCAAAAAGTATTAATATTTTAAAATAATTTGCAAATTCTAATTTAAATTTGTTAAATATTTCTGAGAATTAGGATTATCAATTGTGAATATTATGCTATATAATAATTTTTGTCTCTCTAATTTTGCATTAACATGTATGTATCTTACATCTCACTAATGATTATCATTTCTTGTATAAAATCTACTAAAATATTAAAATCTTGAAATACATGTTTCATGTTAATCAAAATCTTTCACATCCATTTCTGTTAGCATTTTTAACAAAGAAATAATTTGTAATATACTGGGTTTTTTTCTTCTTTAAACTTCACAATTCTCTATCTTCTCTTATTTTTATCACCACAACCAAATTTGTCTACAGCATTTTCATCTTTTAATTATTTACCAATTCTTGCATTAAAGTCTCTCATGACAATTTTAAAATGGTGTTTGACCTGATCAAAAGTGATTTGTACATCCACACAAAAAATCCTCTATTTTTTCAGCACAATAAAAACTTGTTGGGGCATAAAATTGAATTATCTGCATTTGGTATCTTTCCTGAAGTTGAATAATTAATCTTGCCATTCTGTCTGATATTCCATCAATCTCCACAATTTTGTTCTCCCACTTTTTATTTATAATAAATCACAGTACATTTGTTCTTCCATTATTTGTACCTTTATACATGTTTACCTTTAAAACCAACTATCTCTTGACCTTTTCTTTTTAACTTCACAAAATTCAACAATGTCCAATTTATATTAGACAATTTTTTTTTAATTTATTCAGTCTTCCTTCAATTGAAAGTGATCTTAAAAGATAAATACCTAAATAAACGATTGTTATCGAATGACAGCCTGGGTTCAGAAACGGGATTCTTAGCATCCTCCACTTTGACTTTGGCTAGTGATTTTACAACCTCATGCTAATAAGAGACATTATTTAGTTTTTTTTTTGTCGCAATTATAAATATTTATTGAAAAAAAAAACATTTATGGCACATTCATTTTTTCTTCAAGAAATCTCAAATAATTTTATTTAAGAACTATCAGCAACTGAGAAAAAAGACCATGGTATTTCTTGATTCTTAAACTCAGGCATAAAAAAACCAATAAACTCACTATGCTGCCTGCCATATGTTGGCAAGAAACCCTTCCTTGTTTGAATACTATGTGAAAAATTATATAGTAGTAACAACTGCAATGACAAGAACTTATGGAATCGACATTAGGTAGTTGTTCTGCTCAGTTCTTTTAAGCGATTAAAAACGAATCAAGGATCTTTTTCCGGTTAATAACAAACTCCTTTCTGTAGCATATAGCTTAATACAGCTTAAACTATATTTTAAAAATTATGATTGTTTCATTCCTATATTTCAGACTGTCTGCAGCATATGTTTTGAAGTATAAGAATTGGTGTAAATCATAATTAAAAAAAATATAAAACTATAAAGCATGAGTAGAAAGAAATGAAAGTTAAAAAATGAGATCATCATGAATCTATATAAAGATTGTTATAAATATGCTCAAAATTTTTAAACTTAAATAAATAAGGTTAAATAGAATGTAATAATTTCTATTTTAATAAAGAACGATTAATAATCATTTATGTATTCTTTGAACTAGGATGTGTATGAAAGAATATTTACTAGAAACTATGTATTTACAAAGTAATTTTGACTAAAAACTACTTACAGATAAACATGACATTTTAATAACAGAAGAAAAATCAGATCTTTAGTGTTAATAAATTTTATAGTTGAATGAAATACACCTTTTTTTAAAATACTTTTTTTCAATGAATGCATATAGCAACAAATCCTCAATTATATACAGGCTATGTCAAAAATTACTTTCTTATAATTTTATTTTATTAAATCAATTAATTAATCATTTATAAACTAAATTAAAAGAAATTTAAAAAGCAATAATATAATAACTGAATTAAAATAAATTAAGAAAAAATAATATTTGGATGATTACATTTTTAAATTTAATTATTTTATTGTAAGATTTTTTTTCTATATTATTTTTTAAAATAGATAAATAAATATTCTATACAATGGTGACACAAAGTAATCAATGGATGCAAAAAGGTTTATGCATAAAATCTCTTTCTAGTGCCTATTCATTCAATATCCTCAGACTAGTTTCTAGCTTGTGGCTTTCATCTATGAAGTGCTTTAGATCTGATCGCACTGCACCTAAACCTTAGGATCACATGCAGCCCTCCATCAGCTGGCATTAAATAGGGATTTTTATGCATAAACCTTCTTGAATCCATTGATTACTCTGGCTTGCAGTGGATGGCACTACTATATGAAGGGTTTTGCCTCTGTTTTAATAGCTTGTGTAAGCATAGGAAATGGTGATCACGTGATAAATAAATATTATGATGAAGTAATTTTTGATAATTTAAAAAACCACTTCTGATTAACTTAGATTCTTGTTAACAGATTTTTCTCTATCAATGATTTGGCTTAAAAGGACATTATGGCTGATTTAATTTATAAACCATCCATAATTCAAAGTTTTTTTAAATTTTGCAATAAGGTTATTATGCTTTCTAATTGTTTTAGTATTCACTTAAATAATGCTTTCACTTTCTTTATAAACTTTTTTATCATTTTCAATGGTGCCATTTGTTAAGTCACAACTTTTGATTTGGATCAGTCATAGATTTGTCTTTCTCATTTAGTTTAATTATTTCTAATTTGACATTTATTTATAGATTCCATTTATTCGCGATGTAGATGCCCTTTTACTTGGTAGTATTTAAATGGATGTGAAATTGCAGGTATAATGTAAGATTTTTCTCTTAGGACAGTTGAAAAATGAGGGTTGAGTATAAAACACATCTCCTACAGAGATGTGGTTGAATGTTTCATCAACACAGCAATCAGTCAAATATTTAAAAAATTATAGTCAGTGCTTTGAAAATCTAATATAATTGTTTTATATTATTTACTGCGATGTGATTTTTTTTATTACATATTCAGATATTGACTTGATCATGGAATGTTTTGAGAAAAATGAATTTATATATCTTTACATTTTGCATATATGAGTCATAATAAAGTGGCGTTATTAAAATAAAACTATTAAATTAAAGATTATATATGTAAGAAGTAGGATTTGAACTCAGGATTTTTCAGTCTGTTCATCCCCCACTCTATCTCAAAAAACTAATATCCATGACCAAAGATACATGATCCCCAGTGTATGTATTTTGTACAGAACCAGCACTCATCTATTGGACTAGATCATAATCTCCCACTCATATATACAATCAGGGTTCAGTTTTTATTAAGATAGCAATTTCTCAAACTTTAATGGACCAGTTTCAATATTCTCACTGTTTTAATTATTCAAGCACTGATTGTGCTTATGTGTGAGAGATTATGATCTGTCCCAACTGATGAGTGCTTGATCTGCATGACATACATACATTGGAATTCATGTATCTTTTTTGCCTGTGGGTAGTCATAGAGTGGAGGATAAATAGACTGAAAATGAGTTCAAATCCCTCTACTTACATATCTAACATTCAGTATAAGCAAATTTTATACTACTTTAGAATTGAATTAAATTGAATTAAAGATTCTAATTTTAACATCGAGTCATATTAATGATGTTAAATAGAAATGGAATTAATATGAGAATGATCTTCTCTAATAATAGATAAATAAGAGTGGTTGAGTCTAATCTGTAAAAATTATTTTGATTTTTTTTAATCAATGTAGCAACAGATTAAAGATAAAGCTTTGAATATATGATATTGGTTGTATTTGTTTTAATAAAAATATTCACTACATTGGATTAAACTATTAAATCTGGATTAAAAATAAAAAAATTAACAACTTTATTAAGATGGACAATTAATAGAGACATATGTAATTTCTGTAAACGGATTAACATTTTAAGAACAAAATGAGACTCGGAATAAAGCAGGCAAAACTCACTATACATCTTGTGTCATGTGATGTTTAGAGATTCAGTATAATTCACGTACTTTTCAGTCTCCAGTATTATCAGTGATAATGGAGAAATATGTGCATGTATATTTCATAAATAGTGCCAATATAATAAATTATCATTAGACATCTATGGATGTGAGTTTGTAAAACTATGTGAGAAATATTATATCTGAAGTTATACATTTTAGTATTATACTGTTAACATCCAGAGAATGATAAAATACCAAAGCTAATACAATTATTGCTTATTTATTATATAGCTCAATGTAAAGCCCCTTCAATTCATTTAGGACTTTAGAATTGAAAGAATTAAAGAAATTTCCAAATCAAAAAGTTAAAAAATAATTGCAATTTAAAAAACCGCAAAGAAAAAGATAATCACACTGAAAAGAATAATTTTTTCCATGAACTATATCACTTTTTTCTAATAATACTAATATCAACCCCACTAAAACAATGTATTAAATATGATACAATCCAGTCAACAATAATATTTATGAATTTTATCAATAAATTGAAATAAATAAAAGTATTCAAACAACATCAGCTAAATATCAATATCAAGTTAATGCCTCAAATCCAAAATAATGATTTTTAGAATAATGACAATAATATTGACAAATAAAATAACAAATAAAAATCCTATCAATGCTTACATGCAATCCAAGACACCCAGTAGCTGCAAAAAAAGTTCTGTAAATTGAATCAAAAGTCAAGACTCTTGACTCATAATAGTCTATTCCTTGAAAAATAGTAAAATATAATCCTAATATTAGAAGTATATACTCTTATTCTTCTCTTTTACTTTCTTTGCATATCTTCATATATATATATATATATATATTGCTTATAACAACTTCTTTCATATACACTTCAATGCAAATAATTGTTCTTAAAAATGTCTTTATTTTCCTTACAGTTTCGACTGTTCAGCATTCTTCATCAGAGCATTGTTCAAACTTCCTCTGCTTTGGAAGTTTTTTAAAAAAAATTGTTTGCATTGAAGTGTATATGAAAGAAGTTATTATAAGCAATATATACATGAATAATCCTATTATAACATATAAAAATTAATTTTTGAATTTCTTGATTGTAATCTCTTTTTACTAAACTATGATGTGCTCATGTTACAATAACCTTTGATGCTAACTATACAGCAGCATTTAACAATGGGATTTGAAATAAATTTAACACAGCAATATTACTTAGGAATCAAAATGATCCAAACTGCATTCTTGGAGCTAATTTCCTATAAAAAAAAGCCCCAAGAAAATCTAAATTAAAAAAAATCTCTGTTAAAAAAAAAAATCCCCCAACAAAGTCCAAACACAATATTCCCTATATGTAATGCTTGATATGTTCTCTCATAAACAATATCATGTCATCACTGATCCACAGGTTAATGAAATAAAAATAATATTATATAATTAGGAAATCAATTAACTAACCCTTTCATTTAAATTAAAATACCACATACCATAAAAATAGGTCATGGACTTAACTCTACCATATGATATGAATGATAAATGATTTATTATTAATAAACTTCTCTTAAACATAATCTTCTTAAAACTATAAAAACATAAGATTGAATAAATTATACTACACTTTCAAGTATTACTAGGAACATTTCTCATAATATTATTATTCCAACTATTCTTCTTTGTCCTCCAACTAGTCTTAATAATAAATGACCTGAAATTATATTTGCAGCCAACTGAACTGATAAAGTTAAAGGATAAATAATATTTCTTACCAGTTCAATATATACTATAAACGATATTATCACCAATAAAATTCTCATAGAAAGCAAATGAGTAAACATTATTATTATTTTATTTATTCAACCAAAAATTAAAAATCTAACTCAAAAATAATGCTAATCTTAATATAATCATTTCCTTTCATATTTTTCATTCCCAATAGAACTTTAAATTCTTCATTTAAAAAATTAAATAAACATTCCAATATTTGTATTCCATGATAAGAGATAATTCAAAATACTATTGGAATAAGTACTATGCTAAAATAAACATCAAACCTCAATTAACTCTTAACGAAATTCTTGAAAAAGGATTAAAAACCTAAATAAATTTATTATTCTCAATTTATAATTTTTTAAAATTCTATTATTTTTAGAATTATTCAAAATTTATTTCTTATATAATAAATGTATACTTAATATGTATAAACTACTAAAATCTGAATAGGTATTATTATCAATCAATATAAAGGATATAACAGGAATTCATTTTAAATATGAAATATTTATATTTTTATAAATTAAACCAATATTTTAAAACCTAATTAATAAAAGTTTTTACTAGAATTGGTTCAATAATAATGAGTATGAAGTTATGATTAGCTCCACAAATCTCAGAACATTAATCAAAACATAATCCTACATGATTTAAATATAAAACAATCTGAATTAACCATCCAGTAACAACATCAACTTTAACTCCTAATGAAAGAACAGCTTATGAGTACAAAACATCTGCTTCTCTAATTAAAAACCAAATTTGTCTTTGATAATGTAAAATTAAAGGATTATCTGTGTCAAGAAGACAAAAAATCTTCTTTTATATCATCAGTTCATACTATATAAGAATCAAATTCAATTTCTATAAAATCTCTATATCTTCAATATCACTGGTGACCAACCACCTCAATAATTAATAAAGGATCAGAGAATTCATCTAATATATGTATAATGGAGGCAAAAAGCTCCATAAAGTAATGCCAGCCAGAGCAAGCACAGTAATAAATTCAAACTCTTAATTCACTGTCCTTAACATTAAATTTTTATTTATAATTAATTTTATTATTCTATAATCAATTAAAATAATTAAAATTAAAACCAATGACGAATGATTCTGAAAAAAGAAATTAATTGCTCCATTAAAAAAGAAGATGCATTTTGAGATCCCAACTATTTCATTTTATCATAATTAATAATTTAATAATCTTAACTCATTATATGTATAAACATAAAGATGAATAGAATGACCTCAGTCCAAAAATCTAATTATATATCTTCTCTATATAATTAACCTTTTTCTAACTAATCTTTCTCAAACAAATATAAACAAAAAAACAATATACAAACTAAAAAAATTACCCTTCCAACTGAAGAAACAATATTTCATAGATAGATAGAAAGGCAGGCAGGCAGACAGACAGACAGACAGACAGACATAGATAGATAGATAGATAGATAGATAGATAGATAGATAGATAGATAGATAGATAGATAGATAGATAGATAGATAGATAGATAGATGGATGGATGGATGGATGGATAGATAAATAGATGATAGATAGATAGATAGATAGATAGATAAATAGGTAGTAGGTAGGTAGATAGCTAGATAGATAGATGGATAGATGGATGGATGAGGATAGATAGATAGATAAGTAGGTAGTAGGTAGATAGATAGATAGATAGATAGATAGATAGATAGATAGATAGATAGATAGATAGATAGATAGATAGATGGATGGATGGACGGACGGACAGACAGACAGACAGACAGACAGATAGATAGATAGATAGATAGATAGATAGATAGATAGATAGATAGATAGATAGTAGGTAGGTAGGTAGGTAGGTAGATAGACAGACAGACAGACAAATTATCTAAATATTGGAAAAATATCATAACTACTACAAAAAATGTTAAAAGAAAAAAGTCATATTTACTCCCCAAAATATTGAAAAAAAATGAAACTTTAACCAATTAGGGTTTATTGAAACTCCAAGAAATAATGAAAATCAATGAATTATTCCCCCTAAAATAGCAAAACCAACTCCTATAGACAATACACAATGAAAATGAGCTACTGCATAATATGTATAATGTGAAATAATATCCAAAGAAGAATTAGTCAACATTACACCAGTTAGTTATTCCACCAACAGTAAGCAAAAGAAAAAATCCCATAGCTCCATAATAATCCAGGTTTAAATATTATTTTTACTCCATGTAAAGTAGCAAGTCATTTAAATACCTTAATTTCAATTGGAACAGCAATGATTATTGTTGCAACTATAAAATATACTCCAGTATCAATATCTATTCCAACTATAAACATATAATAAGCTCTGACAATAAATCCCAATAACTTAATAAATAACATTGCATAAATTATTCTCAATGATTCACATGATTCATTTCCCCCATAAAATAAATTATTTACTTTATCAATAAATAAAAAATTCCATTTCATAATTTTGCAATGATAACTTTAGTTGATTAAAAAAAATTCAATGCAAATTCCATTCTTTGGTTTATATCAAAATAAAAATTAGTTTTAATCATTATAGTTTTGAAATATTTTCACAAACTTTACTTCATCTTAACTACATTAGAAAGTTTGGTTTAAATTCTTAAACTTATTCAGATGATTCAGAATTTCTGAATTTTAAGATCTCCATTTTCCATGTCTTTTTCTTTCTTGGATCAATTGTATAACCATTTTATTACTTCATATGACACTACTGTTATTATATATATATCATTAAAAACCAGTCAAAACTTAAAAAATCCCAATATCAACAACAATCAACAATTTCAAACTGTTGTTAAGGCAACCATCTTTTAACAATAATATATAAAATCAGGAAAATTAAGAAAATCAGGACAGTTAATGTGACTTGTTCAAACTTAAATAGAATTTTTAAAAATAATTATTAGTTAGTGAATAAATTGATATAGACAGCAACAAGACCATTTATTGTAGAGAACAATAATTATCTTGAAAAGAAATCTGTTGTACTTGCTTATCCCTGATGATATTGCATAACAATTGCCTTCAATTGACAGAACAAATAAAAAATAGTTATGAGATTTATTATTTAACATTACATTTCATAATGTTGTTTCTACTCCACTGAGAATCGCATGCCCTCTAAGCTTATAATTCACCCTAAATAGTAATGACTTAACATTTCTCTAATTCATAATAGAGAATAAGTCAAAAGATAGTAAATGGCAATGAAAACTCTTCTAAAATAACTGCTCAAAGCTTTTTGCATTGCCATTTACTATCTTTTGACTTATTCTCTATTATGAATTAGAGAAATGTTAAGTCATTACTATTTAGGGTGAATTATAATAAGCTTAGAGGGCATGCGATTCTCAGTGGAGTAGAAACAACATTATGAAATGTAACGTTAAATAATAAATCTCATAACTATTTTTTATTTTTAAATTGTAATATAATAAAAAAAATTGAGCAAAAAAATTATTATAGCACTATACTGAAGCAGATGATCTGATGACTCAGATCCTGCTTCACAGCCCACATCCAATCTCCTACCACCTAACTGTATTCAAACCCACTTTTATGCACGTATATACATAGCTAATAATATATATATATTTCTTTTGGTTAGTATTATAACATAAATCACATTAACACGTATGTATTTTAATTTAAAAATATTTTATTTAATAATATTCTCATGTATATACGGGCATAAATAATAAATATCTATATATTTCAGTGTAGGAGATTGCGAATAAATTAATAGTTATATTATATATATATATAAGGTATTATATATGAAACTTATTATTTTTTCATATATAATTTTGTAGCCAGAAATGATGCAATTACCCAGAAGACCCCTTAGATTAAAGTAAAAGATAACGAATTGGTAATAATAAAATAAACCCATTAGTGGAAATTGTCCACGCTAGCTTGTTTTAAAATCATAAGATATATTTTAAAACAATCGTTCGAGAAACTGATAACAAACTTGCATTGTTTCAAACATCTTACTAGATAAGAGTATCCGGTCAAACTATTCCAGATGAAATTTAAGTGCTTAAACCGCCTCAGGTCCAGCAGTAGTTGCTAAGTTACAGATTCAAAATAAAAGTATATATACTGCTGGATTTGAATCCACAAGGGGAGGAGACCATTAAATACCTATGTTGCTATACATATTACATGCCAGTTTTGATTCTCACTCAATGTGTCGTGAGTAGGGGAAATTTCACCTTTTCCCTCCGTTCTAATATGCTGTTCCCATGAATGAAGCTCTGCATCCCATACCAATGAACTTTATGTATTTTTCCAGTGAAAATGAAATGCTAATTCTCAAATAATAATGCTACCCTAGATCTAGTGAAACAATACCGATGGACTGACTCCTAGTGAAATCGCTCTTCTAAATAAGCAAGGTAAAAGAACTTTGACCGCTTGCAATTCTTAAATCCTGCCTTCTCTGTAATATTTATATTTTAATCACCTATTTTAAATGTCTTCAAAATATGTATTCATATAACTCTATATAACTAATTTATATTAAGCCTCCTATAAAATGTTTTTCCTTTTCTTTTATTTCCAAGCGGCAAATAATTTTCATTAAGATTTATGTATTTATATTTTAAAATAAATGCCAATAGTATTCTAAAATCGCAAGCATATAATTCATTTTCGTTTTCCCACCCATCATTTACCGGGTAAATAATTTATAATTTGATCAAAACAAGTCTTATTCGACTTGCCCAGGTGCTCGAGATCTTAGATAAATAAACTAATTATATTTTTATGATTACTGTAGAAAAACAGATTGACATCTGTTTTTTTACATTTTCCTTCCTAAATAATGCACTATTTTTTATTCTTAAATTATATTATATATGTAAAACCCAGCTTAGCTATTACCACCACCCAATTATTTTGTAATAATTTATATATTTTCACAAGGGCATTTAGTAACCAAAATTGAGATTTATTAAATGTGTGGGAAGTAATGAATAATATTAACTCTTATAATGCATGACTCATCTAAAAATGAGAAGATTTGACATCACTCTAAGTCGGCTACTTTTTATCCCACGTATACATATGATACGTCATTAGAAAGAAAATCAAAAGTTCTGTAAGATGGTGCCCTCTTCAGAGTTATTTTACAAGTAAAAAATCAATAAAAATGACCATATATGTCAAACAAAACCAAAGCACCGCCTCCTCACCAACTTTTCTTGAATCTTATTGGCTGTCCCACTTCTGTCAGAAAGGGTAATGACTGCCAAAAAGTAAAAAGTTACGTTCGTTTTGATTTTTATTAGGAAAATGATAAACAAATGTTTACAACATTTTAAACAATATTTGAATTGAATTACAAATTATTATTGATAAAATAATACTAAAAATCAAATTATTTTAGAAAAATAGTTAAGATATTACCAAGAATTATTTATTTATTGCTACATATTGATCGTAACGTTAAAGTGAAAAAAAAAAGATTGCGTCAGCAATCTTTTTTGGTTGGTTGAATAGCGGTTACTTTTATTTCACCGCAATTGAATATTTTTTAAATTATAAATCAAATTTTATTTTTGAAAAGATTTTCGTTTGCTTTCGTAATCTGAAAATTCAGTAATATACTTTTTACAAACGAAACTAACGTATTTATATTATTAAAAGTGATCTATTTTAACAATAGATTTTGTTAAAGTTGTGAGTTGGCCAATTACAAGTTTTGATTTTTAACTCATTCGGCCAATTATATAATCATCGTTCAAAGGGTTAAGTAACATAATGTAAGGGGGAGGGGGATCTTAAGATCTTAGTTTTATATTTAAGTATAATTATTATCCATGTTTGCTTAATGAAGCCATATCATTACACCAAATATTTCATAATTTATGGGCAATAAATATGTTTCGATCATCTTTAATCTTTAGAGTTATTTATATATTATATTATTAAGCGTTACATACATAAAGGCCACTTTGTTTATATATATGTTCGTGCTTCTTTCTCACATGGAGGTATTCGCGCAGTCGAGCCCCATCGTCGTTCTCTATGTCCTTAAACCAGGCTGTAAAACCACCCTGGGGACATCCTTGGTCTTATGTGCATGTTTTATATGGGGATCGCTCTGGAAAATCCAGCCTGATAATGACATAGCCGACCATCATTCATCTCAATACCGACCCTGCCTATGTTTGCAGAGGAAATCGGTCCACTTTGTTATTAAAAATTCATGAAGCACACTCCAGGATTCATAATTGGACCAACCAATCAGCTGCCATGCACGCACCGCCTTTCAGTGTCTTATTAGTCACCCAGAAATAGTCATAAGCCATAATGAGATGATTTCTTTAAACAGACATATTTCCAGTAGTTTAATATACGTATTAATGCGATAGATTTAGTATCGTTTATATAATTATTCATTACCCACCCCGCGCATTAATTATCTATAACTCCAAATTAATAATCATATTGAATGTAACCAGATATAATATCTGCTTGTAAAATTATTATCCTTTTAAATTAATTAAATGCTCTTTTCATCTCTGGAGGTGTAATAATATTCCAATAATGTATTCTAATAGTGCTAGTTCATTAAATCACACATATATATTATTGGCATAGCCGCAAATCTTATGTTATTGTTAAATATGAATCAAACACACATATATATAATACATACGAGGCTCATGTCAGGTAAATAACCCGACATAATTTTGTTATTAATAAATCTTAGATATATATATCAACGAACTACTGCTTTCTTTTAGTTAAGTTAAAATATTAAGTTATTACTTATGCTCAATATGACTAGATGATCTCCGCTCAATACATAATTAATATGCTAGGTCGCGAACCTTCATTGCTCATAAAATATAGCTAGTTACTAAGTTATTCTATCATATAAGTTTAGCCTAGAGTCTTTTTGTGTCTCCGATGACCGATGCTGGTGGTGAGAAGTAAATTAAGTCGATGTCATAGGGATTGTTGCTCATAATGTTATAGATCTGGGAAATAGGCAAATAGGGCAGAGTTCATGAGTGTTCCTGACCTGTGTATCTTGCGCACGATTGGATTCGAGGTACTTTTGCCTGGATGCTAGATCTTGTTACGTGAACATACAAATCTGACCGGCACAATACTATCTGGTGTCCACTGATTACAGTAGATGGCACTAGAATAGGATGAAGAGAAGATAATTATAGAGAGAGGATGAAATTGAATAGTAAATTGTTGGAGGATATTTATAAAAGTGGAAGAGATGGGAGTAAAAAAATTTGGAAATGCATTAAAAGAAGAAATATAGGGGAGAGAGAAATAGTATTACTAGATGAGGGAATAGAGTGTAGTTCTAGAGAAGAATTAGAAACAATCTTAAATAAGTATGTAATGGATATAGAAAAATATTAGATGTGAAGGACAGAGTGATAACAAACATGAAAGCAAGCATATAATAATGGAAATATTAGGTTTACAGAAAATGAACTGAATGAGGCAGGGAAGAAATTGAAAATTGCAAAAGCAAGAGATTTAGATGGATGGGCAGTAGAGATGGTAATGAATTTAGGACCTAGGACAAAATTAAAAGAGAGGTTTTCTAAGTAGTTGGAATAATACAAGATTAAAGGCTACTATTTAAAAAGGAAAGGGTAAAGATCATAAAAAGTTAAGCAATTATAGACCAATAGCAGTAACATCAGTATTATATAAAGTTTTTGCATGTATGGTGGCTGGAAGGGTCACAAAATGGATAGAAGAAAATAATATAATGGGAGAAATGCAAGATTTTTGATCAGAAAGGCATGGAGATAGTTTATTTGTAGTTTCACAGCTTATAAATATGAGTAAAAGTACAGCTAGACAGTTATATGTGGTTTTTATAGATGTAGAGAAGATATATGGCAGAGTAAATATAAATAGATTATGGATAAATTTAGTAAATTTGGGAATAGATTGAGCTTTATTGGATATTATTAACAGATTATATGAAAATAATTACTATATGTATTAATTAGGGAATATAGAATCAGATAAAAATTAAAAATGGGGTGGGACTAAGGCAAGGATACTTTTATGCCATCTATTTTGTTTTTGTTGTATTTGAGAGAAATAGAGAGAGCAATAGAAAGATTAGAAAGAAGGGTAGAGATACCATTAATAGGTGGTAAGAGAATATATATACTATCAGGTCTTTTATTTATGGATGATATCTTCTTGTGCACAGAAAAAATATGGAAGTTATGCTGATGACATGTGTAAAGGTGGATAAAGAAATGGGGATTAAATTTAGTGAGGAAAAATCAAAAGCAATCATGATTTATACTAGGGAAAGAGAACACGAAGAATTTTTATTCAGGGATATAAAGTTAAGTGTGGTAAATAGGTATAACTATTTGGGAATCATCTTGGAGGAATGTAAGAAAAAATTGATAAATAAAGCAAAGGAAAAAAAGTGATTGATAAAGAAATTAACAGTGTTTTCATATAATAAATATGATCTAGCAAGGATTGCATGAAAGGAGAGTGGCAGTGTTAACTTATGGTAATGATGTGTTATGTGTTAGTAAAGTGATGTTAGATTACTTAGAAAAAAATACAAAGAGCATGTATTAGATGCAATGTGTGGATGGCAAAGGAGACAATTCAAGGAGAAATGGGATGGTCAAGTTTTTATATGAAAGATGCAAAAAGCAAAATGAAAATGTTCAGTAGATTACCATTTACGAATAATAAGAGAATAGCCAAAGGGCAGGTAACAAGATGGGTGAGAAAGGTAGTATTGTATATAAAAGATTTGGATAAAGAAATTTATGTCAGTATACTTATACAAAAGGTGGGATGATTATGTTAGGAGAATTGTTGAATGTAGTAATGGTAAGGAATGGGATAGAAGAATAGATGCATTAGTAAAAAATAGGAAATTGGAGAGATGGGGAACTAGTATGGATAGTAAAAAAAGTTTAAATATATATAGAAGTAAACAGAATATTGGGTGTGAGTTAATCTATGATGTGAGCAAGGAAAGCAGTTTACTGTTTAAGGCTTGAACAGGATCTTTAGCAATAAGGGAATATATACATAATTGGAAAAATGTGGGTGATTTAGTCTGAAAGTTGTGTAAGGAAGGCATAGAAAATATTAGGCATCTGTTAATTGAATGTAAATGCTTAAAATCAGAAAGGGTACAAATAATGAAGTTCTGGAAAAATAAATATAAACAATGTGATTATACAGAAAGTGTATTATTGATTTTATAGTAAGTTTGGGAAAAGATAAGGGGATTTAGATATAAAGGCTATAGAGATGACAAGCATTATGTTATAGAAATGGGATGAAGCAGGATAGAGAAGAATATGGGAAAACTTAGAGCGGGGAATGGAAAGAGAAAGTAAAGTGGCTAACAGGTTTCTCTGGGCATAGTGGTTGAGAGATTCCTGACTCCATATAAAGAGAAGTCACAGTGCATCACAACACATCACTGCTTAATCAAGACCTCTTCCATTTTTGTCATCTTTCCTATCTTAATTGTTTAATATATGACAGGGTATGAGCACAGACTTCCACATGACCCACCACTCTCCACACTATCTCATAACACTGATACACCGAACACACATATGTCGAAAAGATAAATAATCACCAATATACGTATTTCATGCTAAACCAGCAATCATCAGTTGGTCCAGATTACCATCTCCACACATATATGCTATAAGTGCTCAGATATATATTAAGATAGCAAATCCTCCTACTTTAATGGACAGGCTTCAATCTACTCCACACTCCAACTCTTCAACCGTCCATCCAATTGAAAATCTGATGTTGGGCTGGGGGGGGGGCGCCCGGAGAGACGAGGTATATATAAGCCTGTGTATTTCAGCTATTACATATTAGAGATGTCTGCCTATCCCTTGTATATGTATTTAATGGATTATGTCCTGTACATGAGGGGTCAGATTGACCTTAGGTCAACATGGGTATGACAATAATCTCGGCCTCAGGGTGGCCTTTGAGCATTCCATCATCAGATTTTCAATTGGATGGACAGTTGAAGAGTTGGAGTGTGGAGTAGATTGAAGCCTGTCCATTAAAGTAGGAGGATTTGCTATCTTAATATATATCTGAGCACTTGTAGCATATATGTGTAGAGATGGTAATCTGGACCAACTGATGATTGCTGGTTTAGCATGAAATACGTATATTGGTGATTATTTATCTTTTCGACATATGTGTGTTCGGGTGTATCAGTGTTATGAGATAGTGTGGAGAGTGGTGGGTCATGTGAAAGTCTGTGCTCATACCCTGTCATATATATATAGACACAGGTATATATTAGCCTGTGTATTTCAACTTAATTGTTTAAGTAATTTATTAGTTATTTATTTAATTATATAAATAATTGATTAATTCTTACATACCAATGTTGTTTAGCCTATTGTGGAAGCAATGTCAATATTCACTTTATGGTAATGAACTATTAATTCAATTTTTTTTCTTTCTCATGAATATAACATTTTTTAAAGTAGAGTGAAACAAGCTACAATAATTAGAAATACCAAAAAGAGCCCTTACAGTCCAAAAATACAGGGAAAAACATTGCTTTTAGTGAGTTTTGCTAAGACATTTGTGCCTTTTTTTTTTTTTATCAATTATTGTTAAATTTTTCTATTTTTAAATTCTATTAATTTTTTTTCTCTCTTGTAATTCAAAACATTTTTTCCTATCACAAATATTAAGTAAATTTTGTCAAGCATTGTTAGCCGAGAGGTCATCGCAGCTACCTTGCAAGCAAGTAGTTGGTTGCAGACGGTTGTGGGTTCGCCTCCCGGCCGATGCTATGACATATGAAAAATATATATATATTAAATAAATTTTTTAAAGTAAAAAAAAACTTAGCTATTTAGAAAAATGGAAAACATTTATGTATTGCGTTAATTAATACCAAAACTTTATTTAATTAATAAAAAAAAATTGAAATATTTATCTGTCTGGAAATAAATACCGATACATGTATGTAGTCATGTGTATCGTTTATATAAGATGGAATAGATAGCTGAAGGGAGTTGAAAGTCTGTGTTCAAATCTATTTTAATTAAATAAATACCGAACAATGTCAAAAAGTTCAAGATTCTTCAATATTGTGCACAGATATGTATGTATGTACATATATGCAATTAAATGAATTGAAGTTATTTTCAACTAATTTACAACAGGCACACAATATCTATGAAGCTGTTTTTCTTAATATAGCTGCAAAATTATAAATCAATAAAGAATTATATATGCACAAATACTGTATATGATATTAAGGCATATAAACTTAATTTAAAATTAGGTTAAAAACGAAGGTAACTCGCATAAATGTTTTAAAATCAAATATAAACAAAGTACAATAAAAGGGGAAATGACTTTTTTTAAACTTGTACATTTAGTCTTTTTTATTTATTTATTAAAAAAACAAAAATAGTATTATTCATTATCTTTTGTTTAAAACAGAGCGAGATAAAAATAATTGTTTCATTTGATAAAGATACCCCATTGAACGCTGTTAATTTTTAATCACACGAAATTTTTAAAGTAGAAAATTTTCAACTTCTTTTGTTTCATCACTTTATATATATATCACTTATTTACAAAGTTTGGTAATCTGTATAATGGCTTATAATCACCATTTGAGCTTTTTATTGGTATATGAAGGAACATATGTGCAGTGTTCAAGGTCAAGCAAGATATATATATATGTGCAACAATAAATGCATAAATGATTGTGTAGAATAAAAATAATAACTTTGTAAAATAATTGTGTATAATAATAGTGTGTAAATAATTATATATAATTATATAAATAACTGTAACCATAAAATGTAGAAATGTAACTATCATTGTGTAGCAATATTGTTAGGTTATAAAGTTGCATAACAGGCCTTAATAAGGTCAGAAAGCCCTACATATGATGAAGAGTGTAAAAAATACTATGTGTATGTGGAAACCCCACATATGGTAAGGTATGTAAAGCCTCCAGCAGTATTGAGGGGTATATAAACCCCCAGAGCCTGGTCTATTGGTTCTGGTATTAATGTAAGCCTCTGTAAGTCCAAAAGCAGGACTAGGGTTGTCAAGTCACCATGATCTTTTATTATTTTTAATACATCTTAAATAGGCTATGTATATATGTAATAATACTCATGTTATTTAAATTAAACTATTATCTTGCCATCTCAATTCTGCCTTTGTCAGTTATTTACTTGCTACTCATAGGACACAGCAATATGTATTTAACTTTAATGTATATCTACATATATAATCTGAGATAAAGAGACAAACCCATATTGAATAGGAGTGTATAAATTATTAGAATGTCATTTAGAAATCAGATTTGTCTGGATGATAAGAATTAAAAACAATATTTCGTAAATTTAAGCTGAGTAAAAAAATATAGCTGTTTGAAAGCTTACAATAATTAAAAACATTGCATAGAGACCCTTAGTTTTTTTGTTAATTTTAATCCTTTTTTAAATTTACTATTGATATATTACTATTGATATTATTAAGATATTATTTTATATAGCGCTATTGGTATTATTAAAATATATCAGTTTTATTTAAAAAGTGTTATTTTCCTCACTTAATTTGGCTGGGAGATATCCAGTAATTATCAGTCTATTTTACCCTTTGGACCAATTATTAATGAATATTTCTTTTTTTTTTTTTTGCATAATTCAGTTAATTTAATCATAAAATGATATTTGTCATCAATGATATAATTATATATTTCTATTTTTATATCCAACACACCAATTCTCATCTGATGAATATAGATTAATTTTGAACCCTAATAGAATAACTAGCAGTGTTGGTTGTGTGCCACTTATCTGAAGTAAATATTCCAAGTCTATGTGTGACTTGAAAAAATGTCAAAATGCAGCCAGACTTGACTCAAACTATAGGTTATAAAGTTAGCAGGCAGATGTATTTTCACTAAGTGCATATCAACTAGTGCTAAAACGATTGTATTCTTAAATGACACATTAATTTTATTATTAAAATAAAGATAGTAAAATTTTTCTATGACTTGCATTTAATTTTCTAAGATCCTTTCTCTTCCTTCTTATCTTTATAAGCTTGAATAATCCATGGATACCAAATAATGCAATGTTTTAAAATTCCATTTCTGTCGTTCTGTATATTTTATTACAATCCATAATTAATACAAAATATTTATAATTTCATATTATGCTATTATTTGCAATTTGTAGAAATAGCAATTATTTTTGTTATTTTAAAGTAGCTCTATAAATAGTTACATCATTTTGATACTCGTTTTCTATCATTTCTTTTATTCATATAGGTATTATTTTAAGATACAGTCTAACTTGGATTTGGAATTTTTATTTAATAAGAGTATTTTTCCATTTTTTATTGCTGAATTTTTAAACTTTGTAGTAGTTATTAAACTTTTTTTTTTTCTAAAAAAAAATAAAGTTTGAATAAATATTTGTTTTTTACTGTAATTTTTTCTAGGTGGTTTTGTGGCATTTTGTTCATTCATAAATTATAATGAAAAATTGCAACAACTTTGAATTAAAAATCTAATTCAAGTCAGTATTTTTTCCCTTTGGTATTTATTGCTTTTCAATGTTTTTGTTAATACTTTTAGAAATTTGTGTTTTGTATTTACGTTAAGTACTACAAATGAGTGATAACATTTGATCATTGTCAGTAGTAATTTGCCAATGGTTCTATTATCTTAACACAATTTGTTTTAGCACTCACATTAGGATGTCCTTTATGTGACTAACATGCACATGTGTTTGTGCAGTAATTTATATAGTAATTACTTGAAAAATATGACAGTTTTTTTTTCTTATTGATAGATACAATATTGTTGTATTTAAGAATTGAGAATATATAAAAGAGAAATTATTTTATTAAATTCATGATAGGTTTTAGAAATTAATTAATGCACTTTTCAAGAATTTTAATTTCAACAGAGATTTGGCGAAATGAAACTAAACAATTGAGACAAGAATATTTTTGAGATCCAAATCCAGAAATGTATTTTAGCACACTTATTTTTGAATAAACTTATATAAATGAATGTAACTAATTATTAGTAATTTTAAGTCTGAAAGTATATTTTACCTATTTTTTCCTATTCAGCTAAGAAGAGCTCTGAAATGATTTTGAAATAATCAATAATACAGAATAATAGATAAACGAGAATTGTAAATCAAAGTTTTCGTTACACATAATAAACGATTGAATGATTTATTGCTGGAAGTTTATGACCTTGAGTAATCCACTGGTATACCATGAGTGGCACAACTAGAAAAATTAGGCCTGAAGGCAGAAATTCAAAAAGGGTCCCTGGACTGTGTGGGACAACAGGTATTGCCTTCCTTTGCAAATGGGTAGTTGAAAATATTAATAAAAAGAGAGATGACATCATGAAATGTGTAGAATAGTTTTGTCAATAATTATATAGTAATAAAGAACAAAAAAGTACTCCCTACAACTATTTTATCTGCTGAATTTTCCCAGAAATTTTAAATGTAGAAACAAGATATGTAATTAAACTTACGAAGAAGAGAAAAGCTCCAGGTTAATAATGGAATTATAATCATTATCTTAAAAGAAGCAGTTGAAGAAATAAACATTTTTTTGGCAAAGTTATATACCGATAAAGGTGCACCTGATGATTGGAAGAATGCAGTGTTAATATTAATATTTAAAAAAGGTAATAACGAAGATATTAGAAATTATAGATCTAGCAGCATTTCATCAGTTGGATACAAAAAAATTTACCAAGATAATTACAACTTGACTACAACTAAGTTTGGATTTCAACCAACCAAAAGAATAAACTGAATTTAAAAGTGGTTTTAGTATTAAGAGAAGTTATAGAAAGGATCAATGAATATGCTTTGGATTTGTAGATTATGAAAAGATATTTGATTCTATAAGCATTGGATGATCAAGATATAGACCAGGATATTGTCATATTCTGAAGAATGTTTATAAAAATGCGACAGCAACATTTAGATTATATAATGGTACTAGAAAGATTAAAATTGAGAAGGGTGCATGATAGGGTCGACTCCATATTTCCAATTTTTTTTTTTACAATAAGATATTTTTTTGTGGATTAAAATGGGAAGCTAAAGGAATAAAAGTAAATGGAGATTTTTTATATCATCTTGATTTTGCAGAAATGCTTTAGAGCTTCTGAAAATGTTGCAAAAGTAAGAAAGTAGGATTAAAAATAAACATTAAAAATACTAAAGTAATGTTCAATGGATTTTTTCAAAAATGAAAATAAAGATTGATAATGATGAGTTAGAAGAAATTGACAACTACAAATACTTTGGTCAGATTATTACTACAGATAAAACATAAGGAATGAAACTAACCATAAATTAAACTTGGTTGGAATGCTTTTGGTAGAAATAACTTCATATTAAAAGGAAATAAATGTGTTTTGCCAACTCTTATTTATGGATCTGCTACTTGGACACTTAACAGCAGAGCAATACAAAGACTCCAGATCATTCAAAAAATTATGGACAGATGTGTGTTAAAAGTAATAGAAAGAAATCAAAAACAAAATACATGGATAAGAGAACAAACAGGTGTTATTGACATCATTGAAAGAATTAAGAGGGTTGGATATATTGCTAGAGATGATAATCAATGGATAGTTGAAATCTTAAATGGGATTCCAAGACATTGTAAAAGGCCTTGAAGGAGACCACATGTGGGATGGATGAAAAGAATGTGTGTGGGAGTCATGTAGAGAAGTGAGGCTAGAGATTGGAAAAGATGGATTGAACTTGGAGAGACTTTCAACTTGCAGTGGATTGATAATAGTTAAAAATGTTGATGTTGGTGAATAAAAGACATTTATAAATAATAAAAAAATGCAAAAAGAAAAGTATGGTATATTAATACTCAAAAAGTAATATAAAAAGAGAATATATTTTACATTTCAAAAATATATCTTTATGGTAGTCCATACGTGTTCTGTTATTCCAAAAATATTTAATTCCATTCTTTTGATTTTAAAAAATCTGCATTCAATTATTGTACATGATACTGTGAAAAATAAAATGACCCTACTTCACATTACACAAACTACTATGGCATTTTTACTTTTGAGAATTATTATAAATTTTGATTTTGTTCTTATTACAAAAAGCATTCCCCAGTCAAGCGTTGTTAGCCGAGAGGTCATCGCAGCCGCCTTGCAAGCAAATAGTTGGTTGCAGACGGTTGTGGGTTCGCCTCCTGGACGATGCTATGACATATGAAAAAAAAAAGTATTCCCCAATTATCCATGTTTCTTAATGCACTTAAGATTTTCAGGTTTTAAATATTTTTAGCATTTTCTTTATCTTTCTTAAACTTTATAATCTTTTTTTTTCCCATATGTCATAGCATCGGCCGGGACGCGAACCCACAACCGTCTGCAACCGACTACTTGCTTGCAAGACGGCTGCAATGACATCTCGGCTAACATGCTTGACAAAACTTTATAATCTTTTAAAGTATTTCATAGGATTTTCTTTGGGAAGAGGGGGAAATTAAATAATTATACTTTCTTTTTCAAAATTATTAAACACACTTATTAGAATGTATTTAGTGTCATAGGAATTTAAATTAATTGTGGATAGCAGATACAAAGTCATTTTATTGTGAATGGCTATATTAAGACACTTTTAAAATAATTTCACTATGCTTAGAGCAATGATAAGATCAAGACTATGGAGATGTTAGTTTCAAATAGATAAAGATTATTATAAGTATTTGGTGTAAAATTGACATGAAGATAATTCCAGTAAATCTGATAATGAAACTGTGAACAGTTGATTGTGTAGAAGTTTGAGATATTTAATTTAATTCCAGACAAAATGCAGTGAGACAGATAAAAATCTATTTTTAGATTTGTTTGGGAATGAAACAAGCCTATTTCATTTAGCTTAAGTTAACAATTGAAAAGTATAAAAGATTTTTCAGAAATGTAAATAGATTTTAATGCCTAAGATAATGAATGACTCAAATATAGAAATCACATTTAAAAATTGAAGTGGAAAAGATAAATTAAATAATAAAGATTTTGGAATATTGATAAGAAGTTTTTTTACTTAAGATAAGAATGTGTTGATTAAATCTTTATAGCTAATATAGTCACTACATTAATTCATCAAGTGGAAAGCTGGGATAGTAAAAGAGTTTGCTATAAATATTCAAATAAAAGACGATTTAGTAAAAGACATAATAAGATAATACATAAGAATGACTAGGTTAGTAACCTTAATTTTAGAATTGACGTCCATTTTTTGACTTTTATGCTTATATAATAATTAACTTTGTTATGTGCCTAAAAACAAAAAGAGTATCAACTAAGAATATAGAGACAACATAAAGATTTAAAAGAAAAAGCTTGCATATATTGTGACAATTTGAATATTGATATGAAAAATATAATTATTAAATGATGTCCCTAGCACCACTTAAACTATTAATTCTCTTGTATTACACTAGCACTATGATAGTTTGAATTTTGTGCTGATTTAGAATGCACTCTCCACCATTCTAAAATCTAAGGATTGTCCAAACCACCACTGACACATCCAAGTGGTAAATAACATAGAATAATCCACATGGGATCACTTGGATGTATCAGTGGTGGTTTTGGGCAGTTCTTTGAATTTAAAATTGCAGAGAGTGCATGCTTTTGGGTGGTCCTTAGAATTCAAAATGGCAGAGAGCACTCTAAATCAGTATTCTTCTTAAGAGTTGGTTTGATCATGTGATTATGCTAGGATGGGGAAAGATATCAATATGAAGTATTATCCAAAAAATGCAAAAGTCTGATCAAATCAAGCTTATAATTTCTAAATATAAATTTTATTACAATATATGCCCACAACCACATGTTGAATAAATGTAAAATTGATCAAATCAAGCTTATAATTTTGAAATACTAAAAGCCTATAATTTCAAAATATGAATTTTATTACTATATATGCCCATACCCATAGGTTGAATAAATGTGGAAGCAATTGATGAAGCATATTAATTCTACAATTAATAATAAATCAGATTTTAATTTAAGGGCCAAAAGAATAATTGTCTAAAGTAAAAAATATTAATTTTACAATTAATAAAAAAATTAATAAATCAGGATTTTTTTTTTTACCAAAGTCATATAAAGTGTGCTTCATTTCTCATGTCATTATTTGCTGGTGTATGGTTTAAAAAATGTAAATGAGAGAGATTTATTCATTAAATTTCTCAAAGATGCTAATGCTACCTACTGATAGTGATAAGGTTGGTGTTTATCTTATTTAAAAACCAATACCTCATACATTTAAAATAATCAACAAATTTTTATTAAAATCTGTAAATCTTTTTTTAATTATGTTTCTGTGTTTATTTGTTGATAGTAAAAGTCACTTTGATGTTAATAGATAGAAAATTATGTAAATAGATTTGTATCAATTTCAAGAGCGCATAAGGACTTTGCGTGATCAAGTATAGATCTGATATCCTTGTCAAGAAATCAAATGAGAAACAATGCTATTTTTTTATCTTCATTTTTTTTCTAATCACATGTAACAAAGAAAGCATCAGAGATTTTTATGGTAAAAAATCTGATTAATTGTAAAATTAATATGTTTTACTTCAGCCAATTTCTCTTTCAGCTGCCATGTTTTAGAAGTTATAAGCTTTTAGTATTTCAAAATTATAAGCTTGGTTTGATCAATTTTATGTTTATTCAACAGGTGTTTGTGGGCATATATTGTAATAAAATTTGATACTTAACTTAAGTGTTAGTGCCATTTTTTTTTACAATAAATTTAAAATACTTAAAGAGAAAAAGTGAACGAAAAAATAATGAATACGTATAGTAATTAAAAAAAGGAAAAGATCTTTAAAAATGAATAAATCATGTACTTGAGACTTCTGCATTTTTTGGATGATACTTCATATGTCAAAAACAACCTTTCCCCTTCTGGCATAATTTGGCCCAAAGCACCATCATTAACTGCATGTCCGGACTAACACTTAAGTACCTAAAATTCATATTTAAAAATTATAAGTTTTTAGTATTTTAAAATTATAAGCTTAGTTTGATCAATTTTATATTTATTCGACATGTGGATTAGTAGATTCATTTATCACTCGGATATATCAGCACTGGTTTTGAGCAGTTCTTAGAATTCCAATTGGTGGAAAGCACACTCCAAATCAGCACTTTAAATGTTTTTCCTGTCCATAAGATTTCCACATTAATTTAAATATTAATTATTATTAATCAGAATATAATAAATTTGGCTTCATGTGATAGATGTTTTTATTTAGAAATGAAGTAAATTCCAAAAAAATGACATTTGATTTGTACAAATAATGGAAAATTTATATAATAATCAAAACAAAAATGTTTTTTGTCATCAATGATCAGGAGGGGCAGTTTCATTTAAAAAATGAATAAAATGTTTTTTATTTGATGTTTGTTTTTAAAATGTAAATGCATAAATATAAATCTCAGATAAATCTACCACATTATGCTTTAAAAGTGTAAATGTTTTAAATAATGTTTATAATATTGTAATTATATTCTAAAGACAATGAGAGATAGCATTTAGAAAACAGCTTGTAACTGCTATCTCCATAATTTGCATTATTAATGTGCAGAAAAATATAATATTTTATTTTTTAAAATGAAATATTTATGTATAAAATAAATATGTAATAATATGTATCTTTGATTTTTAATACTCATTACACAATTATTGTGCAAAACTAATCACAAATCTTAATAAACTATGTAAAAAAGTTTTTAGGCATTCAAAATATTTTCTTGAAGTAATAACATAAAGTTTGAGACTTCCAAGTCCATCAAGGAAGAGTCTGAAAGACTTTCAAGTTGCTGCCTTTTCAATTTCCTTGATACCTATAGATTTTTTTTTAAATTAAAATGTTAGAATTAAATATAAATGATTTTAGTGGTAATAAGTTAGTGATTTCTCTTAGTAAGTGATATATTGAATTTTGTGATTTCTTCTACAAAGTGCAATAGTCAAAAAATTAAGGAAATTAATGAGTGAAACTAAAGCAAGTTATTATGATAATATTATGTAGAAAAATGTGTTCTTAAGATAAATTTTAAAGTGTGGTTTGAACTTTTTTATATATATTTTTATCTCTCAAAATCAGCACTAGAGCTTGAGTAAGATGATCACTTATGATAAAGAATGAATATAACTAGAATTAGGCAGAAAATAAGACACAATGATAGCAAATATTTGTAGTTATTTTTGTTACTTTGGTATTATTCCAGCTATGATGTATTACTCTGATGATATTTTCATCCAGTAATATTTATTCAAAGTTTCCATTTTGATGTCATGGCAACCAAGAATCCAGACATGACTAATCCATGTCAAATAAACTGATGCATTGTTTTAGAAAATATTAAACAGTTCACTCTGCCATAGTGATTTCCCCCCACCCACAATATAATATATCTCTCATATCATTTGTAAGTAATATGGTTTTATATTTAAAAAATAAATTTACTTTATATATTTGTGCTTTGTTTTTTTTTCTTGCTAAAACTTTGTATTTTTTTTTTTTTTAATATTTAAAATATAACCTTAAACTTGCAGCAAGTGTATGACATTATTTGTAAGTATTTTTTTTATTTATTTCAAAATACAGTGGTAAAAGTTATATTTGTGTTGTTTTTGTTTTTTGTTTTTTGCTAAACTTTATATGCATTTACAGTTAAAAATTGTTATATTTAAAGATTTTTTTTTTATTAAAAAAAAATTAAAATATAAGGTTAAACTTACAGTTCACCATTTTAGTTTAAAAAATAACAGAAATCTAAAACTCTGTTACAATTTTCCATTTAAAAAGTAATTTCAGCATTCTTCTTCATATTTTTCCCTTTTTCCATAATGAACATATCTTTCTATCATAGGAAAATACATGTTGTTTTTAGATTTGATGTTTGCTATTACATATGGAATTGATGGTGCAAAGTGCCGTAGTACACCAGGAGGGGGAAGGATGGCTTTGATGACACATAGTGTCATAATATAGAGGTCCACAACTCACAAGTATCTGTTTTATTTAGTATTGTAATATCTTTTTTTTTCCCATAATAAACATAGTCTCCATTATTTTTTTTAGATTTGAACTTTCATACTGCATGTGCTACGATGTATTATTCTAAGTTTGTGATATGTTTTAAATAATAATTTCACAGGATCTGTGGACAAATTCTATCAATTAAGTTTGTCCACACATTCCTTGGAGGCGTTATTTTAAACATATCACAGACTTAGAGTAATATGTCATTGGAATAATATGTCATGGCAGAAATAATATCAAAGTACCTTATTTTTCAATTAGATAATTACAAATAGTATTGATATCATCAAAGGAATCAATAAAGATTTTGAAGTATAGAATGGTTGATGTTGCTATTGGTGTTATCAAGTCAATGCCAAGAATTTATGATAGTTTTGATAAAAGCAATAAAAAAATCCATGGTTAATAAAAGTTATACAATAGAACAACTTTTTGATTTTAGAGCAAAACTAAATAAATCTAGAGAGATAAGTGATCGAATTTGAAAAACTTTACAAGTAGATTGTAAAAACGTAGAGAATTTTTTTTTTCATGAATTATGGTTTTGTTTGGTGCTAATGCTAGTGATTAACCACTTAGGAACATGCTTAATGGTATCATTTCTGAGTT
Organism: Epiperipatus broadwayi; assembly: GCA_028023455.1. NCBI lineage: Eukaryota > Metazoa > Onychophora > Udeonychophora > Euonychophora > Peripatidae > Epiperipatus > Epiperipatus broadwayi. The sequence goes on along the minus strand of JAQFVV010000737.1, from coordinate 17,445 downwards.
GTTTTGAGCATTTATAGTAGAATTTAGAGGTCTGATTATTGTAGGAGAGTAATATATCAAGGTTTAAATTTTATATAGAAAAAAATGTATTTTTCAGTTTCATGAGATTTAAACAAAAGCTATCTTTAATGAAGATGCTTGTGTCTGAAGAGATTAATAAAACTATTGAGAATGACAAATAAAACTTTGTTCCTAGCTATTGTTTATTTTTAAAGGATTTGAAATGTGTTTGGATTGGGGTCTGAACTGAATCACTAGTCATTATAAATTTTTTCTTGCAATGTGGGTAAATAAGTTATTAATTAATGATAATTTATTAAAAAATATTTAAAAAGTAGTTCAGATTGTATATGAATATAATGTACTTTAAAAATTACATTAAAAATTGAATTACTGTTAATGTGAACATTTGCTGATCATTCTCTATGATTTCATTTTGGAAAAAAGATATTAAATGTTAGATGCAATATTATTAGATATTATATATAATAGCCAAATTGTGAATTGTAAGTTAGGTTTATAAGCAAAGCTCACAAAATCAGTTTCAGAGAAACCATCTTCCCCACTTTAGTCAAGTACTCAAACATTACTAATCAGATCAGAATAGGCTTGAATCTCATTTAGGTTAAAAAGATTTGATTTGCTTTATTTGAAAGTATGAATTCTCTTGAGCAATAAGTTCAAATTATAACAAAATTATCTAAATATATATTCTGGGGAGAAAGTAAAAATGGAGAAATTTTGAAAATCAAATAAAAATTACCCTTGATAAACAATTGCTAATATTAAAGAAAATATTTGGAAAATACTTCATTGCGACAAAGATAAGCTTAATTACCCATTTAACTGGAATGGTAATATATTTGATAAATAGTTATTAAATATTAATAAAGATTATCAATAAATTTGTAGTTTCAGTCTCATTTGATCATTAAAGTGTGTGAAAATCTTAAGATTTGATGAAATTGTGAATCTGGATCGAGTAAAAGAACATGGTAATGAAAATTTATTGGAAATTCTAAATGGTTAATTTTATGCAGTCAATTTTAGAAAAGTTTGACTGCAACTTAATTATGAGATGACTGTATATGGTAATTGTCATGTACAATGTCTTTTTTGATAAGCTAATGAGTTGATAAATTGCATTATTCAGATTTATTAAATACGACCTAGTTCAGTAGTTAAATTTTGTTTTAATCTGCCAAAAAAATAATTCAGTAATTGATTTGTTTTAACTCTCCCTCCCCCCCCCAGAAAGATGAGTAAATTGGGCATAATAATGATTATCTTCAGAAAATCTTGTTCTGACATTAGTTTGGATATGGATCAACATCTTCAAATAATTAAAACAAAAAATTAATTGTATGATCAAGAAGTGTGTTGTTTAAGCATCAAGAAGTTTTAGTTAGATGAATATACTAAGTTTTATATTATTATGTATATTTATCAGCAAGGAATTGATCTCAAATTTTTAGCTCTTTAGTTCATATTTTTATTACTGTCATGAAACAAGACATGGTTTCAGATAATTGATTTTAAATGACAGAATCATTTCACATATTTGTGAGTGTTTCAATTTGAGAGTTGATTAGAGTTATGTTATGAATTGTTGATATGTAATGTATTTTATTACATCTTAAATAGATGAAGATACTCACTATTGATCAGCATAAGTCTCACTATGATTTGGTGTGGATTATTATTTGACAAAATGCTGATTTATAATCCTAAATTTAAAAAAAAGGGTTTTGGTATTTAAGAATAATAATTTTCTAGGTGGTGTTGTACATACAAAAGTTCAAACCTTAAAAGTTTAGACTAGTTTAGTCATGACCATTGGGTTTGAATGTTTTGTTCTATATGTTCCAATTGGAGAGATGAATAGGGATAGATTAAAAATAATCTAATTTTTTATTCACACAATATTAAAAACTTGGAATGAATAAAATTCATATCTTCTCTGAAATGTACATTTTTTTCTTGAAAACAATCTAAACCAGAAATATTTAATTAGTGGTTTATGGATCTCTAGTTACCATTATGCCATTAAAGGGATTCTATGAAATCCTGAAGAAATATTATGAACTTTAACAGTTTAAAATAATAATAATAAATGAATGAAAAACAAATGAGAAATAAAAACTTTTTTGTTTGTGGAAAAGTTAGCTTTCCAAATCTATTGTCATACTTAATTATGAAAATACTTTGATTATTGTTTTTATAAGTGAATTGAGGCTGAATAATTGAGAGAAAGTATGTGATGGTGTTAATGTGCTAAATTTGTTTTAATAAGAACCTATTTTACATTACTATCAACTAATTGAGAATGTTCAAAAATTTGAAAAAGGAAATCTTATCATGAAAATCTGATAAATATTTGTAATTTGTAATATAACTTTATTTGATAATAAAGAAAATATAGACTTATGCCAAAGAAAGCTCTTGGCAAAAACTTATAAGACTATAAACACTGGAATCTGAAAAAAGATATTTTCTAATCAAGTATATTCGGTAAGATTTTTTTCTTTAAATTTTGGAAGCCTGAATAATATTATTGTTATTTTAATATAAATTGTTTGGTATGTGCTTGAGAAATCACAAATCCTGATAATATTGAAGATTTATTAGTATTACAGATTTGTTGCAAAATCGTTAATGGTAAAAATAGTGAAACAATAAATTATAAAATTATTAACTTCAACGAATTGATCAATATTTTACCAAAGTAAGATTTGTTTTAGTTTTAATTCAAATTATTATAATTTATAATCATTAATAGATTCAGTATAACCCATATTTTATTTTTTTTAGTGGCCATCTTGGCAAGCAATTTTACTTCCTGCAGTTAATGTTTTTTATAATGCAGATTTTCCATACTTACTATGGATGCACCTTTATTTGATAATGAATATTATGAAGAAATAAAAGTAAAATAAAATTAAAATCTAATTTTAACTCACTGTATAATTTTCCCAAGATTTTAAATGAAAAAGTAAGAAGTGCAATAAAATCTAGAGAGAAGGGAAAAGCTCCAGGTAATGATGGAATAATAATCGATATTTTAAAAGAATCAGATGAAGAAATAGAATTTTTTTGGGCAAAGCTATATACCAAATGTTTAAATAATAAAGATATACCAGATGATTAAGAATGTAATATTAATATTTTAAAAGATGATAATGAAGATATAAAAAAACGCAAACTTATCAATATTTTATTAGTTCTATATAAAAATTTTACTAAAAGAATTACAACTCGTCAATAGCAAACTTTGGATTTTAATCAACCAAAAGAATAAGCTGGATTTAAAAGTGGTTTTAGAACTGTGACTCATATCCAAATAAAGAGTAAAGTTATAGCAGAAAGGGCCAATATGAGTTGTCATTATGCTTTGTATTCATAGATCATGAAGATATTTGCTTCTATAAGCATTTATTCAGTGATTATAGCAGTCATCAAGGTATAGATCCAGGATATAGTCATATTCTGAAGAATAGATATAAAAATGCAATAGCAACAAATAGATTATATAATGATACTAGGAAGGTTAATATTGAGAAGGGTGTATGTAAGACAGTATGATTCTATATCTCTAAAACTTTTTACAGCAGTTTTGCAAAAAGTATTTTGTAGATTAAAATGGGTAGCTAAAAGAGTAAAAGAAAATGGACATTATTTAAATGATCTAGATTTTTCAGATGATTTATTGTTCTCGTATATAATGCTTCAAAATTTCAGAAAATATAAGAGTTATCATAGGAAATGAAAATGGATAGGTGAAAAAAGCTTGAAAGTCTGTGTTCAAACACCCTATATCACAGACAAAATAGAGAAAGTAAGACTAAAGATAAATGTTAAAAAGACTAAATTAACGTTCCATGGATTTTCTCAAAAAAAGAAAATAAAGTTTGATAGTGATGAATTAGATGTTAACAATTATAAATATTATTACTATAGATGGAATTATAATGGATGAAATTAATCAAAGAATTAAACTTGGTTGGAGTGCTTTTGGTAGGAATAGCTTAATATTAAAAGGAAACATGCCTATGGGTTTGTAAAGGAATGTTTTTAATAAATGTGTTTTACCAGTTCTCACTTATGGATCTGAGACTTGGTTACTTAACTGAAGATCAATACAGACTTCAAACCATTCAACAAAGTATGGAGAGATGTATGTTAGGAATAACAGCTAAGAGATTGAAAATAAAATACATAGATAGAGAACAAGCACGTGTTACTGATAGCATTGAAATAATTAAGAGACTGAAATGGAGTTGGGCTGGACACATTGTTAGAAGAGATGGGAATAGATAGGCAGTTGAAATCTTAAATTTGATTCCAAGAGATTGTAAAAGAATTAGAAAAAGATCACAGGTGAGATGATGGATGAAATAAGAAAGTGTGCTGGCACGATGTAGAGAAGAGAGACTAAAGATCAGAGAAGATGGACTGAACTTTGAAAGACCTTCATCCTGCAGTGAATGAATAATGGTTGAAAATGATGGTGGTAATGAAATGCTTTTTTATTGGATTGTTTATGATTTACTCTCTGTGAAAGAATTTTGTACTAATTCTTTATTTGTTTGTTTTGAATGAAAATCAAAATTAATGATGAAGATCATAATAATAATTTATATTTTCATTATTACTATTTAACAAATAATTAAATTTCAAAAGCAGTTTTGAATTAATAATTCGTAAATAATAAAAGTAAAATAATAATAATAATTCAAGATTAGGATAAATTAATCAAGAGTCAAGTAGATTTCTACGCAACCGTTGTTTAGAAATAATTAAATTGAAAATAACTTTTAAAAAAATGTGACAAACATGTCAACCCAAGATAAGTAAAGTTTCAAAAAGTCTACATTTGATAAATTATTCACCGTCCCTAAGGATCACGTTTAAAAAAAAAGTTTTTTTTTTTTTTTTTGTATGTTTAAAACCATTAAACACAGTAACGAAAGAAATTACTTTTATTTAATAAACCCTCACTACTTTTTCAACTATGGGTACATTTTATTTTTGACGGTTGCTGAATGGGGCGTGTTGTCTTAGTGATAGAACAACTTGCTCCGTTTCTTGTTTAATTCTTTACTAGGGCAAAAAGAATTGAAAACGAAACGACTTTGCAAAAGTAATGATTAAAACAATGTTTGGTTTGTGCTACTACACAAATTTCAGAGTTATAAATAGTCACTCATAGAGCCTGGATTAAAATTTTGCAAGGATCCTAGGCTACGAGCAGTAGATCCCTCCCCAATAATATTTCCAAAAGGAAAAAAAAAAGTTAAATTCGTAATGAGATTTTTTTAAAAAAACTCATCATCATTGTAAACAACTATCAAACCATTGCAGGATGAAGGTCTCTCCAGGTTCAATCCATCTTCTATGATCTCTAGCCTCTCCAAAGCATCTCTGCACATTTTATTATTTCATCCATCCATCTCACATGTAGTCTTTTTATGGGTGTTTTACAATCTCTTGGAATCCAGTTTAAGATTTCAATTGTTCATCTATTATCATCTCCTATAGCAATATGTCCAGTCCAATTCCACTTAATCTTTTAATTCTTTCAATGATGTCAATAACACTTGTTTGTTCTCTTACCCATATATTGCACTTTTGATCTTTTTTTCTTACTTCTAACATGCATTTCTCCATACTTCTTTAAGTGGTCTGAAGTCTCTGTATTGGTCTTTTATTAAGTATCCAAGTCTCAGATCCATAAATAAGCACTGGCAAAACACATTTATTAAAAACCTTACTTTTCAAACACATAGGCATATTTCCTTTTAATATTAAGTTATTTCTATTAAAAGCATTCCAATCAAGTTTAATTCTATGATTAATTTCATCAATTTATGTTTTCATCTGTAGTAATGATCTGACCAAGGTATTAGTGGTTGTTAACTTCTAATTCACCATAATCAGTCTTTATTTTCACCTTTTGAAAAAATCCATTGAACATTACTTTAGTCTTTTTAACATTTACCTTTAGTCCTATTTTCTTATTTTCATCTGTAAGAGTTAATATCTTTGACACATATAGTGAAATTAAAATTCTTTAGTTGAAATAATTATTCCTCACAGCTAAGCACTATCAGAGATTCCTTCTCCATATTCATAGCCTTCAACTATAATAATTTATGCAAATCTATGCAAGTTCATTCATATAATCCATCTTTTCACAGTAGAAAAGCATGTATCTTTTCTGTTTATTGCATTTATATCTCTTGCTATAAACTATGCCTCTTTGATTTTCCTCTTGATATCATTCCTTTCAGTAGAAATTATTTTAGCATTTGCAGGTTCAAATTCATGATTAGCCACCTTCTGGTGGTCATGAACACTTAGCTACCTTCATTTCTGCTCAATGCTTACATATTTATTAATGGTGAAAGAAATTTGAAATTACTTTCATCTGATAACTCTTGCATTTCCTGAAACTCTAAAGCATTATTTGCAAAAACAACTACATCATCTGCAAAATCTAAATGACTTAAATAAGCTCCATTTACTTTTACTCCTTTAGCTTCCCATTTTAATCCACAAAATACTTCTTGCAGCACAATTATAAAAAGTTTTGGAGATATGGAATCACCCTGTCTTACATCCTTCTCAATGTTAACCTTCCTAGTATTATTATGTAATTTAATTGTTGCTATTGCATTTTTATAAATATTCTTCAGTATATGTCAATATCCTGGGTCTATACTTTGATGATCTGATGCTTTAATCATTGAAGTAATGCATATAGAATCAAATGCCTTTTCATAATTGACAAATCCAAAGTATAATGGGAACTCATATGCATTGGTCCTTTCTATAACTTCTCTCAATACTTAAATATGATCTACTGTACTAAAACTACTTTAAAATCCAATTTGTTCTTTTGGTTGCATATAATCCAATGTTTTTTGCAGATGAGTTGTAATTATCTTGGTAAAAATCTTGTATAAAACTGATGAAAGGCTGATAGGTTTGTAATTTCTAATATCTTGTTTATCACCTTTTTTAAATATTAATATTAATACTGCATTCTTCCAATCATCTGATACATTTTTATTATTTAGATATTTGGTATATAACTTTGTTCAAATTTTTTCTATTTCTTCATCTGCTTCTTTTAATATATCGATTATAATTCCATCATTACCTGATTTTCCTTTCTTAATAAATTTAATAGCATATCTCACTTCTTCATTTAAAATTCTGGGCAATTCAGAAAATATAAGTACTTATTCTTTATTACTATATAACTCTTGATAGAAAACTCTTCTACCCATTTCATGATATCATCTTTCTTTTTAGTAATAGATCCATCTTTTTTTCTTATTGTAGATATAAGTTTCCTACCAATATCAAAATGTTGTTTTATACTCTTGAAACTTTTATTCTCTGCGACAGCTTTTCTTGCTAATTCACAATTATACTTTTTTATATCATTATCAATTTTTTGTCTCACCATTTTACAAAATTCAAGATATTCAATCATTTTTAATACATCATTTTTATATATCTTTAAATTCCCTCTTTTCTTCATAACTTCTCTAGTCTCAGAAAAAAATTTATTGGTCAATTGCTATTTTTTTTTTTACTAGCTATCTTTGTTGCAGTTTTTAAAACTGTATCAGTTATTTTCCTATTGATTTCATTCAAATCCTACTTGAAACAGATTTGCAAGTTCTAATTTAAATTCCTTAGAATGTTTCTGAAGACTAGGAATATCAACTATAAAGATTGGTTTTTCTTAATAATTTTTATTTCTCTAGTACCAATTGATGATCACTTCTTTTGTTGAATTTATTAAGAATATTGCAATCTTCAAATATGTATTTTTTGTTATTGAAAATATAATCCAATTCTGCTGTACCTTCATGTGGATCCTTCCATGTCCATTTCATTTTAATATTTTTTTCAAAAAAAAGAATTCATAATATAAGGTTTTTTTTCTTCTGTAAACTCCGATAAGTCTATGAATTTCTCTCATTTCTACTATCATAACCAACTTTACTTACAGCATTTTCATCTTCTATTTGTTTACCAAATTCTAGCATTAAAGCCTCCCATAACAATTTTAAAATGTTTACTCTGATCAAAAACCTTTTGTACATCCATATAAATATCTACTACTTTATCACTATGAGAATTTGTTGGAGCATAAAGTTGAATTATCTGCATTTGGTATCTGCTGATAAGTTGAAAGCTTGCCACTGTGTCCGATACACCATTAATCTCACTATGTTGTTCTTTCACTTTTTATTTATAATGAATTCTACTTTCAATATTTGTGTCTTTGTAGTAGAATACAAGTCCACTTTTTAAAGCAATTGCCTCTTCACCTTTTTTTCTAACTTTACAAAGTCCAATAATGTCCTATTCAATATAAGGCAGTTCTTCCAATTCTTGCAATCTTCTTTCACTTGAAAATGATCTACACTTATAAGTACCCAAATAAAAAGTTGTCATCAAATGGCAACCTGAGTCTGAAATCAGGGAATTATTAGCATCCTCCACCTTTGGCCACCAACCACTGACTTTGCTAATGACTTTAAAGCCTCCTTGGAATAAAGGCCATAATTTATTTTTGTCTGTCATGATTGTATGTATCTATTAGAAAAAAATATTCATTCACACACACTTCAGTCTGTCTTATTAGGCAACTGAGAAGAAAGACTGTGGTGTTTCTTAATCTTAAACTCAGAGGTAAAAAGCCAATAAACTCACCATGCTGGCTAATACATGTTAGTAAGCAGCCCATTTATATTCATATACTGTATGACTAATCACATAGTAATAACAGCTGCAATGACAAGAATGTATGGAGTGGATATTTAGGAAATTTGTCCTGCTCAGTTTCTTTAAGATCTCCAACAGGAATCAAAGAGTCTCTTTTCACTTAACAGCAAACTTCTTTCTGGAACCTTTTAAGATTAATCATAGTTAAATGCAAATATTTGCTTTATGTAATTTTTTAGAACAAATTTATCTGAAACATCAGTACCCTAAGTTTTCATGACCATCATTTTTAAATCATTTTAAAAAGTCAGTCATAACATTTTGTTACATATATAATATAAAGACATCACATCAGTAAACACCAGTGACAAATTTAGAAACAATAAAAAGCACTATTGAGAGAATTCTTCACAGGAAGCAATCAAATTGTTATTCATAATTATAAAGTTTGTATGATGTTACAGCTCATAAGATATGTACATGTATGATAAGGTACATTTTATCTTATTGCTATAATCTATAAGGTACTTTAGGATTACATGTGCTATGATAAAACTCAACCTTAACTCTAACCCTAATCCAATATAGCTGTGATATTTTACAGTGTGTCTAATACTAAACTACCAAAAAAATTGACAAATAAAATTAAATTATGACTCATTCCCAGAATCAAAAAGCTATCAGCCAAGGCAGTGATTGGTGATTGAGGTACTAAGAATCCTCCAATTGTGAAGTCTAGTTGCTATTCAGTGATAATCTTTTATGTGGGTACCTATAATTACAAATCATTTTCAAGCAAAAGAAGATCATATGAACTGATAAAAGAACTATCTAATATTCTGAAGTTAGAAGAAAAAGTTAAGGTACAGTGATTTAAAAACTGGACATGTGTTTTGCTACAAATGCACAAATATTGAAATAATGAGAGGTGGGCTTCACTATAAACAAAAAGTGGAAGAACAATATTGTGGTGATTAATCATATATCAGACAAAGTGGCAAAATTGGCTGTTCAAATTTAGGGAAGATACCAAATCCAATAATTTAGGTTTATGCACCAACAAGTTCTTATTTTGATAAAGAAGTAAAGAATTTTTACATAGATTCGTAAAAGCTTTTGATTGACCAAGAAAAGTTGTTATGAAGGCTTTATTGTTAGAATTGATAAATGATTGAAAGATGAAAGTGATGTGGGTAAATTAGGTTATGATGGCAGAAATAAGGGAGATATTTGTAGAAGAAAATATGATTTCTTTTTTTTTGTTGAGAAAAATGCTAAGTGAATTAGTCATAGAAACATCAAAATGAAGAAACAGCAGAGTTGGATTATATTTCTACTATAAAAAAACGTGTTTTCCATTAGTGAGTGTAAGATATATACTACTACAAAGTTAAAGAGATAAAAACTATTTAAAAAGACAATGTTTACAATTGATATTCATAATCTTCCTAAACAGTCCAGTGAATTGCATTTGAAAATATTGTCAAATTAAAAACATTTCAGACTTGACTGATATTAATAAGAAAATAACTAATACTCTGTTAAGAATTGTAAGAAAGATAGCTGATACAAAAAGCAACAATTATCAGTAAAGTTTTTACTGAGACATGACAATTCACTAAGAATTGAATATCTAGTGTGTTATAAAATATGAAAAAGAGTTAATATGGACTCTTTGGGGTTACCTGAGGTGATGGAAATCCTCATCATCAACCCAGTTCAATTTTAAACATAAAATTGAATACAAATATAAAATTAAATATCAAAATTGGAAAAGAATAATAAAAAAATCTTTACAACAGCTATATAAATATCAATAATATTTTTTAATATGAATTAATATAAAAGTAATGAGCATGATAGATCACTCTGAGAGATCAGCCCAGCTAACTATATCAAGTATAAGTATGCTAACTATAAGTTCACCAACATTGCCTAAAAGTAACAATCATCCATCATCATGAATGAATAACAATAAAATAACAATAAAATCAACAATCAATCTTTCGACTGGATTTGAAATGGGTCTACTATAGATCAGGTTAATTATTTAGCCCTTGACAGCTTGGGGCAGATTATTTAAACATTAATTTGGATGCACAAACTTAAGCGCTAGTCCAATAATGCTGAGATATTAAAACATGCTGAACATCATCATGCTCTGGCCATTTAGTACCATTGAACTTCATTTCTAATAAATACTAACTAAAAAAATGTAATGCATAGACTTTAATAGGATATCGCCTTTGTGCCAATCCAGGATCATCATTATCAACCTGATGCCTATAAATACTAATATAACCCCCTTTTATATATTAGGCCATTATGCATAAATCTAGCTCAGAGAACACAAATTCTATAACTGTTATTGTAAGCAAGAAATGATGCAACATATAATATTCTAAAATTATTTAGCATTGAATAAGTCACTGGAATAATTTTCACACGAAATATCAGTTTATTAATAACAATAAAAAATGATTAAAGTCTGCAGAATATGGCTATACATATATAAATTAATTCTTCTGATTTTGATTAATATACAAAAAATGCTTTCACATTGTGATTTATATATATGTTCCAATAGGTTCACATAAACCACTTGTGTATCAGTGCACAGGTATATGGTATAATGTAAAATGAACATTTGAATTGTCATATAATAATTAAAAAATGATTAATTTTAACATATACATTTACCTGACCTGCATTGATATCAGCACACAGATATGCAGTAACATTTGGGAATTGTCACATAACAATAAAAAAAAAGCTATCGTGTTGATATTTATAAATACCTCATAACAGGTCTACATAAAACATATATATATATATATTGCTACACAGACATGCAGTATAATATATTTGAATTGTCATAATAATAATAAAAATGATTAATTTTTACATATGTGTCTACCTGACAAGCATTGATATATGCACACTGTCATGCAGCATAATTTATAAATATATCTAAATTGTCATAAATCTATAAGTGAATTTTTTTAATACATAATTAATGACAGATTTAACATATATATGTGTGTGCTCATAAAAATGTATTTGACCACTGATGTTTATATCATATATTTTAATTTGTCAAAATAATAAAATTATTAAAAATATATTTTCACATTTAATTCCTTGTTGAAAGTATATAAAAATCCATTCATTATTTTAATAGTAAATGTTTTTTTCTTTTTTTCTTCTTTTTTTTAAAAAAAATTACATCTTTGACAGTACTTGTGATTAATTATAAACATCTTTAAAAAAAACCTTCCAGAAAATTCCTTTGTTTTCCAATCTAGAAATGCTACAGGAATCTACTTTTTCTTTTATAAAACATAAAATCATTTATGAATTCTTTATTTTAAAACTTTTAGCTTAAGCAAAAATTATTTTACTTGTTTCACTTTAAAATGTCATTCTAAGGAATTATTTAAAATAAGTCACCAGCTACACTTTATATGTATGCAATGCTGCATGTTTGTCTGTGGTTTTCTGCATATAGATATAACAACATATGTATAACTAATTCTTCAGCATGCTGGATTCTCTGAGTAAACTGTCCCTTCTAACAGTAAAATGGTTTCTTGTCATTTTCAGGAAAGGTATAATTTAAGCAACTGTGGTAAGATTGGATAGTCATTCTCATACAATATGGGTTATAAAGACACAGAAAAGTTGGGTCTTGCTTCTATGTGAATCTAAACTCTACCATTGTTGTACTAGCAGCATCCAGATCCACTTCCCTTGCCTTTAGTTTTTCTTCATGATAGTTTCTGTATAACTGTTAGAACTCTTAACAACTCTAATCTTTTTTTCAATCCTTTTGTAGTCAGGATGTGGGGAAAAAATATACTAGTTAAAAATGTTTTACCTATCTTGATTGAAAAAAGTTAATGACTCTTTTTAATTTACTTAAACCCTTTAAAAACAACTCTGTGGAATTTTATCAAAATACATTGTATAAACTTTGTTTTAAAAAAGATTTCTAAAATAGATAGTGGAATTTTATAATTACTAGGATATCTATTGTAACATGAAACATGCTTGTTTTAATTTGAAAATCAGAATTAATAAAGTATTAATTAGACCTTTTTTAAATGTTTAATCTATAATTAAAAAAATTTTAATTAAAAATTATTCAATCTTTACTGGTATTCCAGTGTAATGTAGAAATATCTACAGAAAAAAATTGTCTGTGTATATTTCTACTTTTTTCCAACTATATATATTGTGCCATTACAATTTAGTCACTAGCTAAATTTATAGTAATATGCATGTAGAAAAGGTAAACCAAAATCATCATCACATTTTTATATAACCATAAAAGAAGCTGTAGGGCATCCAAGTTCAAACCCTACCAGATCAAATTCTTATGCTAGGCTAAAACTATAAAACTATCTTTTGTATATATTTTATATTATTCTTTCAACTTATCAGATTTATTCCAAACTTTCCCATCAAGGAGCCTGGAAGATGCTGCGGGTTCAATATTACTGTATTGATCATAAATAATGTAATGTTTACTAAAATCATGGAACCATGAAGTGAAGTTACAATTGGTAATTAGATTTACATTGGGTCAATGTCTCTCAGAGACACTGTCTCTAATGTTTGTTTAAGAATACTATTACCTCTTTAACCCATCTTATTGCTAACTCTAGAGCACTCTTTGTGACTTTGCGCAAATAAATTATCTTTAATAATAATAGATAAATAAATCTCAATCCCCTTTTTGTTAAAGAGAACTTACACATATAAATTACAAATGATTTCTATAGATTATTTCTAAATATATCTTTAAGTAATAATAATTTACACATAGAACAAAGAATGATAAGGGATTTAATATCAAAACTTTAAATACACCTAACCCATTTTCTTAATAATCAGTATTAATAATAATCTTTTAGGTATATCTTAATCTTATCTATTAGATTGTATAACGCTTTTCAATCATTAAGAAAATAAGTAAAATCATATACATGTCTTTCATTTCCATATAGTATCTTAATTTTAAAAATAGACCAAAATCTTATAATTTAACAATTTGTGGCAATAAACGGTACTCTTTTATAACTTCTTATATTGCTTTTTTGTTCCCTATAGGCTTTGCTTTATGACCATTGTAATATTATATGTTAATGTTAATCAATTTCTACCTGAAGTACTATTAAGAAAATATTGTGTTTCTTTTCAAAATAATAAAATAATAAATTCATATTGTGCGAAATTGTATGTACATTCAAATTATCTGTTGTCAAATGCTGAGTGTAAAATAATGAATTCAACACATCTTTTAAACAACTTAACAAATTTATTTACATCAACTTTAACAAATAATTTATTTACAATATTTACATTTAAGTAGAACTAAAGAAAATAAACAAAATAAGAAAAATATTAATACAAGTTTTCTTTACACTGTTACTTACTTCCATAACTATAATGATAGACAATTTATGCATTTCGAAAATGTTTTATCCAATAAAATTCAATTAAGTTTAAATGACTTTGATTTGCAAATAAACATTCTTTGTTATCAATTAATATAAAGAAAAGGACTTTTATGTAAGATATCATTTTCATGTAGCATGTATGCAAATAAACAAACTTTAATAATTAAAAATGCTATTTCACATAAGTCCTACTGTTATTTATATTATAATGTATAAGGCTGTATTACTTTTATTATCAGTATGCACTCAAATATTAATTAATGTATCAACTGATATAACTTTGTAGTATAATATTAATTATTGAGCTATCACTGTTTCTTTCATTCTGATATAATGTCATGCTAATTATCTATATTAGAAATCTATACAATACAAATATATGTACTTTTAAAAAATAATATTTAAAGTCATTCAACAATTTCAAAATTTGACAAAGTATTATGTTAAATAAAATTCTATGATTCTTTTCCATTTCAAAATATTACACTTTACTTGTTATTCCTATTTCCTGCTCTAAAAAACTACATCTACAAATATCATTTTAACTTTTATTTAATTTCAGAAAAACAAATGACCAATTTTAAAAACAAAAATAATAACGTTCCAACCTCTCCTGTACCTCATCCTCTATTTACAATAAGCCTTCAGCCAAAAAATATAAATTTCTATGTAAAATTAACTTTCTTATCCAACTGAAAACTAAACGTAAAAATATAGACTTTATATATTTCTTCTTTTTAACGAAAATAAAATAAATAACTAAGCGCTTCAATAAAGATATCTAATTCCTAATATGGTAGCTGGGAAATTTCGACTAAAATTCATTCTTGAAAGAATCATATAATTATTTCTAGGTTTTCACCTTTACGTTGTACTAAATTTATATCATCAATTTAAAATGTGCATCTTCAAAATAAAACTGCTATTATTCATCTTAGTAAGTGTATATTATTTAAACCATTAATACATTCATTCAACAATCATATAGCATTTGGTTGATCTAAAGAAAGCTTTACATAAGTAAATACATCAAATTATTATTATTATTGCACAATTTTTACCATAAGTGATCCTTCGATGTCCAGTCCATCACATGGATGTCATCCAAGATTTCAGCTTTACAAAATAATTTCACATTTACACTCAGCAATTATTAAACTTTAAAATATTATAGTGTTGTATAATTATAAAATAAACTTTACCAATTAAAAGTTATATTTGTATTTAGTTATTATTTTAAAAAAATGTAAATGTACCTTTCCTATCTTTAATAAATCAATAATTAATGAAATATTTATGTTAGTTAAAAAATAAAATATATTACATAACATCCAACGGTGTTTTCTTCCAGCGATAATTGTTCTTTTTCCTAGGCACAAATTTTCACCAAAACACTACTTCCTTTTCCGGTACATCACGTGTTTTTAAAAGTTTTTTATGAAATAAATGAAAACGTTCTTTTTTAAAAAAAATAAAAAATAAAGTCAAAGTCAGTTCCATCATAAACAAAATAAAATTAAAATAGTTTATAGGATCCTAATTCTCTTCTTTATAGGAAAATTATTTTAAAGTTATTATTTTTAGTATTAGTCTATAATTTCTAAAGTTCTTGTTTAATTATTTTAATTGATTTAATTTGGATATCCACGTAGATTTGCGCATTCTATAATAGATATTCAGGTAAGATTACTTTTAAAGTCTTATATACGACCAGCGTCCAGACTCTAATAATAAAATAATTTTATTTATAGGTATTTCTTTACCCATTAAATTTCCAATTTATTTGCCTTTTAAAACTGTTAAAACTTAGTCTTTTAAACCATAAAGACTTAACAAGGCAAATATTTATATAATTACTATTACATATTATATCTTTACCAAGATATATATTTAAATTTATAACTTACAAATACTTGCTTCATAAAGAAGTATTTCTCATTCTTTTAAATATTTATTTTATAAAATTAATTACGATCAGCTTTTAAATTTATACAAGGTCCAACGTATTACTGTTATGCATTTAATAACTCTCCTAGTCAATCCAGCGTTTGTTAAATTTTCAGTATAAAGTCTCCAATATATTTTATCCTCATACGATGTCTTCATGATTATTTGATAGTAAATTGAGCTTTAATAAGAAACGATCAATAGGGAACTATAATAAATTAACACTGCATATTTATCGGTAACTTTTATAAATTATTTAAAAAAAAACTACTCTCTTATAATTTTAAAACGATTTTGAGAGCGTCTATATTACTTAGCTATTTTTAATAGCACCTTTTACTTTAAGAATTTCAATCACAAGTCCCCTCCAAACAATTGAACCTTGGTTTTATACCAGAAGAAACTCTCAACTTGATTGGAGAATTAAACAATCGACTTGCTAGCTTATTTACATATTTCACCAACAAGACAGAATTAAAAATAAATAATGACTTATTTAATATTTATTATTTATCACATTATTAAATTCTTAAATTAATCTTTGTCATTTATTTAAATCTATTTGGCCTGTCTTTTACTAAATATACTTTCTTACTTAATTTTCACTTTTAACTTTTCCCATAAAGATTGACCTTTTTACCTAATAAATTAAAGTCTGGACTTTATTCATTGGGCGTTTTTAAACAGTATTTTAAAAAATCAGATTTAATATTTCACATTAATTATCTTTATTTTTATTTCATGATAGCAAATATAATATTTATAAATTTTATAACAGAATTTTTAAAATAGCTTTGCAACTTTACTAAAAAACTCCCAAGCATGTGTGTGTGTCTAACTAACATCTGTTTTGCAACAGAGCTACAGACGCTTGTAATAATCTAAAAATAAACTAACAATTCATTTTTTTAAAAATAAATATTTTTAAAATAAATAATATATTATAACAGTTTTTAAAATAATAATTCGATATGATTAAAATCAAATATTAATCTTTTATTATGTACTACTAATAATTAAAATATTTATATTCATTTATTAAATATTAATTTTTATCAACAATAAATATAAGCATTTAATTTTAACTTGTCTTTTAAAACTTTAACTCTAAACATTTATTTATTAAATTTATTAATGCAGTATTGATCATGGCCAGTTTTTCCCAACCCATATGTCTCTATTATCATCCCCATTGAAAAGTCTCTCTCAAACATCAGCACAATTTTTCACATATAACAAATATTCTATAGATTACTTTAATTACACTTTTTAAAAGATTGTTATAAGTAAA
>JAQFVV010000736.1:169691-245199 GCA_028023455.1 Epiperipatus broadwayi | reverse complement strand
TCGACATTCAATCCATCTCCTAACTTTATATTCTCTTCTCCACATCACTCCTTCATACTTTTTTATTTCATCAGTCCATCTCACATGTTGACTCTATCTAGGTCTTTTACAATCTCTTGGGATCCAGTGTCAGATTTCAATTGCCCATCTATTATCACAACTTCTATCAGTATGTCTATCACAACTCCACGCTATTCTTTTATATTTTTCAAGAGATCAATAACACATTTTTATTCTCTTACCCATATATTGCGTTTTTAATCTCTTCTTGTTACTCCCAACATCCATCTGTCCATACTTCTTTGAGTAGTCTGAAGTCTCTCGATTGCTCTTATATTAAGTGTCCATGTTATATATCCATAATAAAAAAATGGTAAACACATTTATTAAAAACATTCCTTTTCAAACACATGGGCATATTTCTTTTTAGAATCAAGTTAATTCTAGTAAAATACTCAAACCATGTTTAATTCTATGATTCATTTAATACAATATGTTTCAATGTTTATTAGTAATGTGACCAAAGTATTTGTGGGTGTAAACTTTTTCTAACTCATCATAATCAATCTTTATTTTCATATTTTGAGAAAATCCACTGAACTTTACTTTAATCTTTGTAATATTTAACTATAATCCTACTTTCCTCCTTTTTTCTGATAAATATTGCAACATTTACTGCAGCTCTAAAACATTAATTTAAAAAAAAAAAAAAACTACATCACCTGCAACATTTAAATGACTTAAATAATCTCCATTTACTTTCATTCCTTTAGCTTCCCATTTTAATACACAAAATACTTCTTGCAGCACTGCTTTAAAAAGTTTTGGAGATATGGAGTCATCCTATCTTAAACTTTTCTCAATATTGATTTTCCTAGTATCATTATGTAATCTAATTTTTGTTGTTGCATTTTATAAATATTCTTCAAAATATAACAATATTCTGGATCTATACCTTGATGATTCAATGCTATAATCACTCAATAATTATTTATGAAATCAAATATATTTTCGTAATGTACAAATCCACAGCATAATGACAACTCATACTCATTTATTTTTCTATAAATTACCTCAATACCTGGATATGATCTACTATACGATAATCAGTTTTAAAACTAACTTGTTCTCTTGGTTGATTGAAAGCCAATGTACTTTTTAGACGAGTTGTAATTATCTAGGTACAATATTTGTACAAATCTGCTAAAAGGCTGATAGGTCTGTAATTTCTAATATCTTCCTTATTACCTTTTTAAATATTAATATTAATACTGCATTCTTCCAATCATCTGGTACAACATTATCATTTAGACATTTCTTATATAACTTTGCTAAAATTATTTCTACTTCTTTACCTGCTTTTTTTAATATATCAGTTATAATTCCATCATTACTTGGAGCTTGTTTTTCTTCATAAATTTAATTGTATGTCTCAGTTCTTAATTTAACATTCGGGGCAATTCGGAAGATATAATAGGCATAGGAGGCACTTGTTCTTTATTACTATATAATTCTTGATCGAAGTCTTTTACCCTTCTCATGATGTCATCTGTCTCTTTAGTAATAGTTCCATCTTTTTATTCTAATTGCAGATACAAATTTCTCACTAATAGAAAATTATTCTTTTTTAAACCTTTATTTTCTAGTTCACTCTTTTTATTATATCATTTTCAACTCTTTTCCGCACCATTTTACAAAATTCGAGATATTCAATCCTTTTTAATGTATAATTTTCTGTATATTTTCGTATTCATTCTTTCCTTCATAAATTATCTAGTCTCAGTAAACACTTTATTGGTCAGTTTCTGCTTCTTTCCACAAGCTAGCTTTGTTGCAGTATTAAAATTGTATCAGTTATTTTCTTATTAATTTCATTCAAATCTGAATCATGTTCAAAATCTACTAATACTTGAAACCGATTTGTAAGTTCTTATTTAAATTCATTAGAATGTCTCTGAAGATTAGGAATATCAACTATACACATTCTTTTTATTAATATTTTTGTCTCCCTAGTTTTGCATTAAAACGTATCTTACATGTTACTAATCGATAACCACTTTCTGTGTTAAATTTATTAAGAACATTACAATCTTTGAATATATATTTTCTGTTACTCAACATATAATCAAATTCTTCTGTATCTTCGTTTGAATTCTTCCATGTCGATTTTCTTTTAACATTTTTCTCAAACAAAGATTTCTTAATATAAAGTGTTTTTTTTTACTTTTTTTCTCCAAAATCCATAAATCTATGTCTTCTCTGATTTCTACTACCATATCCAAAATTCCCTACAGCACTTTCATCTTTATTTTTTTACAATTCCAGCATTAAAGTTTTCCATAACAATTCATAATGTTGTTTACTCTGATCAAAAGCTTTTTGTACATCTATATAAAAATCTTCTACTACTTCATCACTATGAGAACTTGTTGGGATATAGATCTAAATTTATTTGCATTTGGTATCTGCTATTAACTTGTATGACTTATCTTGCTTCTCTGTCCAATACTCCATCAATATTCACAATGTTGTTCTTATCCTTTTTATTTATTATGAATCCCACTCCTCTTGTATTTCCAATATTTGTGGGTTATAGTAAAATACATATTCATTTTTTAAATCAATTGTCTCTTCACCTTTACTTCTAACTTTTCAAAGTACAATAATATCCCATTTAATATAAGACAGTTATTCTTCTAATTCTTGAAATCTTCCTTCACTTGAAAGGGATCTGCAGTTACAAGTACCTAAATAAAAATCATAATCAAATTACAGTTTGGACCCACAATGAGGTGATTCTTAGCACCTTCTATGCTCAGACACCAAGTGATGCATTGTTTGTGACTTTACAGTCTCCTGGGAATAAGTACCATGATTTTTTTTTGTCTGTCATTATTGTATATATCTTTTGGAAAAATATTTATCATTTGTACGTACATTAATTTGGCCTTATCAAGCAACTGAAATGAAATACCATGGTGTTTCTTGATGTTAAACTCAGAGATAAAAAGCCAATAATCTAAACATGGTGGCTTGTGGTTAATGCCTTTTGGTGAGCAGCCTATCCATGTTTGTATACTATATGAATAATCACATAGTAATAACAGCTTCCACGACAAAAATGTATAGAGTGAACATTAAGAATTTTCCGATCTGTTTTCTTTGTATTTAAATGGTCTTAAGTTCCTACATATGATGGGTCAGATTGAAGTATGGTCAACTTGGTTATGACACAACAAAATTTGTCAAACAATTACTTTGAACTTTTAATGATACGAATAACTTAAGAGTTGGAGAGTGAAGAAAATTAAAGTCATTTCATTAAATTCGAAAATTAGCTATCTTAACATAAACCCAGCACTGATTCTATATATGTTGTGGAAGATAATGATCTGGACCAACTGGTTAGTGCTGATTCAGTACGAAGTACCAATATCGAAGATCATTTATCTTTTTCTCTTTCAAGTATATTAGTTGTATAACATGGAGTGGATGCATGAAAAGAGCTGAACGTAATGGTTTAAATCTGCTGTAAATATAACGTATTTTAGAACAATGAAAGAGAATTCATCGTGGTTTCATGGGGTGATGTGTAAAAAAAGAACAATACAAAACGTGAGCTGAAAGAAGCGTGGTTTAATGAACCAAATATCTGATTGTATTCAAATTAGAAAGAAATTTGGAATTTACTTTATTTTTTCCATATATGTCTCAAAGAGAAATCAAAGGGTTTTTTTTTTATCAATTAAGGGGAAACACCTTTCTGCTGCCCCGTTTCTATGCATTATTTTAATTACGAGTATTTCACAGCAGATGAAAATAATTCAGTTTAGTAAATAAAATTGTTTATTTCTCATTTTAAAATAATACACAGCTAAAAAAACGTCTTTTCAAATTTTACTCACACTACTAGTAGATAAATATTCTAGAGCATATAAATTCTGTATTAATATTATAACCATTATTATAAATTATAATTATTACATATAGTATATTTTACTGCTAAATATTTATATGTAATGTTTTGAAATTAACACGTTGCAACTTTTTAAGTATGATTAAATAACACGGTAATGTCAGAAAATGAAAGTAGATTTGAAATTATATATATATAATGTTAAAAAAACTTCGTCAAAAAATAAGTTTATATAACAAAAGAACTAATAAATAGATTACTACTATTCTATCTTTTCATCGATGTTGACAATCGTTGATGTTTTACATAAATCCGAGGGGAGGCATACTTATGTTTCAATTACATATATTTAAAGTGATAAATATTTACTATTACATTTATGAAATTCCCTTTCATTTGCTATTTAGCGATTTTTAAAACTAAGATTCTGTCTTGATCTTATACAAGTTTTGATGGCGATTTCACGTTAATTGGTCTACTAATACATTAAACTAATCAAGAAATATTAACTTTTTAAATTTTATTTTTAATATACCTCAAAAGTACTAAGCTTGTATAAAAAGAGCTAAAATATAGAAAGGTGTTTTTTTTCCATATGTCATAGCATCGGCCGGGACGCGAACCCACAATCGTCTGCAACCAACTACTTGCTTGCATGGCAGCTGCGATACCTCCCGGCTAACAACGCAAGACTTTGGTATTTTATATTTTCATAGCTATTGATATATTTCAATGGAATGTACAATTTATTTCGTTTCAATTATTTATATTTACGAATATTTTCTGTTACATTTATTACATGTATAATATATAGTTGATAAACATATTCACAAACGTAAAAATGCCTTTCCTTGCTAATATATTATTAATCATTTAATTTCGTTAAATTAAATTATGCTAGTAAGTGACTATTCTTTTTTACTTTCACAAACTTTGCCACTATATAGCTTTTTTTTCTAATTTTATCTAGAGTATTATATATATATAGTTCAAGGAAGCAAGCTGTTTTACGAATAGGGAAACAAATGGAAGCACATCTGAGAGTTCTATTTATTCTTATTATATAATTATTGTTTACTCAGAGTAAGTTTTATGTATTAGAAGTTATAGTATTTCATTAAGTTCAATATGACTACTTTGTGTGAAATTAAAATTAAAGTATTCTAAAGAGTAACCTTTGGAATTAAATTAGGCTCATTTAAATAAACATTAAATATTCATTTTATTCCCATTTTTATTATCAAATAAATATGAAGAACAAATTAATGTCAAATTATGTTGATATCAAACTATATATATACAATAATTATTTTATGATATTTAAAATCAGTATTTAGTCAATCAGTTACTTTTTTCAAATGTCTTCTTTTCTTATTTATTTTTTTCAGTTTGCCTACATATTTTTAATAAGATTTTGTTTTTATTTCAAGATTTAATCTTTATTACATGCAACTTATTGCATTTATCAATAATTTATAATACACACACACATATATATATATATTATAACACCCA
This sequence comes from Epiperipatus broadwayi, assembly GCA_028023455.1. NCBI lineage: Eukaryota > Metazoa > Onychophora > Udeonychophora > Euonychophora > Peripatidae > Epiperipatus > Epiperipatus broadwayi. Next base: position 239,768 of record JAQFVV010000736.1, on the reverse strand, counting down.
CCGACATAATATAAAACCGCCATTGTTGGCTTTAACCCGAAGCTTCGAATAAAGATATTTGTGAGCATGGTTTGATTTCATCTCACGCGCCAATCTTACCCGTAGATAAGAATTATCTCCTCGAAAACGTAAATAAGGGTTCTGGTATGTATATCTGTTTATGGTAGCGCACCGAACCAGCTCAATCTCAGGGTTTGGGGACGATAGTCTAACTAGAGAACAAAGCTAAAACAAAACTAACTACATCTTACATGTCTATTATTATATGCGATAGTTTATTGTATCAAATCCATTAATCTAACCCGGATTTTATCGAGGTTTATCCTATTCACGACCATACCCATTACCAATAAATCCCATTTATACATGCATATAAATATCAATATTCAAGCGTACAGCCCATTTATTCTGATCCACACACATATATATATAATTCATACACGCATCAAAATAGTGCAAATATATATCAGAGCTGTTTATTTAATGTTGTAATTTATTTAATTTTAAAAGAGACTTAATATAGCAATTAATATTGAGGTAACACTAGTTTCTTTATTAAGATACATTCACTGAACACATATTTTGTGCCACGTCACTTTACCTTAGTTCACGCGATCAAAGACAAGTCCGCACTTATACCTTGCCAAGAAAACTGGTCTGGTAGATATAACGGATGGCAAATAGTTCTAATAGGGTATGTCAAATAGCATATTCCAGAGGTGGAGTAGTTGATTCACTCGCTTTGCATAAAGGTCCACATTTTCAAAGATCTTTTGTCACCATTTCTTTGATGAAACAAAATTTCTTTATTTTATTAACGCAGTTCGCAAGTCTGCTTCAGGTGAGTTTCACGACGAGTGTCCACTGGGCCGATTAACGAAACCCGCACTATAGAATTACCCTGACATTTTGGGTAAAAAAAAATATTAAAACTTCTTAAGAAATATTTTACATGTCCTCCTAATCGGGAGTTCAAGCCGTGTCTCTTTTTTTCTCTTTTTTATATCTCCTTTCGAGCACAACAAAAAGTTCTTTTGTTTTCACTTTTAACTTTTCAAAATTCTCTCTGTGTATCCGTACGCCACTGACCAGTTCTTCCATTGTTCTTCAAAAAATACCCACCTGACCAGCTTTCAGACTTCCCGATGCCAGTTATTAACTCAACTGCCTATAGCAATTAATTCATTTCTATTTCGGTCCTCATATGTTCAAGAGATTACTCAACAAAAGAAAACACGTGTTACCGACAACATTATTAAAACTTAAAAAAAAAACTTAATGGATAAATATATACACATAATCAATTACAATTTATACAGCTCTATATATAATTGATTATAACCATCACTGATAATACATACGCATATTGTACACTCGCACATACAACTATACTTACATATGCATACACACATAACTTTCACACTCCTTGTAACAGGGTTCGAATGACCATTTACATATATATATATATATTTGTTTATACATAGTCGCTCCACATTAACACTAGTAATTAGTAATATATCGCATACGCGCGTATTCGAACCCGGTTTGTTACATACCCCCCTGGTGCGATAGCCTTCAAATACCTTCTGTGTATTTGAACGGCTTCTTAAACCACTTTTCTTTCTCCTTTTACTTTCCCCGGGATCACCTTTCTGTTTCGGTGTCCACGGTCCCTTTTCTTGGACGAACTTTGGCTTATCCGGCGGACGTCGAGCTTCCGGTTCGTATGGCCATCTCGGTCTGTGACTATCATCACCACCTTTTCTATGCGTGGCATTCCCGCTTAGATGGCTGCACGCTACCACCAATTTACCTTCCTCTGGCATGGGATTCATGCCAAAGTATCTTCGTAGGCTCCGTAGATGTTCCACGGGAGCTTCCCCCATTTGGCCTTCAAACGGTCGTACCTTTAAAAAATGGTTCACGTGGTTGTGTACCGCCACATCCTTACATTTTCCCATATGCTCCGGTCTTTCCGTCTCACTAGACCTCGGTCCTTGTTTTATATCCCTCTCCCCTTCATCTAAACTTCCTTTTACTTCTTTATCGTCAGGTTTCTCCGCCCTTTCCTTGCTTTCTATCCCTAATCTCCGTTCTATCTCCTGAAATCTGAGTTCAAGACCTTCTAATCTTTCTAAAATCCTCTCCGATATATTTATTTCCTTCTCTTCCATCGCCTTCTGCTTTTCCCCATTCTGTTTATTTTTTGGCTTCATTTTTTTTTCATATATCACTATTAAGGTTAAACGTGCCAGGTTCGTCACCCCGGCTTCCAGTGGTCCCTGCATGACCCACCTGATAGACCTTTGTCCCTTCTTCTTATCCTATTGAACGATATCGTTTTATAATATCTCAATGTTAGATAAATTCTTAACCTCTATTTTCTAACCCATGACTTTATATATATATCACGAGACATACATCAGCGCTATTTCCCCTTTGACCACTCGAGAACTTTTCTATCCGTACATTCTACCACGCAAAATATGCCCATCTACTATCTTTCAAATATGTGATCAAACTCTTTCCGATTTATAACCAAACTATCGCTTTTATTTTTACATTTTCTTTTTTTTTTTTTTTTAAAAAAAAATCCACTCTCGTTTGTGAGCTCTTTTATGTTACGTTAGGATGCCCTTTAAATGCCCATTCTCTAACATTCGCAGCCCTGTTAGTTGGGACGCCATTATAACACCCACCGACATAATATAAAACCACCATTGTTGGCTTTAACCCGAAGCTTCGAATAAAGATATTTGTGAGCATGAATTGATTCCATCTCACACGCCAATCTTACCCGTAGATAAGAATTATCTCCTCGAAAACGTAAATAAGGGTTCTGGTATGTATATCTGTTTATGGTAGTGCACTGAACCAGCTCAATCTCAGGGTTTGGGGATGATAGTCTAACTAGAGAACAAAGCTAAAACAAAACTAACTACGTCTTACATGTCTATTATTATATGCGATAGTTTATTGTATCAAATCCATTAATCTAACCCGGATCTTATCGAGGTTTATCCTATTCACGACCATACCCATTACCAATAAATCCCATTTATACACGCATATAAATATCAATATTCAAGCGTACAGCCCATTTATTCTGATCCACACACATATATATATATATATAATTCATACACGCATCAAAATAGTGCAAATATATATCAGAGCTGTTTATTTAATGTTGTAATTTATTTAATTTTAAAAGAGACTTAATATAGCAATTAATATTGAGGTAACACTAGTTTCTTTATTAAGATACATTCACTGAACACATATTTTGTGCCACGTCACTTTACCTTAGTTCACGTGATCAAAGACAAGTCCGCACTTATACCTTGCCAAGAAAACTGGTCTGGTAGATATAACGGATGGCAAATACTTCTAATAGGGTATGTCGAATAGCATATTCCAGAGGTGGAGTAGTTGATTCACTCGCTTTGCGTAAAGGTCCACATTTTCAAAGATCTTTCATCACCATTTCTTTGATGAAACAAAATTTCTTTATTTTATTAACGCAGTTCGTAAGTCCGCTTCAGGTGAGTTTCACGACGAGTGTCCACTGGGCCGATTAATGAAACCCGCACTATAGAATTACCCCGACATTTTGGGTAAAAAAAATATTAAAACTTCTTAAGAAATATTTTACACGTCCTCCTAATCGGGAGTTCAAGCCGCGTCTCTTTTTTTCTCTTTTTTATATTTCCTTTCGAGCACAACAAAAAGTTCTTTTGTTTTCACTTTTAACTTTTCAAAATTCTCTCTGTGTATCCGTATGCCACTGACCAGTTCTTCCATTGTTCTTCAAAAAATACCCACCTGACCAGCTTTCAGACTTCCCGATGCCAGTTATTAACTCAACTTCCTATAGCAATTAATTCATTTCTATTTCGGTCCTCATATGTTCAAGAGATTACTCAACAAAAGAAAACACGTGTTACCGACAACATTATTAAAACTTAAAAAAAAAACTTAACGGATAAATATATACGCATAATCAATTACAATTTATACAGCTCTATATATAATTGATTATAACCATCACCTATAATACATACGCATATTGTACACTCCCACATACAACTATACTTACATATGCATACACACATAACTTTCACACTCCTTGTAACAAGGTGCGAATGACCATTTACATATATATATATTTTTGTTTATACATAGTCGTTCCACATTAACACTGGTAATTAGAAATATATCACATACGTGCGTATTCGAACACGGTTTGTTACAATATATATATATGGTTTGCAATATTTCATAGATGTCATTTATGTACGTGGTCATATGGATAGCTATAGGGAGCTTCAATGAATGAGTTCAAACTTCTTCTAAATTACATTAAGTTCAGTATAAACAATTTAATTGAATTTAAATATTAGATAATTAAATAGTAAATAAATATTGTTTTAATTATTGTTAGAGTATCTTCTCTCACATACAAATAAATCTCAAAAATACAAAAATGCATGTTATCCCGATACTCAAACATGCTTAAACATATCTTTTACATATCGATCACTTGACAATCTCTTACACACAATATCATTTGTTCAGTGTTAATCAATATATTTGTATTATATTTTTATTTACAAATGAAAAATTTCTGCATTCACAACATTGAAACTAATCATTTCAATTCAATACGTTAATGGATATTCATAACCATATATTTACATTTAGTTCTAGCGCAAATATAAACTTTAACTTCATTTAAAAAGTAACTAATCACTTTACTTTTATTAAACATAAACGAATAGATTAATTCACCTATATATTTGTTTAATCATGTTATGTATATTTTAGATATAAATGAATGCATAAATAAATAGAAAAATGAATGAATACTATACCACTTAAGTCCACAGATCTCAATGTCTTGAATTCATGGAGTGCTTGGTAATCAATTGTTTTAATTTTATTACCACTTAAATCCAAAAATTTTAAATTTTCTATACCTCTAAAAGCAAAATTTCGGAGAAAATTAATTTTATTATTATCTAAATGTAATTCTTCTAAAAATGGCAGCTGTTGGAGAGCTTCTTGTGGTACTTCAACAATTGATGTGAGTCGAATAATCAATCTGTATAAACTAAGATGAACTCCTTTAAAAGCATTTTTATCAAAATGTGTAATTTCATTACCCTCAATTGAAATTGTGGAAATCTTAATATCACCAAATGCCCGTTCAGGGAACATTGCAAGATTTCTTGTTTTAACGAATAATATATCCAGATGCCGAGGGACTGATAAAAATTTTTTAACTTTATCCATTGATTGAATATATTTGCAATAAACTCTATAATTAAAACAGATACAAAACATTTCAGAATTTATTTTAGGGCATTCTCTGAGATAAACGGAATCTTGGGCTAGGGATAAAGTAGTTCCAAAAATAAACACAATATAAAACGTATTCATCCTTATGACCTAAATTAATAAAAAAAATAAACAAAAACCGTATATATATATATTAAGCAATTAAACCGTATATATATATATTAAGCAATTAAATCACCCCACATGGTTAAGAAATCCAGTACTGCCCTCTGGGAACTAATACATAAATACATTAGAGTTCATATTTCAAAATAGACAGGTCAAAGTGGTATCATTTTGACCTACCTATTTTGAAATACGAACTATAATGTATTTATATATTAGTTCACAGAGAGCAGTATGGGATTAACCATGTGGGGTGATTTAATTGCTTAATATTTGTATATTTATTTCAGTATAGCATTATGCACTGGGATTATATATATATATATTCTAATAGTTTTCATAATACTATAATTAATCAAAGTAATTATCTATATCTAAATATATTTAATATTAAGTATAGAATATTGGTAATATCCTAATGACTGGTAGATTATCAATAACTACAATGTGAATTATTTTAATAGTATGAACATTCAGATTATATATATATATAGTGCTGTATATATAAAAGACATATTTGCGTGTTCATCCGTGTTAAAAAGTAAAAAAAAAATTAAATAATAATATACTGATGTTTCAACTTGATATATATATATATATATATATATATATATATATATATATATATATATATATATATATATATATATATATATATATATATATATATATATATATATGGCTGCAGAAAGGAGTTTGCTATTAACTGAAAGGAGACCCTTTGATTCCTCTTGGAGGCCTTAAAGGAACCGAGCAGCGCAAATTCCTAATGTCCACTCCATACGTTCTTGTCATTGCAGCTGTTATTACTATGTGATTATTCATATAGTATACGAACATGGATGGGCTGCTCACCAACGCATTAGCCAGCGTGGTGAGTTTATTGGCTTTTTACCTCTGAGTTTAAGATCAAGAAACACCATGGTCTTTCTTCTCAGTGCCTGATAAGGCAGAATGAATGTTTGTGTAAATGATAAATATTTTTCCAATACATATATACAATTATGACAGACAAAAATAAAGCATGGCCCTTATTCCCAGGAGGCTGTAAAGTCACCAACCAAGGCAGCGGTTGGTGGCCGAAGGCGGAGGGTGCTAAGAATCCCCTGATTGTGGACCCAGGCTGCCATTTGATGACGACTTTTTATTTAGGTACTTACAACTGCAGAACACTTTCAAGTGAAGGAAGATTGCAAGAATTAGAAGAAGAACTGTCTTATAATAATGGGACATTATTGGACTTTGGGAATTAGAATAAAAGGAGAAGAAACAATTGATTTAAAAAGTGGACATATACTCTATTATAAAGGCACAAATATTGGAAATACAAGTGGAGTAGGTTTCATTATAAATAAAAAGTGGAAGAACAATATTGTGGAGATTGATAGTGTATCGGACAGAGTGGCAAGATTAGTTATACAACTTAATAGCAGATACCAAATGCAGATAATTCAGGTTTATGCCCCAACAAGTTCTCATAGTGATGAAGTAGTAGAATATTTTTATATGGATGTACAAAAGGCTTTTGATCAGAGTAAACAACATCTTAAAATTGTTATGGGAGACTTTAATGCTAGAATTGTAGACAAATGAAAGATGAAATTACTGTAGGTAATTTTGCTTATGGTAATAGAAATGAGAGAGGACATAGACTTGTGGAGTTTGCAGAAAAATAAAAACTTTATATTATGAATTCATTTTTTGAGAAAAATGTTAAAAGGAAATGGACGCATCCAAATGAAGGTGCAGCAGAATTGGATTATATTTTGACTAACAGAAAATACATATTTCAAGATCGTCATGTTCTTAATAAATTTAACACAGGAAGTGATCATCGATTAGTAAGGTGTAAGTTACGTGTTAATGTAAAACTAGAGAGACAAAAATTATTAAGAAAAACAATATTTACAGTTGATATTCCTAATCTTCAGAAACATTCTAATGAATTTAAATTAGAACTTACAGATAGGTTTCAAGTGTTAGGAGATTTTGAACATGATTCAGATTTGAATGAAATTAATATGAAAATAACTGATACACTTTTAAAAACTGCAACAAACATAGCTGGTAGAAAAAAGCAGCAATTGACTAATAAAATTTCTACTGAGACTAGAGAATTTATGAAGAAAAGAAGGAATATGAAGATATGCAAGAATGATGCATTAAAAAGAATTGAATATCTCGAATTTTGTAAAATGGTGCGGAAAAGAGTTGAAAATGATATAAGAATGTATAACTGTGAACTAGCAAGGAAAGCTGTAGAAGAAAATAAAAGTCTCAAAAATGTTAAACAACATTTTGGTATTGGTAGGAAATTTATATCTGCAATAAGAAAAAAAGATGGAATTATTACTAAAAAGAGAGATGACATCATGAAATTGGTAGAAGATTTTTATCAAGAATTATATAGTAATAAAGAACAAGTACCTCCTATATCTATTACATCTTCCGAATTGCCCAGAATTTTAAATGAAGAAGTGAGACATGCAATTAAGTGTATGAAGAAAGGAAAGGCTCCAGGAAATGATGGAATTATAATTGATATACTAAAAGAAGCAGGTGAAGAAATAGAAACAATTTTAGCAAAGTTATATACCAAATGTCTAAATGATAAAGATGTACCGGAAGATTGGAAGAATGCACTAATAATATTAATATTTAAAAAAAGGTGATAAAGAAGATATTAGAAATTACAGATCTATCATCCTTTTATCAGTTTTATATAAAATTTTTACCAAGATAATTACAACTCGTCTACAGAGAACTTTGGATTTTCACCAACCAAGAGAACAAGCTGGATTTAAAAGTGGTTTTAGTACAATAGATCATATCCAGGTATTGAGAGAAGTCATAGAAAGGACAAACGAATATGAGTTGTCATTATGTTTTGGATTTGTAGATTATGAAAAGGCATTCGATTCTATACACATTTCTTCAGTGATTAAAGCATTGGATCATCAAGGTATAGATCCAGGATATTGTCATATTTTAAAGAATATTTATAAAAATGCAAAAGCAAGAATTAGATTACATAATGATACTGGAAAAATCAACATTGAGAAAGGCGTAAGACAAGGTGACTCCATATCTCCAAAACTCTTTACAGCAGTGCTGCAAGAAGTATTTTGTGGATTAAAATGGGAAACTAAAGGAGTGAAAGTAAATGTAGAGTATTTAAGTCATTTAGATTTTGCAGATGATGTAGTTGTTTTTGCAAATAATGCTTCAGAGCTGCAGGAAATGTTGCAGAAGTTAGCAGTTGAAAGTAGAAAAGTAGGACTAAAGATAAATGTTAAAAAGACTAAAGTAATGTTTAATCGATTTGTTCAAAATATGAAAATAAAGATTGATTATGAAGAATTAGAAGAAGTTAACAGTTACAAATACCTTGGTCAGATTATTAATACAGATGGAAACATAATGGAGGAAATTAATCATAGAATTAAACTTGGTTGGAGTGCTTTTGGTAGAAATAACTTGATACTAAAAGCAAATATGTCTATGTGTTTGAAAAGGATGGTTTTTAACAAATGTGTTTTACCAGTTCTTACTTATGGATCTGAGACTTGGACACTTAATAGAAGAGCAATACAGAGACTTCAGACCACTCAAAGAAGTATGGAGAGATGTATGTTGGGAGTAACAAGAAGAGATCGAAAATGCAATGTATGGATAAGACAATAAACAGATGTTACTGACCTTATTGAAAAAATTAAAAGATTGAAATGGAGTTGGGCTGGACATATTTCTAGAAGAGATGATAATAGATGGACAATTGAAATTTTAAACTGGATTCCAAGAGATTGTAAAAGACCCAGAAAGATACCACATGTGAGATGGATGGATGAAATAAGAAAATGTGCAGGGGTGTTGTGGAGAAGAGAAGCTAAAGATCGGAGAAGATGGAAATAAACTTGGAGAGACCTTCATCCTGCAGTGGATTGATAATGGTTGATGATGATATATATATATATATATATATACACACTCAGATTTAAAACGGTAAACAATTAGTTTATGATAAACTGTTCAGAAAGAAAAAGTGTTTTTTTTTATTTAAAAAAAAAACAATAAAATATTACTCATTATCTTATTTTAATTTTATTAATTTTATTAATTAATAAAAATAAGTTAACCTTTTCTTCAACATTAGCTTGTTATGGTTATGCGGTCCAGAGAATATAGAACAAAATTATGTAATTTTGATAGTTTGATGTGATGATTTACATCTTTTAAAATAGAGGTCAAGATTTTTGGGTGTGTGAGTGTTAATTAATTATATCTGTCGACAGAGGTATAAATATGAGGATTGTCAGTATACTGTGGATTCTGACTGACCACTGCTGCTACTGATATTTTCAGATGCACAGCAATCTCCTCATCTACTTTGAATAACAGTAGCAATTTTCTTTAATTATTTTGGTCTAAGTATTAATTTGCTAAAATTTTACATTTTTTAACATAGAATGCAGCGCTAAACAACTTGATAAGATATTCTGTGTTTTTAATGCTAAACTCAATTTGAATTATCTTAGCAATTAATGTCATGCTTAAAAAAATAGTTATTTTATTATGATTCCATTTCACCGATTATATTTTAAATAAAATTATGAAAAAAAAAAAAACAGGTGATATTTTTAATATTATTTTACAAAGCTATGCTGGATTTTGTACTATTCTGCTTCTCATTATCTTTAATACCACCTTTACAAGAAAGAAACTAAATAGATAATCATACACAACTTAAAAAATTGATTTTGAAGATTAGGTGTAATATTAATTGTTATTACTAATTACTAATGCTAAAATGCTCAACTTATATTGATTTCAATAAATATTTGAAATATTTTTTTCAATATAAAAACATAGAAGCAATTAACAGTCATATTTGATGCAGGAGGGTAACTTTGTATATGCTTCACTTTTTTAGTATTTTGATAAAAATATTTAGAATAAAAGTGATGCTGTCACACATGAAAAAAAATAATGCTGTATCATTCTTGATGATAGTTTGTTTTGCATTAAAAATAAAATTGAATGAAATAAATTAGTGGAAAACTCTATGGAGGCAAATATAGCTTGAAGTATGAGAATAATAGACATTAATTAAATATGTTATCATGAATTGCAAACTTCCAAATTTAACAATAATTTTTTTGAAAAAAAAAATATAAAAATGTTATCTCTATGTGAATTTAAAAAAATACTAATTACAAAAAATTTTGTAAAATATGCATTTTATAAAAAAAAAAAAAAAAAAAAAAAAGGAATTGTTTATTTTTAGTACAACTGCATATAATATTCAATAGATAAACTTTCTTAATTAATATTATGTATTTTTAAATGAAGATTTTCAAACAAGTTAGCTTATATTTAACCAGTTTTTTTGGAATACATCCAGACTTTGTTTATTTAAAACAAATCTTTTGTTAAATGTTCTTGTTACTTACTGCTTATTTTATCAAGTCATATATGCTATCATTTTCTTATGGAAAAATATATATGTGATAAGTATGGATGCATCATTCTGTAAATATTTAACCAAGTGTTATGGAATGCCCTCAACAGATTGCTCACTACAGAAGGAATTCTGCTCATGAACTAGAGTGTTTTTTTTTTTAAATAATAATTATAATATGTTTCTTTAATATTTTCTATATTACTATTCCCATGTTAAGGTAATTTTTTAAATTGGTTTATAACAGAATATATAGATGTAACTATAACACTGAAGGTAAATGGTATATATTCTATATTCTTTGGTTTAAGGTAAATTTTATAATGCCATTTGGTCAAAGTAGAGATACTTATCAATTTTATTTTTTTAAATAATTTTCATAAATGTTTCATTTATTTATGGGTAAACAGCTAATGTATGTTTATAAGAAGCTTACAATAGTTTATAATTATTAGGATATAATAATTTTATGGTTATATTCTTCATAGAACTAAGCATTTATTAGTTAAATATTTATTAATATTTAGCTTTGCTAGTATGTCCACTTTATCTTTCTAAATTGTTATACTGTTCAATCCCTGTCTGTATACATTATTTAGTGCATACTTTTTATGGTGCTATTTTAAATTATTTTGCAATAATTTGGCTGCTCGTAATCTTGTTGGTTTCCAACATTTTTATGTATGTAATTTTTATCATGAACATTAACTTATCTAGCTTATGGGTGATCATTTAGTTTTCTAGCCATTGCTTAGTCTAGGATTTATGCTTATTTCTCTTTAGGAAATATGAGAAGCATTATACTTTATTAAATGTTGATTTACTTATGATTTTTGGAATGGAGTGTGCTCTCCACATTGTTTCACATTTGTATTCCACGAAAAGATAGTATTTTATATTCTAGGAATATTTTTATGTTTTGCTAAAATAGCTAAGCCCAATGAGAGGATTGTTTCATGGTGTATATTCTGTTTCCCCTATGTTTTGAGACCTTGTCCACACATAGTTTACCTAAGGTAAAGGTATTGGAATCTATCAAGCTGTTTTATTCATGTAGTTTTTTTTTCTGAGAAGCCTGTATTTATTAATATATCACTCATGATGCTATTAATTAGTTTCCAATGTTGAAAGAAAAGTTATCTGTGTTTTAAGAATGCTTTGACAATGATAAGTTAAATGTTCAAATACCACTTTATTTTATATAGTGTATTTGTTAAGTGAAACAGTGTCTGTATTGTGATGCTGTGTGTGGCCAGTAGTTCTCAAGTAAATCAACAATATATTAGTAATTTTAAATGCTTTTTTGATGTATAGCATAATAAGAAATGCACATATACAATGTCATATTTATCACCTTCTGTGTGTAATCTGATGATGGATTGGTAAGACATTTTAGATTGAATATTTCTTTATTATGTGAACATAGAATGTATATATAATATGTGCATATATGGCTTGTGATGAATGGTCCCATTTTTTTTTTTTTTAGTATTATTAAAAAATAGTTTTTGAAAATAAATGTCTTATTTATCTTGATTTGATAGTTGTCATTATCTTACAAGTTGAATTATTTCTCTTTTGGCACTTATAACTAAAACTTGTTTGGAGCTAGTGGTACACTCCATCTAGTGAATATTTTAGTTCAAGCTTAAAAGCAAGTTACATATTTTGTGTTTTGTTGTATATATATACATATATATATATATATACATACATATATATATATATATATATATATATATATATATATATATATATAACTGTATAGTTTAACTGGATTTGAAGATATTTAGGTATCTGAAAAAATTCACACTTGCAGACTGCTAGAAACTTTTTCATAAATGCTGAGTTTTAGAGTCAAGGTTTAGATCTAGTTTCTAGTCCCTACTCTTCACTGATGATAGCCAATGAGCTTGAAATCAGCTAATCTGAAAATGGAGACAATGAAAGACATTTTGAAATATGTCTCTCTCAGCATTTATGTATGCAAAGCTTCTACGGAGTTATTGGTAAAGCTCCATCTAGTGATCATAAAATACAAGCTATAAGCAACTTAACAAAATTTATAACTTGTTTTGTTTATCATAAATGTACTCTTGAAGGTTTTTGCAATGATTGATATATATATATATATATATATATATATATATATATATATATATATATATATATATATATATATATATATATATATATATATATTACAGAGGCTTTTACTATATGGTGAAACTGAACTGTTTTCAGTCCCCTATAACTATGTAGTTTGTTTAACTGGATTTGAAGATATTTACATATCAGAAAACTTCATGCTTGCAAACTTATAGAAACGTTTTCATAAATTCTGAGTTTTAGAGTCAGTGTTTATATCTAGTTTCTAGTTCGTACCCTTCACTGATGATAGTTAATTAGTTTGAAATCAGCTGATCTGAAGTTGGAGACAACAAAAGAGATATTGAATTCTGTCTCTCTTAGCATTTATGTATGCAAAGCTTGTATGGAGATATTGGTAAAGCTCCATCTAGTGATCACACACACACACATATATATATATATATATATATACACACACACATATATATATATATATATATATATGATCAATAGATGGAGCTTTACCAAGACCTCCAAGCAAGCATATATTTGTTTACATAAACTTCAGAATCAGAATTAACTGTCTCTTTCATTGGAACCACCCTCAGATCAGCCCATTTCAAGCTCGTTTGCTATCATCAGTGAAGGATAGGAGTTAGAAACTAGACCTAAACACTAACTCCAAGAATTTATGCAACAAGTTTCTATCAGTTTGCAAGCATGAATTTTTTAGACACGTAAATGTCTTCAAACACAGCTTATCAAGCCAGATAGCTATATGGGTCTGATATCAGTTCAGTTTCTCCACAAAGTCAAAGCTTTTGCAATATATATCATTGCAAGAAACCTTAAAGTTACATTTATAAAAAACAAAAACAAGTTTTATATACATAAACTTGCTATCACTTATATTTATGATAAATAGATGGAGCTTTACCAAGATCTATCTGGCTTGATAAGTTGAGTTTGAAGACATTTACATGTCTAAAAAATTCATGCTTGCAAACTGATAGAAACTTGTTGCATAAACACTTGTAGTTAGTGTTTAGGTCTAGTTTCTAACTCCTATCCTTCACTGATGATAGCAAATCAGCTTGAAATCAGCTGATCTGAGGCTGGAGCCAATGAAAGAGACAGTTAGTTCTGACTCTGACATTTATGTAAACAAAAATATGCTTGTTTGGAGATCTTGGTAAAGCTCCATCTTTTGATCATAAATACAAGCGATAGCAAGTTTACGTATATACAACTTATTTTTGTTTTTCATATATATATATAGTAATCTTCTGGATTTATATCTATCCAGAAGATATACAACTTATTTTTGTTTTTCATATATATATATAGTAATCTTCTGGATTAGAACCTGAAATATTGATTGTAATCATATAGACTGCATCAGACATTACTTCAATTTATAGGCTAATACCAAATACACTAAAGAGTTATTTTGTCTTGCTTATTTAATAATAATTATTATATTTCCAAGTTAATATATTATACTTGTCATAAATAAAAGATTTATTCATTACTTTTTCTAGCTTATTAATTAATGTCATTACAGTATTTCTTATCAAATGTCATTTGAAAGTGTTTATGCATTTTCATGTCTATATACTGGTCTGTTATTTGACCTGGTTATGTAATGTTTGAATTGAAAGTAGAAATAATTCAATTTCCATCATTTTCGAATGATGAAATGTGGAAAAAAAGGGGAAATATTAAGGTTTTATTTAAAAGTGAATGTATTATTGTTATGCATATATTGAAATGTATTCCATGGCTTTGCAGAAGAAATTGTTTATGTATTATGTTGTTTTGTCAAAGATTGAGAAAACTCTCCCTTTGTTTGTTAAACTATTCATCATGAGTAGATTATGTATTGCATTGTCAGGGATTGGGAAGGCTCTCCTTTAGCTTGTTCAAATATTTGTCAGGAATGGATTATTTTCTCCAGAATAAGTAGTTGTATTTTACAAATTATAGTATGTGAAGCCAAGTAGTATATTTCCCTTGTTTTTTGGTGATGAGACAATGTCAACACCAGTATTTAAGCCTGAAAAATTAGGCTTGGCAGTCACTGTGTATTGTTATTTAAGTGATTAGAGTTAAGAAAGTGTTTTTATCCCCATATATTTGTGTGGGATATGTTCCATCTTTTATTCATTGACAATTGTAAGATAGTTTGCTGATAAGAAAACAAAATAAAGGTAGAATTGATTTTTTCTCACAGAATAGCTAAAATAGAATTAGTGTTGTTGTCATTCATATTATGACATGTATCGCAATTTCATAAGTGAACTGATTGAATTTAGTTATATTAATTATTTTATGACAGGTAGCATAATTCAGATGCATGCATAAAATCATATTAATTTGGAAGGTATGAAGAAATATCATCATTAATGTGTAACTTTAATTATTGTTTCCAAATCATATCATATTAATTATTTAGATTTATACCATCAACTCTGAGAATATTTTATTCTCATTTTGAATGAGCAATCAAAAGAGAAGAAAGTGTAGCCACTTATCAAAATTATTCATTTAATTTGTGAAGGATAGTGTGATCTTTTACTCATAGATTTAAACCCCTCTCATATTTTTGATGTGCATTTGAAGTAAAAATGCCAAGAATTTTAGTTTCACATTTTACAATTTGAGTGCCAGTGTTTAATAAAGTTGTATTTTTTAATGAGCATATCAGAATTGATTGACAGCTTGAGTGTTTTCAAAATAAAATACCAAAAATATAAAAGAAATTTTATATTTAATTATCTTAGTGTAGTATTATAATGTTTGTGTTTTATAGAGTTATCAGAATTGACTGATAACTAAAGTATATTTTATAAGTAAAATACCAAAAAGTTAATTTCACATTTTATTATTTTGTTGCTAGTATTATAATATTCCTTTGTCATAGATTTATCAGAATTGATTGATAGCTTGAGTAGATTTTATAAGTAAAATACTAAGAAGTTTAGTTTCACATTTTTTTTTCTTTTAGTGTAAGTTTTATTATGTTTCTTTTTATAAGTCTATCACAATGCACTGACATCTGACATATGCTAAAGTCAAATACAGAATGTTTACTCTTATGTTATTTGTTTTCATGTAGACATTTTAATCACTGATGTTGAAATTATTCCCAAAATATGTATACACATAAACTAGAAAATCAAATGTTTATTTAATTATCTTGTAATGGATGTTTTATTTATTTAAAAGTTTTGTCCAGAATTCTTCTTTGACATTCATTCGTGTTTTATATTTCCACACCCGCACACACATTTACATATCCAATATGATATGATTGCACTATTTCGTAATTTAATGATGACCATATCCAGATGTGATGATGTTGCTTTTCTTGATCCAAACCATATATAAAATGTTTAATTATTTAATGATTGTCTCAAAATTTTATTACTCAGTTATTATTTAGATGATGAATTGAAATCAAAATACACCCTATTTCTTTCATTACCTAACTACTACCATTTTTATTATAATAATGCATAAGTTGTAACATTGCTTTGATAATCGTAATTAGTAGTTATTGGAAAGTATAGATTTAAAATTATACCTTGCAATAAAGGAATTCCCTGAGATATTCTTGTATTATTTAGATTAGACATTAATTCAGTTACTTCGTTTACAGAACTGTAAGCTAAAAGTTAAGTAATGTTATATTTTATTTTGTGTTTATCTCTAATTTACCATACAGTATAGTTAATCAGCATTACTTTTTTATTTTATTAATTTAATTTTATCACACAATGGAGGTTATTCAATGCATGTGGATGGTGGGAGGAAAAGAGGTATAGACTATATCTTGTCAATTTAAATAGTAAAGCTTTACCAATTCCAATTACTTTTTTATTTTTAAACTTAATAGATGTTTTGGTCTTATTAATCATAATGTTGCCTCCCATATCTAATATACATTTTACGTCCTATAGATCTCTTTAACACCCAACTGAGCTAAGCTAAAGTAGGATAGCATTTTAAGAGTCTCATTAATCATTTTTAAGCAAGATCAGATTAGTAGTTTATTCTTTGATCAATAGAGTCATCACCCAGTTTATTTGTTGTTATTAAAGGTAAGTGAGGAGTTGGGGGAGGGTCACAGTATGGCAATAAAATTACTTATTGTTATTAAAATATAATCTCTGTTTTTCTATGTGATTTTTTGTGTCCTAAATTCTTATTTATAACAGAAATATTGGTGAATTAGATCATCAATTCTCATACAGATCCCAAATCCCAATGTTAAAAATGAAAATATTGCATAAATACTTCAATGTCAATAGGGAATTGTAATTACAATAACAGAATATTTATTTAATTTTTCTTTGGTTTATATAATGCATTTTACAGAATGCACAATATTTTATTTATATTTTTAATTTAAAAATAATAATAATTAAACTTAATTATACTAATTGTGTTGATGATGGATAGAAGAAAGATATAAAAGGTATAAAGTCTTTCTATTATTTCTGATGTTATTTTTGGTAAAAGTCAAAGATTTTGTAATTTTTGTATATATATATATTGTTTTATGCAATTGTTAAGCAGATTAAACACTTCTTTTCATAATAATAATAATAATAATAATAATAATAATAATAATAATAATAATAGTAATAATAATAATATTAATAATAATAATAATAATAATAATAATAATAATAATAATAATAATAATAATAATAATAATAATAATAATAATAATAATAATAATAATAATAATAATAATAATAATAATAATAATAATAATAATAATAATAATAATAATAATAATAATAATAATAATAATAATAATAGTTGTTGTTGTGGTCTTTCCTTTTTTATTTATTTTATATATTTTATTTATAATTTATGCTATGCCCGATTCAGAATAGAGATTAATTTTATGAATAAAAGTTTGAGGGAAAAATATGATTACATGCTCTATCCATGTTAAATAATGTTGCTCTTTAGCACACATACTCAAATCTTCATTCTGAAATCCTAAATATTTTCATTAAGCTATCATGTTTAGCTTATTATTATTGTTGTTATTATAATTAGGTTTGCAAGTCAGTAAGTAATTAATTAATAAATGCAAGAATGAATTATAAAGTATATTATGAGTATTGTTTAAGTTCCAGGTATGATTTGACCTCCTTATACACTAGATTATAAATTGTGCTGAATTACTAATAAAGTTAGATTAGTTTAATTATTTCTTTTAGCATGTTTTAAAAATGCTAATTAATGACTGGCATATGGTCGTTTTGCAGACAGAAACTATAGAATTTTGCATACTTATAATTATTAATAATTACTATGTTTTGGATGGTGAATGTGTCTTTATGAAGCACACACATGCATATATGTCTTGCTGTATGTTTTATATTAATGGGCTTTGGTATTAACAACAACACCCTTACTCTTAGTTTAGACAGCTCACTCTTTTAGAAATGGAAGACGAGGGTTCATATTATTTTAGAAACTGCTATGATGACTGAACTATGTGTTCACTCATGTACAGTCAAAGGAAATGAAATAAAGGGTACTGAATCTTCTGATTAATTACACATTTGAGATGCACAGCTCTCTCTCTCTCTCTCTCTCTCTCTCTATATATATATATATATATATATATATATATACCATAATATCTGAACTTATACTACAAATCTCCAATTCATTCTGCCAGAATGTAATATTTCAGCATTGATCTGAACTTGTGATTTTATGTGTGTGTGATATATATATATATATATATATATATATATATATATATATATATATATATATATATATATATATATATATATGACCTGAATAGAGTGCTCACTGCAGTTCATTAAGTGTTAATAAAGAACTTTTATCCAATGTTCTAGTAACAAATGGTCATTCTTGCACCGACTTAGCTGTCACAAGTCTAACATATTAGGCATAGTAAAATTAAAGCATAAATAGAAACTGTACATTATAAAAGTGTATTATTTTAAATATAGTGCATCAAATGAGATTATGTTCTAAAAAATGTTCTTCATTGTCTACACCTGTGTGTGTCCTTTAATGCACAAATGTTTATTAGTTTTATATTTATCAATTAAAATATATTAAATTGTAACAACTGTGTTGAGTTTCATTCGTAATCCATTTCAAATATTAATTATATCATTGTTATAAAGTATTATCTATTATTATATGCATTATCTAGCCAGCTATATGTGTGCTTGTTTAAATGAATAACATTTAATTAATATTCACTGAGTCTCTTGCTTCACGCTTTCCTACTGCTGGCACATGAATTAAGAAATTGCGAAAGTAGCCTCATATATGTTAATGATAGGGTAGTAATAAATGGAGGCTTGGTGAAGGAGCTGAGGTGTTGTCAGATTTGAGGTATCAACCCCTCATCTAGGTCAGTCTTGGTACAATTTGTGAGGACTCTGGATTTTGTTGCATGAATGTACAAATATGACTGTTACAATACAACCATAAACAATTAGTTTATGATAAAAGGATAATTTTAATTTTATTTGATAAAATTATGATTTTAGTTAGATTTGATAATTAAATAGTTAGTACAACGTTAAACCATTTATACTTACTTTGTTAGTAGGTGTGTATTTCTACTTCCAAGTGTTAATTAAGAATTTCTGTCTTTAAGGATTTTTTACTTATTGTATTATCATAGATTGGAGCAGCTTATTTTTATGTTGTTTGGATTTAGTTTTGTTTATTACCAATTTAAAAAAACAACATTTATGTATACATAAAATTAATTAAGTAGATTATTTGTTATAAATTTATTGGCAAAGTAGCTAATTAGTTAGTGGTTGAATTGAAATTTAATTGAATTCCATGTTATCAACCCATAAGAGAACAAATATGGGAAATATTACAACTTTCTTGAAGGCTCCTTTGAGATTTGTAATAAAATATAAGAAAATGCTTTTATAATTGATGACCATGAAGATGCACACATATTACCCATAGTTTAGTACCAGTGTGTCTGGAAAGGTAACTGTATTAATATAAATAATTTCGCAGTTTTTTTTTAAACTTTTGAATTTTGTAATAAATTCTTGTACTATTATAAAAATGAAATTCTTGTAGTAAATATGATTCAAATTCTTATATGTTACATTACCCTGCTCAACTAAATAAAATTTGTTGTTGATTTTATTTAATGAACATTTATTGGATTATAAAAAGATGAACCATTTTTAGTGGTATATTACTTTTTATATAAGTAGGAGAGAATATGACGGTTGTTCCTCATCACACCATTTAAAAGAAACTAACATATTAAGAGTTTGGTCATAGAATCAAACACAGTTGGCTACTAAATAGTGTTTATTATTATTATTAATATTTAATAGTAAAAAAATAATGTCAATGTAGTAAAATGCATTATAGATCAAATAATAATAATACCAATGGTCAGTTATGTAAAATAATGACTAACAGCAAAAATAAAAATAAAAACATTTATAAAGAGATAACTATTTACAGCATATTGTAAGATTTTAATTTTGTCAAAAGTGCTTATTAAATTATTATATTAAATTAATTTAAAAAAATTAAAAGGATAGATAGTATTATTCATTGTAAATTTGATTTCGGTATTTTTTTTTTTCAAATAAAAGATAAACAGTGTTGGATTTTTAAAGTTTATTCATTGTTTTGTATTTCATGCACTGTTAGAATGATTGTTAAGAGAGGCACTGATCTTTGGTTTTTTTATTTTTATATATATATATTGGGATCTTTTTGCATAGCAACTACACAAAAATAACGGACAATTTCTTTCTCTTTATTCAGAGAACAAAAATTTCCATTAAATGGTGGTTACCAAAAGAAGGGGATATTAAGAAAATAAAGTTGGGAAATCTGGGATTACCTCCACTGTATCTGCAATTTTCCATTTAATACAGGCAACTTTAAGACAAGGACTAAAGCAATCTTGAATGGACATTTTATTCAATTGGGAACATATTACTTCAACGTTTCTCTGGCAACAATTGACTCAAATTCATATTCAAATCCTTGGCTTCATAATCAAAGAAAAATATACTAAAGACTTTATTTTTCAAAAAAGAAGAAGAAGGGTAAGCAATTATTACGTATAAATGTTTTACCAGCATGTTCAAAAGGAGAGGGTTGAAAAGATAATTTGTAATTTCATTATATATATTGTGACTATGTGCAATTGTACAGTTTCCTATTCAACTATTTAACTTATGTGTTCATGTTATTTTAAAAAAATAAAATAGAAGATGATAAAATTTATTGCAAAAATTATATATATATATAAGCTGGAAATGTAGTACATATTCCTGATTCACCTAGTGCCAATGTCATCAACACTAGTCTGGGTTTGAACCCAATCTTTATTAACTGACACCCATCTCATAATAGGTGGTAGTATATTTTAATCAATATTATAATCTTTTATATTTCATTAATCTTATTTTATAATTAAAACTAACATTTTATAATAGTTTATTTATTTATAATATTTGTAAAAATATATATTGTGTTTATTTTATTAAATTAAATTGAATCCTAGATATCTATAATTTGTTACAGATATTTCAAATTCTTTATTAAAATTCATTTTCTTCAATAAATCAGTTGGTAACATTTTATATTTATCTTTTAATCAATGTACATTTGAGAATCAATTATTTAAACAATGTAAGATTTGTAAAAAAATAGTTTGTAAATTTCTACTTAAGTTTATGTCAAATATGTTTAAAAGTCATTGTATCAAATTCCTAAAATTTTTCTGAATAAAAGTTGCATTTTTGTTAATCTAAACCTTAATTAAACAGGCTTGTTAATACAATGACTGATAAACTTAATATGCTTGTTGTTGTTGTTTTTTTTTTAATTAGCAAATCAACCCTTGGGGCATGTAGGATTATAGATTTCTCTCCAAAGCACCAACCTCAGAGTACTGCTTAGAGCAATTACAATTGGTGGTCAGTATAGATTGAATCCTGTAGATAAGACCAGAACGCATAAATAGTGGAAAATTTGATAAGAGGGTAATTATTTTATTGAGACTGTAGAGAAGTGATTAATCTTTATATATATATCGTGCCTAAAAAAATGATGGGGTGAAAATATCGGTCATTTGCTTCTCAGAGGTCTGTTCCACCAGCCCATCCATGCCTTTCCAGTGCTTTAAACATCTAGCCAGAGACTGTCTGTGTCGAGGAAGCCTGAAATGATCTGACTGTATTAACTGCCTGTACTAACTGACTGATTCTGAGGTAACGTCCAATTCACCGCAAGCCATTGATTTTATTTTACTTGTTTTCAAAATCTATATTAATTTATATTTTATATCTGTGTAATGTTTATACGGCTTGGTTTAAAATGTGTCTTTTTAATTGATTCAATTAAAAAAAAACAATTCTTATAAAATCTTACATTATTTTGATGCAGCAAATTAAATTAATTTTTGTGGGTTTGTTTAGATTAATCGACTTATTGAAATTGCCAAATACAAAATTCAATGAGTTATTAACTTTAAATCCCTCCCCTGTTATTTTGTTTCTTTAACCTAAAAATCATTACCAGAGACTTACTTCCTGTAAATTAATTAAGAGAAAGCTCATTTAGTTTTGTACATCATAGATAAATTTATTTGAATGATTGAAATTATTTTAAAAGTTCCTCACTATTACCTCCAGTTTAAAAGAGGCCTGTAATTATTTCTGAAAGAATAAATAATTTTAGTGAATCAATTAAATAAAATTTATCATAGAATTTTATCAGTATATATATTTCATACATATATTTTATTTGTCAGAAAATATTAAAATTATGATTTACAATTTATTAGTTTGATATTTAATGCCCATCTATGTTAATTAAAAACAGTCTTATTTTGTAATCTTTGATAAATTATTTAAGAACTTATTAATAAATGAAATATTTGTGAAGTGTGGTAAACAATTTATATTTTAGTTAACTCTTTTTCTTCATTTATATATTATATTTTTGATTCATTCATTAGTGGACTAAGGTTTGTGGGGACTTTCTATCGACGTCAGGGAACTGATTATTTTAATCAGGAATTCATTTATTAATTTTTCTAGTGATACATTATCTATCTATCTATCTATCTATCTATCTATCTATCTATCTATCTATCTATCTATCTATCTATCTATCTATCTATCTATCTATCTATCTATCTATCTATCTATCTATCTATCTATCTATCTATCTATCTATCTATCTATCTATCTATCTATCTATCTATCTATCTATCTATCTATCTATCTATCTATCTATCTATCTATCTATCTATCTATCTATCTTTCTATCTATCTATCTATCTATCTATCTATCTATCTATCTATCTATCTATCTATCTATCTATCTATCTATCTATCTATCTATCTATCTATCTATCTATCTATCTATCTATCTATCTATCTATCTATCTATCTATCTATCTATCTATCTATCTATCTATCTATCTATCTATCTATCTATCTATCTATCTATCTATCTATCTATCTATCTATCTATCTATCTATCTATCTATCTATCTATCTATCTATCTATATATATATATGACTAAGGCATTATGTATTTATAGCTACAACCATTCATTTAGTATTAGTATTTTGCTTTCCTACTTACTCACCAGGACCTTTGGAAATTTAACTTTGACCAGTCCAATCTTTCACACTTCCTCAAAGTAGATGTATATCATATGAAGGGATCTTTTTGGGCATTGCCAGTTAAAATGTGTATGGAAGCCCAGCACATCAAAAATATTTTATTATTATTCAGAGACATGCTTTGGCTAGAGGGCCAACATTTCTCTTATCTACCTGTACATATCAGGAATTTCCTTTAGCAAAGCCACCTCATTTATTTTTGTTGTAATCTATAATAGCATATTGCCTTCTTCATCATTTTATATCTTTATTTAGCTGACCTAAAACACTCTCTGCCATGATAGCGTGTCCTTCACAAACAAATTTCGTAATTAATTAAATCTGACTGTATAATTGTCAATTATCTATTTAAGAACTATTTTGCTTCCCACACTCATTATATACGAATGATTTTAAATGTAATAATGTTTTAAATGCCCATCTTTCATATTTTGTATTATATATATATATATATATATATATATATACATAAATAGATATATACAAATAAATATATATATATATATATATATATATATATATATATATATAACATATTTATTTGTAATATCTTATTTTATTGCTGTTTGGTTTTGGCCAACCAATTAACAAACTTTTACATTGTTTGTCAAAGCCACATCAAAATGAATTAAATAAAATCACCAAGTTGTATAAATAAAGACTACTTATTTTGTACTAAATTCTTTAACAAATTCCTATAATATTGTTATCTTAAATAAGCTTAGTTTTTCATCACTCCCAATCTCTAAGGTTAATTACTCTATTTATTTAAATATTTCTTTGATTTAAATTCACTTCTGTGTAATGTTGCCAGAAAGAATTATTATTATTATGGTTCAAACCATCACTAATCGATCAAATCATATCTGTACCATTCTGCAATCATCAGAATCCATTAAATCATTGATTTTCATATAAACCCTTTTATTATTTTGAGTCTCTATGTGAACCATGACCTCCAACTGGGATGGAATAAAACCACACACTGCTAGGGTCATCACAAACGTTATCCATTAGTCAGAGAGGCAATAATTTCGGCAAATAGGTTAGGATTCATCCTTGTCCTGACATATGTATCTTGTGCATGGTTGGATTCAAGGTACTTTTGCTTGGATTATTGGTCTTGTTGAATGAATACACGATTTTGACCGGCACAATATATATATATATATATATTGAAACAGTAAGGTCTGCTTTGTGCAGATCTTCGTTTCACCTTTTCTTACCTATTTCCTACCCTCATCCTTTAGTTTGAACACCAATCTATAGTAGTGTGTCTGCAATACGCTTATATACCGAAAATCCTGCCAAATATTTAAACCATGAGTCCAAAGCTCATATTATATGTATAAGTCATTCCCAAATAAATAAAAGATTATAGATTATGTATATGTTCACATAATTTTGATTTATTAAAAAGTAGATTATATAAGTCGTAATTGCGCACACCCTATGATATGCATTTTAAAAACATATCAAAATTATAAATTGTTAAAGTTATTTTGTTTGAATCTATTTACAAATATATTACTGTCGTAATATATTTTGATTTAAAATAAAATTCATTTAGTAAATGTTCGTTTAGTAAATAGATTCAAATTTTGCAATTTAAAAGTAAACTAACTTTCGTTTAATTTAATAAAAGTTATTCCAAATATTTCTTTAAAGTCAATGAGGGACAATAGTTTAATTAGCTAATATTATATAAATTTTATCTAAAAACAGCAGATGTCCACTTAAGGTTTTCTTTAATTAATAAAAGTAATTTTAATTAAATTTAGTTTGTAATCCGAAGGTTGACAGGGAAATTAACAAAAGAAATTAATTAATGTTGAATTCCTTTAGACATTCGGATAGATTTAATTACAGCTGATAAGTCCGATATATTTTTGTAATGCTCCAGGGTAGTTCTATTGTTAACGTCTACTATAAAAAGAAGGGTTTTCTTTTGTTCTCCAGTTTTTTTTTCTTCTAAGGTTTCTAAGAGAAATCATCATTCTGAGGTCTAATGTGTCTAACCAAAATTATTGTAGTAATATGTAAATCTTGACATGACAGATTAGAGTTCAAGAAGGCTATTTCTCTCTGAAATGCTCATATGCTGCTGTAGACCATCGGAAGTCATCACATAATAAACCCCGGAACTGTTGTCACTGCTAAAAATATGAACATTTCCAGATTTTGCTGCTGAATTATAAAACCTGCCGAACATCTAACTGAAAATGCTTCTTCAGAGGTAACCCTAAATTAACCCAAGAGCTCTTGTGGTAAGTAACATGCTATAGCTATTTTAAAATTGTTTTTCTGATATTTCACCTAACTTCATTATGTATTTCTTTAACGTGTTTAGATATAATCAACCGTTTTGCTCTATCATTGGGTTAATATTTTCTATTTATAAAGCTTTCTTTTATTTTATTATGATAATGTGTCAGAATCATCTTTGACCGAGTGAAATATTCCCTTTATTGAAAGTAAGACAACGCTATTAAGGCATATTTTAAATTTATAATTTTCCAATTTTATTATCTTGCAAATCACTCATTCGAGGGTGATTCTTTTCTTTAATATAATATAATCACATAGTTTAAAATCTACATGTTATTGATTTTAATCTAATATAAGAGTATGTGCGAAGTCAATGGTTAAATGTGTCCCTTAATGTATGATTGCGTATATAAATCTATACTTACTTTTTAAACCCGCAAGCATGCAATTTCCTATTTTAATTACCATGTTCTGCTTTAATTGTAGAATTCATCATTGACATCGAGAATGTGTGGACCCTTTTAAATGAATTTTGGAGAATTTGATTGGGCATTTTTCTTAATCTGAGTAAAACCCATTTAGTATGTCTTTATATACACTAGTCTCGTATTGCTGGTAAATGAACTAGTTGTTGAGACCGCTTTGTTTTATTTTTCCAAGGATTCTTTACATGGCAAAGTCCATTCTTTTCACTTATTGCAAGTTTCCAGGCAGAGGGTGTCCCAAATGACACCCCTGGGAATTAAACGCAATCATCACACAATTGCTAAGTTTTGGCTGTTCATAAAATATTTTCCTACGGGTTAGCGGCGAGATGCCCTCCGTAATTATCCCGGATCTTGAATATTGTTTTATTTTATATTTATTTTACAAAGCATCCGTGACTTAAACGTGTCACATCCTCCAACTTTAATAAATTCATTATCAGCAATACTGACCTCCCAATGTAACTCTATTATTATTATTATTCTCAAATAAATGCTTTGATCACCTTCCCACTTTGTTGCTCAGTAAGCTTTAGTCCGTACTATTCTCAAAATCAATAAATATTTTAGAACACTTAATTTTCAAATATTTTCTTAAACTTGTATAATTGCTCGAAGCACCTCGCACATGTTGCTATCTCGTCAAGCACATTATCGTAATGCTATTAGCCCATGGAATAGAATATATCACTTTGTTTTAAAACCCTTTTGTCATTTATTAAAATTTAATGCCCACAATTATTTAATATGCGTCCCTGTCTCATGTAAGCAGACAGTGGCATTATATATATAATTTATATAAATAAATTTAGTGAAATTATTTAAAACTAAATTTGATCTCTTATTTTATTTAATTCGTATCACTGTCTCGGTCTATATATATATATATTTTCTGCATTTCTTTTGTAAATCCATAGATGTTAATTAGCCACCCAAGCTTCTTTTAGTACATAGAGTCTTTTGTTTCTCCTTGACTACCAAGCACCCGTCAAAGGTTATATTAGTAGTGGCATCAGATGCATTATCACATAGATGGCACTGTGAAATTTGGATTTTAGATTCAAACTTATTATATCTAGAAGGCAACCCCTCCTAGATTTTTCAGTTTCATGTCTGGGGTTTGAATTCTTTAGTGTGTTAGAGAGATAGATGATTCTGACTGTTACATAGTAATTTTTTTTCCAGGTCCATGGCTTGCCCAAATGTGGAGCCTCAAATATTTAATTACCCACATCCCTGTAGATCTTAATTATTTAAACACCCACATCCCTGTAGCTTAATTTTAGTATTTTATTTGTATTTAATCACTCAAATCCTTTATATTTTTGATATATATGTTATTTTTCAAACTCTATATTATCTATTTGCGTATATATTTCATGTTTTGTTTGACTTGGGCATTCTACTACTTATACTGTATAATCTAAACTTGTCCAAACTTGCTATAGTGCGATACGAGCCATCTGTATATATTGTTTCATTTAAATCACGCTATGTACGCATAGCGTAAATTAATTAAATATTGTCCCAAGGGAATATTGTGACAATCTATGAATATTTCAAATATTGTATTTTACTCTCAAAATAAAGTTTTATTGGCTCAATGCGCAAGATAGCATAATAATAATTTTGTACAGTAATGACCTAGATATAATAGGCTATCGTATGGAATTCAGAAATAATCATAAATCAAATGGTGTAATCAATAAAAAAAATGCGAATGTTTTAACGAGTGTGCGTAGTTACATGGAATAATTTAAAATTAATTTTGGGAAGCTAACAGTCTATGGATATTTTTAACTGTTGACATGGCGCCCAAGGGTAATTTCACTAAACGGAGTTACTTCTAAAATAAATTTTGTCACCAGGCTCAATTCTTTTGTATGAAATTTGTTTTTTAACATGTGTAATTTTTTCTTAGACCAAATAATGAGACGTGAATCGGATCAATAATTATGTAAATAAAAATATATATGTATGCTAATCTTAAATAAGAGGGAACAAAATCATTATACCCGGATCTAGCAAATGTTAACATATATAAATAAAAGTTGCTTGAGTTTAAAAATATATATTAGCGAAATATTTTGACAGATAGAATTTAAGAGATTTTTTTTAGATATATGGGCAGTTAAAAAAATATATGTTGGCAGAAGATTTAAACAAGAAATTTTTGCAGTAATAAAAGGGTAGTAGTTAGGGTTTTTTAGTGATAAACATAAAAGCAGAAATTAGGCCAACAGAACCGAGAGGGAGATAGCCTATTAGCCATTAATAAAATTGTAATTCAACATAGTTATCGCAGAGAGTCAAACAAAGAAAAATAGTAATAGGATTTTTTAACCATATTAGTTTTAATAAGCTCAACATAAAACCATTTTAAACATTTTTTTATCAGTGCTATACATTGTGTTTTTAGAGTACACCTATTCGTTTAAAAAAAATTTTTTTTTAGGATATATTATATAGTTAGCAATAAAATAAAAAGAAAAAAATCATCATCGATCACGATAATCATCCAGGGCCATGGATAATATGGACAACAACCACAATGATCAAGAACTGGACCATCCAGATTTCTTGAATCTCCTCCAATAAGTATGGGACCTGTCCAGCAAACTAGCAAGAAAGATTCCAATCTGGATTATCTGGTGGAATTATATAAGAGAAGCAAAGAGAGGGCAAGAAAGCAGGAAGAGGAAGCCCAAAGAAAAGAGACGGAGTATAAAAAGTTTACCAGGATGCTCCTTGATGAATTGGCACAAGTGAGAGAAGGACGTAGGGCTCTCCAACGGAAACTGTAAGAATACTGCTCAGGAAATGGAAAAAAAATGAGCGAATGCTGAGTTCAAACTGAGCCAAAAATAATACAATACCTGGACAACGATTTCCTGATAGCGAAAACAGAACCTGATGATACAAACAGTATCAATGAGACAGTGGATCTAAACCAAAGATGTCAGACCTCTAACAATGATCTACCACCTCCTCAAGCGCATAGTAGTGAGATAGATACAATCCACAGGACATTAATTCCAGACTTTGGGGTTAAACCCAACTTGATAAAATGTTAACTGTTAAAATATTTCAAGAAGAAATAGGAGAAAAACCTCACCTACACCGGATAGCCTGCGGGATTTCTTTCAATTTTATAAAGCGGATCCGCATGAACAGACTGCTATTGCTAGCCATCATTTATTTGGCTATGCAAAAGATTGGTGGGGCATGTTGGCAAAAAAAAATCAAACAACTTTGCGAATTACTGTAGCCTGTTACTAAGATATTATTGGAGTGAGGATTGGCAGAGTGGAATTCTAAATACCATTTTCCAGGAGAAGTACGGAGCGATCAAGGAAACACACACACAATTTTTCTATGCCAGGTCAATCACCTTCGATCACTTAGCACGTTTGCATTTTCTGATACTCATATTATACATACCATTCAACAGAATATGCCATTACCAATACAACAGCTGATGGCGGGCAGCAGAATCAAAAGGTGGAGGAAATGGCCGAATTCTTAACCACTCTTGATTTCAGTCCCTGGGCTAATGAACTGCCAGACAAGTTAAAGAGGCCTGATAATCTGAGACTGCAATTATTAAAATATAAAGACAGGTATTACCCACCAGACCCAGGATTATAGTAGTTTTTTTTAAACAACAACAACAATAACAAAAAAAATGGACACCTCACAGGATAATATAAAAAGGAGATTGGATTTAAACAATGTTAAACTATTAGATTTGTTAATTAAAATTTTGTTGAGGTGATAATAGAAAATGTTCACTAGATGGTAGATTTATTAATATGATCTGGGTATATAATTCAGTTTTGTTTCTTCATTATATTTATATCCTGTACATTATGGGTTATCTTGTAAATTTTTTTTATGCAGGCTTCATAGGTGGACACCTGTTGTAAGATCTTTTTTTAACAATTTTTTTTGTTCTGTCACTAAGGGAATGTGATCGATAATGATGATGACTTTTTTTTTTTAAGTTAGACAATAAAATATATTTTAATATAACAAAAAATTAGTTATATACATTTATAAATTAAGTACATTAGTATGTGCATGAATGAGCAAGCAGTAGATGAGTACATAGTGTCATTCACACTATTATTTCTCATATGCTCTTTATTAGCCAAATATATATATTACAAATAAACACACATCGACCTGGAAAAAAAAATTTACTATGTAACAGTCAGAATCGTCTATCTCGCTAACACACTACAGAATTCAAACCCCAGACACGAAACTGAATATTCTAGGAGGGGTTGCCTTCTAGATATGCTAAGTTCGAATATAAAATCCAAATTTCACAGTGCCATCTACGTGATAATGCATCTGATGCCACTACAAATATAACTTTTGACCGGTGCCAGGTGGTCAGGGAGAAACAAAAGACTCTATATACTAAAAGAAGCTTGGGTGGCTAATTAACATCTATGGATTTACAAAAGAAATGCAGAAATATATATATATATATATATATATATTGAAACGGTTGTCTTCAAGTCCCTCACCGTTTCACCAACCATCCTAATAACCCACTCGTCTGTGCTAAGTTCAAACCTGTTTAATAAGTCTAAATTAAGATTTGTAAGCTAAAAATTGCAATCATGGCTATATAAACAGCATTATATACGCACATACGAAGAACGCTATAAGTGAATAGTATTGCCAGAGTTATAGCGTATAATTTTATCGCGTAATATTTTTAAACAGTAATAATGTAGCGTCAATTTATTAATTTATTACTTAAATTCGTATGTGGGAATATAATCCACCTATATTGAATATACATATATAGCATAGTGGCGTGATTAAAATATTTATTAAATTTTAAGTTTCATTTTTATTATAAACCAATTTAATGTAAAAACACATTGAAAGGGTGATTGATTGCAAATGCGCTGACAAGTTTCTTTTTAAAAAGAAAAAAGATTTTTTTTCTAAAAATAAAAGTATTTTCGGAGAATTAAAAGTTTAGTAAAGTTTTTGCTGTAAACAATTGTATCAGTATACGCCACACCTGCCTTAGGTTTCTAAAAGGAAAAGCCAATTTTAAAATAATCTAGCTAATTGATTCTAAATTATTTTGGAGACCTCGCTAATTAAAAATATGTTTACAGCAGGGATTTTACACATAAATTATAAAATCAGAACAAAATTCCTGACTAATTAAAAATAAAATCTAATATCGGATTAAACTGATTAAAATTCGATTTAATTAAAAGTTGATAATCAGAGAAAAGTAATAACACCTAAAAGGAATGTCAGCATGTTTGAAGTCAACCACTAATTTCATAAGCAAATTAAAAATTTTGTAATCTTGATGGAGATGAAATTCCAAGGTGTGTGGGCTGATAAGGGGATCATTTAAAAAGGCCATGTAAAGTGGAGGAGCCATCTTAGAACTTTACTTTTTGGGAAACCTTGACCGCTTTGAATCTGTGAAATCTTTACAGCTTGAATGCTACATCGGTGAAGTTTTGCCCTCTTTGATCATCATTAAGCTTTGGAATCCAGTGTGTATCCTGAACCAAAAGCAACCGTGAACATTTTGACATCCAGTTAAGACAATAATTTTTAAAACTGTGCGAGAGAAAATGTCGGGCTAAGACAGGCAGCCTTGGCTAAGCTCCAGAGTGAAGGCGACGGGCCTTTACTTCCATCCTAAAACTACCATCACCAGTATGCCGCCATAACAGCTCCGCTCTAACAGTGGGAAGAAGATGATGCCACAAGCCGCCACAAAGACTCCCGTAACTCCAGCTCAAGTACTACAAGATGACCGGTAACCTTACCATTTCTAACTGCAGTTCAATATATTCATTTTTCTTTAAGTCTAGACTTATAAAATTTATTTTAATTCTAAAATCTTGAATTCAAGTAAATTGCTAAATGTAAAATTTTATTCTTAAATGTAATTATTTTTTTTTATATATAATTCTGACCTACTTTCTAATGTTTCCTAACTAAATGATTTTAATAATTTTATTTTCAATTTTCTCACTGCAGTTGTGACTATGGTTTCTTTATTTCTTTTGTTATTTTAAAATATAAATTATATGCTAATGCCTCGAAACAGCGGGCATGCAATATTAATAATAAAGAGAAGAGAGAATGACCCCTCTTCATTTAATAATTATTTATCGTAGCTTAATGCACGCTGTTTCGAAACCCTCTTAAATAACTGTTAAGAATTGGCTATGTGCTGATTATTATTTTGACCTTGATTATTTAATTATTTGTTTGCAATTTTAAAATGGGAATCTTGTTTTAACCCAAAGTAAATTTCAATTTAATTTTCACTAAGCAATATCCAAGCCTTGAATAAGTATATTTGTTATTTATTTCATTTTGTAAAAGCCCTCCAAATATACTTTTCCCCATTTTCTTTTTTATTAATCGCGTAATCAAATGTGTAATTTGAGATTGAAACTAGAAAGCAAAGAATATTTAAAAGTACGCCCACGTATAGCATATGATATTAAAAATGCTATATTAGAGTTGGCGCTAATGATTCCACTGATTAGCTATCGTTCTCGTGGCTAAATATTAAATATATTTCAACTCTTTTGCTTGGCGGATGTGATAATTTTATTATACAATTTCAACTTTCTCGTTATGCTGCATTTTTCTTTAAGATGGGACTCGGAATGGCCATCCCTCTTACACTCCTTGGGTCGCACACGAATAAGACCTGACGTCAAATTCCAGGCAATAGTGTTAGCTACCCCAACCCTCTTTAGCAGCATGGCGATCGGTCATAGGGCTCCGGTGTTGGTCACAAAACCCTAAATATTAATCCATCCGCCGAGCGACATTTAGTATAACTGTTTACCAGCGCTATAGCGCATTGGGTCTTTTGGTTGCCAACTCTTCCTCCCTTAAATTAAGTTTCAGCCATTGTCTGACATATTCAAGAGCTAGTTTCGGTCTCATGTACAATAGTTTGAAATAATATTATAGATAAAATTGACTATAAATGTTTCACATATATGTGACAACAAGGCTTCATCTGATTACTTAGCTGAAAACCATGAAATAAGAGGGATTAGCATAATCTGCCCCATAGCTACAATGCAGTGACTGATCAATAAGATAATAAAGTAAATGATGAAAACAATATTTAACTTCATCAAAACCAATAACAAATGTAAAATAATTTTAATTGTAAGGGGAGAAGGTTAAAGCGCTCTCCAAAATGTTAGATGCTACGCGCATTTTAATTGTAAAATGCAAGAATAATATAGATAAAATCGTCAAATTTAATCTGCAAAAATAAACATACAATTTAATAAATTACTCTGATCTCGATCTCATTTATTTCAATCCAATTCAAAATTCTTTATATTATATATGTGATTTCTGATGCATTAATTAGTTTTAAATATATATAGTTAATAAATTCCATTTTTTGTTATGAGTCTCATTGCTTCTCCGTGACCTATGTCGGCCGTGTGGAAAGAGGTATACTACGTGTAAGTTCAAGGTGGTCATTCGTAGGGTCTTGAGTCTTGGAGTCCTGGCTTACGAGTTGAAGTGCGGTCGGACTCGGGAGGTTACAGTCCTAGTCTGGTCAGCTTCGGTCTCTTTTGCTTGGATTCTGAATTCTGTTACGCGAATGTACAAACTTGACTGTTACAATATAGACCGAGACAGTGATAGGAATTAAATAAAATAAGAGATCAAATTTAGTTTTAAATAATTTTACTAAATTTATTTTTATAAATTATATATATACCACCACTATCTGCTTATATAAGACAGGGACACATATTAAATAATTGTGGGCATTATATTTCAATAAATGACAAAAGGGTTTTAAAACAAAGTGATATATTCTATTCCTTAGGCTAATAGCATTACGATAATGTGCTTGACAAGATAGGAACATGTGCGAGGTGCTTTGAGAAATTATACAAGTTTAAGAAAATATTTGAAAATTAAGTGTTTTAAAATATTTATTGATTTCGAGAATAGTACGGACTAAAGCTTACTAAGCAACAAAGTGGGAATGTGATCAAAGCGTTTATTTGAGAATAATAATAATAGAGTTACATTGGGAGGTCAGTATTGCTGATAATGAATTTATTAAAGTTGGAGGGTGTGACATGTTTAAGTCACGGATGCTTTGTAAAATAAATATAAAATAAAACAATATTGAAGATCCGGAATAATTACGGAGGGCATCTCGCCGCTAACCCGTAGGAATATATTTTATGAACAGCCGAAACTTAGTGACTGTGCGATGATTGCGTTTAATTCCCAGGGGTGTCATTTGGGACACCCTCTGCCTGGAAACTTGCAATAAGCGAAAAGAACGGACTTTGCCGTGTAAAGAATCCTTGGAAAAATAAAACAAAGTTGTCTCAACAACCAATTCATTTACTAGCAATATGAGACTAGTGTATATAAAAACATACTAAATGGGTTTTACTCGGATTAAGATAAATGCCCAATCAAATTCCCCGAAATTCATTTAAAAGGGTTCGCACATTCTCGTCGTCAATGATGAACTCTACAATTAAAGCGGAACATGGTAATTAAAATAGGAAAATGCATGCTTGCAGGTTTAAAAAGTAAGTAAAAATATATATATGCAATCATGCATTAAGGGACACATTTAACCATTGACTTCACACATACTCTTATATTAAATTAAAATCAATAACGTGTAGATTTTAAACTATGTGATTATATTATATTAAAGAAAAGAATCACCCTCGAATGAGTGATTTGCAAGATAATAAAATTGGAAAATTATAAATTTAAAATATGCCTTAATAGCAGTGTCTTACTTTCAATAAAGGGAATAGTTCACTCGGTCAAAGACCATTCTGACACATTATCTTAATAAAATAAAAGAAAGCTTTATAAATAGAAAATATTAACCCAAGGATAGAACAAAACGGTTGATTATATTTAAACACGTTAAAGAAATACATAATGAAGTTAGGTGAAATATCCGAAAAACAATTTTAAAATAGCTATAGCATGTTAGTTATCACAAGAGCTCTTCGGTTAATTTAGGGTTACCTATGGAGAAGCATTTTCAGTTAGAAGTTTGGCAGGTTTTATAATTCAGCAGCAAAATCTGGAAATGTTCATATTTTTGGCAGCGGCAGCAGTTCCGGGGTTCCTTATGTGATGACTTCCGATGGTCTACGACAGCATATGACCATTTCAGAGAGAAATAGCCTTCTTGAACTCTACTCTGTCATGTCAAGATTTACATATTACTACAATAATTTTGGTTAGACACATTAGACCTCAGAATGATTTCTCTTAGAAACCTTAGAAGAAAAAAAACTGGAGAACAAAAGAAAACCCTTCTTTTTATAGTAGACGTTAACGATAGAACTGCCCTGGAGCATTACAAAAATATATCGGACTTATCAGCTGTAATTAAATCTATCCGAATGTCTAAAGGAATTCAACATTAATTAATTTATTTTGTTAATTTCCCTGTTGACATTCGGATTACAAACTAGGTTTAATTAAAATTACTTTTATTAATTAAAGAAAACCTTAAGTGGACATCTGCTGTTTTTAGATAAAACTTATATAATATTAGCTAATTAAACTATTGTCCCTCATTTACTTTAAAGAAATATTTGGAATAACTTTTATTAAATTAAACAAAAGTTAGTTTACTTTTAAATTGCAATATTTGAATCTATTTACTAAACGAACATTTACTTAATGAATTTTATTTTAAATCAAAATATATTACAACAGTAATATATTTGTAAATAGATTCAAACAAAATAACTTTAACAATTTATAATTTTGATATGTTTTTAAAATGCATATCATAGTGTGTGCGCAATTACAACTTATATAACCTACTTTTTAATAAATCAAAATTATGTGAACATATATATAATCTATAATCTTTTATTTATTTGGGAATGACTTATATATATATATATATATATAATACGAGAATTGGACTCGTGGTTTAAAATTAGGCAGGATTTTTGGTATATAAGCGTATTGCAGACACACTACTATAGATTGGGGTTCAAACTAAGGTATGAGGGTAGGAAATAGGTAAGAAAAGGTGAAATGAAGATCTGCAAAGCAGACCTTACTGTTTCAATATATATATATATATATATATATATATATATATATATTATGCTATGTAATTTTTTGATTAACTGTTATAATTAATATTCAAGTAGTTATTAGTACTAAATATAAAATTTGTAATGACTGAAGTTATTAGAACATTTAGTGCTAATAATTAATTAATAGGCATAGTTTTAAGACAAAAATTGGGACTTAATTTATGTTTAGTTTTAAAAAAATGAAAAGTAAATAAAGTATAGTTAGTTTTTATGCTTAAAAATTATAAGCTAGTTAATGAATCTATTTATATCCTACTATCATTGTTAAATTGGTTTATCAAATTGATTAATAATTAGAGATTAAAATATTTGGATAAAATTGGTGTATTTTAAAATAATATCAAGTTAGTTAAAATGCCAGTCAATTATTAAACAGAGTAAATTACAAAGTAGGTATGGTGATTTTTGTCTGAGTGTGCATGAATGTATATGCATGCATGGTGGTTTATTAAAAATTGTACTTGTTATAAGTAGAATTAACATTAGTTTATTAATTTATTTAAAATATATCAATGATTAATTTAACATTGAGAGTATTTAAAATGAATAAGTTTAAAACATTCTGATAAAGTAAAATTGATTATTTAAAAATAATAAATGTATTATTTTTTGATTGTTTTATTTAGTAATTAATTAAATAATTAATAAGGATAAAGTTCAAATTGTTAAAAACATTAAATTATCACATGGTAATTAAATGTTGATCAATATTACATTATTATTAAATTAGTTCCATGTTGTTTATAAAGGTCAGACATTTTGAGGATGTGACTAATTAAAATGCCTACCAAAATAAAATGTGTATAAACAATTTTTCAATTGGTGTGTGGGCTTGCTTTCACAACCGAACATTTCTTTTCTCAACAAGAAGATAGTAATATTTAATTTCGATGTTTTATTCTTAATTTAAAAGTGTTAATATTTTAAATTTTTTTATTGATTCTTAGGTAACAATATATTGCTGAAAACATAATAAAGTGTTGAGTTTTTCTATGTTGTAACATAATCTGAATACTTCTGAAGAAGCTAAGAAAATTCCTAAAGAAATTATCTGCCTATTATTAATGTATTTATTCCAGTCATGCCTGAACAAAAAGTCTATAGTGTGAAAAAATAATTTGTTTTGCATTATTTTTTAAAACCCTAATGAATATTGTACTGGACCATTCCTATTTTATAATTCTTATTTTTATTAAAATAATATTCACACTAACTATTGAAAGTATTTTGAAATTTAATTTTAAAAAATGCTTCAACTGAACTTGTTATTAGTTAATGTTAAATGTGCAACCCTTTATTAACAAAGTGATTATTTCAGTTTTAAGTGTTATCTTGATAAAGAATTTTAAATGCTGACTTGCTTCTTTGATAAAATAATATGAACTTTATTCTGAGATAACAATCTTAATGTTTTCAAGGGAACATTAAAAATATAAAAAAAGTGTACGTTTTAGGGAAAATATAAATATCAATATTTATAAAATATAAAATAATGAACTATTTAAATTGTGGGCTTTTAAAAAATAATTCATATCATTAAGTGTTTTTGAATGTATAAAAAAACTTGTTTAAAGTATTTAAAATATGAATATGAAAATGAAGAAACTGTTTATATTTCAACATACCAGAGAATATTTCTGATAATGTTTGCTGCTAAAAGTTAAAAATAAAAAAAAATATTAAAACAAGATATAGCAAATTCTTTGATTAAACTTATGATATTCCTTTTTATAAAACTCCACACATACACTTCAATGCAATTTTTTATATATAATTCCTTTAATTTTCTAACAGTTTTGACCGTCCTGCAGTGTTAATCAGAGCTACAAAATTTAATGTTATAATCATATAACCATCATTCTATATACATATGAAATAAATATAACATCCATATTTTACATTACTAATCATAAACATAATTTATTGTTAACCCTATTACTTTACTTTTTTTTTCTAATTATTATTTTATTGTTATTTTTTTAGTATTTTTTACTTTTGTTATTTCTTACTTTTTCTTCATATCTATCAATCTCCATTACTCTGATATATATTTTATCACATTTTTCTTTTAATTTTAATACCTATAAATGTAATTGCAGTCTTTCCTTTTTATTATTTATTTATACTTATTCTTTTATGAATAATTTATATTCCCTTTTATAATTTGTTTATTTATTTACTCACCTTTTGCATTACCTTCCTCTTTCTTTTTAAATTTATAATTAACTCTTTTTTTAATTCTTAGCCTCTTTTTCATATACTACATTAATACAACCCCCTCTATAATCAATTTCTTTAACTTTTTCTTCTATTTTTAAACTTTTTTATTTTACAAATGTATATATATATATTAAAATAATGTGTTTACCCACATCACTATTTAAATTTGGTTTTATCCTCTTAATTAATATAGATTCTTTTATTTCTATCTCTTTTTATTAGTATATTGTGCTATCTCTTTCAAATATATGTCCTGTTTCCATAGCATGCATATAAATTGGTGAGTTTTTCCCATATATATGCTGAATTAATATTGTATAGATTGATTTTTTTTGTTTCTTTTACATATTTAATAAGGAAAGGGGATAATATTATAAGGAAATGAAATTCTAATGTGGATAATGAGTATAAAATGAATTGTACTAGTTGAAGAATATATAGAGTTATTAATTATTGTTCAAATGAAGAAGAGTATAAGAAAAATAAAGAATTAATAGTTAAGGAGTTTAAATAGAATGAATGTCCAGAGAAAATAATACGGACAAATAAAAAAATATCAGAAAAAGTATACAAAAGAGAAAATAAAGAAAAAGAGAATGAAAATGTAAGAAAAGTAGAATAAAAAGGGGTAAATATATATGTGTTAAAACTTATAGAAACAATATAGTTAAGAACATTAATAAAATTATTAGAAAAAATTATTAAAAATATAATAATGTAATTAAATATAAGATAGTGAATAAAAAAGAGATAAGTAATGGATATATTAGATAATAAATATATTAAAGAAATAAAAAAACATTTAAATGGAGTATATAAGATAGAATGTATATCATGTAGGAATAATAATAGTAAAGAAATCAATCCAAATCTTTTTCAGAAATTGTTAACTGTTGCTATTTTGTATTGTTTGTCTTCAAATTGTCAGAAGTGATTTCATTGTTGTAAAAATGTGCCAAGTTATGGATGCTTCACTTTCAAAATTAATTCAATGACAAAATGACATTGTTTTCTTACATTGGGAAAGCTCATCATAGAGGAACTCGAGTAAGGACTATGAGAGTTTTAAATAATAATAATAATAATAATAATAATAATAATAATAATAATAATAATAATAATAATAATAATAATAATAATAATAATAATAATAATAATAATAATAATAATAATAATAATAATAATAATATAATAATAATTATTATTATTATTATTATTATAGTAGTAGTAGTAGTAGTAGTAGTAGTAGTAGTAGTAGTAGTAGTAGTAGTAGTAGTAGTAGTAGTAGTAGTAGTAGTAGTAGTAGTAGTAGTAGTAGTAGTAGTAGTAGTAGTAGTAGTAGTAGTAGTAGTAGTAGTAGTAGTAGTAGTATGCTCAGATATTTTCTTTAATTATATGATGTAATTATATATTTACACTATTGTAGAATAGGTAAAATTATACATTTTTTTCTTGTTGGTTTAAAGTCAATTATGAGCTATATATTTTCCAGCTAAAGGTATACGTCTATTTTCATTTATGATTAGTATTTATTAATAGAGTATTTGTTACTTTATGGGTAAGCAGCCAATATATGGGTTATCAGAAGCTCACACTAATTTATAAATATTATGATAAATAATTTTCTTAAGAAGTTTTTCATGTGACAAGGTATTTTAGTATGATATTTATGTCCACTTTAGTTTAGAAAATTTTATGCTGTTTTTTGAAATATGTGTGTTTTTTATTAAATGCATTTTTATTATGTTACTTAAAGTATTTTACAGTTATTTCATTTGCATTTATTTGTCAGTTTTATTCATTGTTTAATGTATGTATTTTTTAGAGATTGAAGATTATTTCTATAGCTTTTTCAGGGATAATTTTTTTACCTTGTTTTAATTTTTCCTAGGACATATCCTATTCCCATTTTGTATGTGTGCGATGCATGTTGCTTTATTAAAAGCAGTGTCTTACTTATGTTGTACTTTGGAGGATTGAGGCATGCTCTCCTCAATGTTTAATAGTTATTCCTCATGAAAGGATTGTATTTCAATATTTTATTATTATTTTCATGCTTAGTTAGTGTAGCTTGATCCCTAGAGAGGATCTTTTCTGTGGTATATATTTCTTTTTCATGGGTTGAGTCCTTGTCCACACATACATTTACCTAAGATAAAGGTGTTGAAATATGCCATTGTTTATTTCCACCCATGTAGTAGTTGATCTGAGGAGTCTTTTTTTCTCTCATGTGGCTATTTAGTTATATTCCACCATGTTAAATAAAGTCATGAATGTATTAAAATAGTCATGATATTGATAAAGTAGAATTTTGAAGTAGATAGTTGATTCAGGAACACTTTTCTATATGTAGTGTTTAGCTAAGTGAAGTAATGTATGTATTGTATTGATGTGCCTTTCCAGCACTTTACAAGCAAACCAAAAAATATGTTATTAATTTAATGTTTATTTATGCGATTAAAATAATAAAAGATGCACATGTGCAATATTATTATTTTCAAAATCCGGAAGTAGTTTGCTGAACTATTTTAAGGCTATGAAAGAGTTAAAATAATTTATTATGTGGACATGGGCAAAATCTATTATGTTGAGTGCATGGTTCCTGAAGTGTTTTCTCATTATTTTATTGTTAATTAAATAATGCCAGAGAGTAATTTTCTTATTTGTGTTTTATATAATAATTAATATTGTTATAACATTTTGTTAGTAAAATTCAACCGTCTGACATTTAAGATGTATTTTTTTTCTAATTTTAATGTGTTTTATAAATGGTATCAATAAAATATTGTAAATTAATATGATAAACAATAGTAACTTAGTGGACATAAAAGTGTATCTTAGATATATTTTTATCTTATTATAGTTGGGAAGATTTTATTTTCAGAAAATTATTAGTTTATAGAGAAAAGGATAGCCTGAAAAATATATTAAAATGAGTTAGCAGAAATGAAACAATCTTATTTTAAAATGAGTGTGTTATAAAATAGATCCTCAAATGTTTATATAAATAATCAAGAATCTTTGCAAGTCTGCAGGCGTTTCGGTTATCAATTTTTTTATTGAATCGTCTATAATAATACAGCAGCTACGCTTGCAGATTATTGGGCAGAAAAATTTAAATAACTTTTCTAAAATGTAAATGAACTGGACAATAATATTAAATATTTAGATTTAATGATTACATGACATAAAAGTATATTAAATTATAAACTAATAATTAAGCCACTGCAAAAAAGAGGATAGATAAATTGTAAATCAAAAGTACCAATGATGCATAAGATAGCAAGTTTTACATCTTTTTGTTTCGGAATGAAAAATTATGTCGTTTCCAAAGTGATAAACATGAAAAATATTGAAATAATTGCTAAGGAATTGCTGAATGTTGGTTATAAAATGGAACAAATAAACAATACTTTATGTCAATTTAAAAAATGTTATAATAATTTAAAGGAAATGAATATTAATAGTAAACAATGGATATCTATTCCATTTATTTCAAGTCCACAAGTGAAATTTTTTAACGATTTATATAAGAATGTGTTTAATGTTTGATTCTACATTCCAAACAATATTAATAAATTAGTCAATAATTCTAAGGATGTCATACCTGTCAAGCAGAATAGTAATGTCATATATCATTTTTTTGTGATTGTATGCTATCATATATAGGTGAATCTTGGTGCAGTATTGAGAAGAGATTAAAGGAAAATTAATTGTTATACAAGTCAGTAAAAAATAAAAATAATGGTGATTTAATATCTCCTTCAGTTTTCTTTAATCATGAAAAAAACACGTAAATTAAAAGATAAATTTGTTTTTGAAAATGTGAAAATTCTTCATGAAGAGAGAAACCATAGTAAAAGAAAAATTAAAAAGGCAATTTTTATAAACAGGAATAAAATGCATTTAATAAATCTAGAAGCTGCTAACAATAAAATACGATATTCGTGGAATTTGAATTAATGACGTTTGCTTCCGTTTTTGTTTTTGAATTTAATGGCAGTTGAGGCAGGTTTAAGAAATTAACGGAAATTACTTCTGTGGATTTAAGGATTGTTAGTAATAGTTTGCAAACCATTAAATTTATTATTTCAATAATAATTACAATTTTGTTTTTAATTAACGGGCATTTTATTATTATATATAGAGAGAGTAACCTTTTTATTATTATCTCACAACTATTACCAGCTCAGTTGTAAACTTTAGTTATTACAGCCGCCGAATGACAATACCGAACCAACAACCCATCTCTCACAATGGAATAGAAAAATAATAAGAATATTTGCCAGGGTGCCAAATTGCAACTTTAATGAAATATTTAGACTAAATATTATTTCAATACTTTATTTAATAATTTCTAATAACAATCTCTAAAGAAGGATTTAATAAATAATCAATAATTGGAGGAAACACTGGAAGTGCAGTAAAAAATAATACTAATACTCTTGTAAATTCGTATTTATTAAAGAGAAGATACTTGAAGCTCCACTCCTTTTACATTTTAAACTCTCAGCACACTCTCCATCCATTAGCATTATAGTCACAATTAAAATTTGTTTCAGATTATGAATAATTCCATGCTGATCTGCAACTTTCTGATCCATTCCTTCATCATCTTCCCATTCATAAGTCCTTTGAAGTACTATTTCTTTTACTCTCAATTTTTAGACTATTTTTCTCCTATGATAATC
This sequence comes from Epiperipatus broadwayi, assembly GCA_028023455.1. Classification (NCBI taxonomy): domain Eukaryota; kingdom Metazoa; phylum Onychophora; class Udeonychophora; order Euonychophora; family Peripatidae; genus Epiperipatus; species Epiperipatus broadwayi. Next base: position 196,223 of record JAQFVV010000736.1, on the reverse strand, counting down.
TCCTCTCAATGTTTTAGATCAATAAGGTCTGGAAGTCGAACAAGCTACTATGGATTATTGGTCGAACAAGCTGCTATGGATTATTCTGACAAACACTCTTCTCCGTGATTATCTCTGAAGCTGACTTTGGCTGACTTTAACATAGCCAATGTCCACTGACACTAAAGCTCCAATAATTAAGTTTACATTAAATTGTGGAAATAACATATTATAAACATTTTAATAACTAAAGAAAAATCCTTAAGAAGTTTGTAAAGGAATGTGTTAGAATTCAGTGGATGGGGAAAGGATTTTATGCCCACCCACTACATCCACAATCACCCAATAAACAACCTGCAATTGATAATCTTTACTTTAAATATACTAAATGATTTTCAGAATATTGGAAATTTAAACCTTGCAGTGCTGCATAAGCTTCTAAAATTAACCATTTAAATAAATTCTACCTGCTGTGATTTAATAAATAGGTCTAAATATAAATAATAGTGTATTGACTCATGATTGGATTTAAAATTTCTAGATTGTAGTAGACCATAAAACATTGAGGCTTACATAAAAGATTTTATTGTAAAACAACATTTTTATTATCATATGTAAACCAATATAATAGTATTTACATTATTTACATAATTCCAATGACTTTCCCCTGTTCTTCAACCGCACAATAAGAAAAAAAATAATCCCTAAATAAATGGGTAATTTTGAAATGTTATATAATACAATCTTTTTTCTTATTCTTACTCACTAGGGAATCACAATTGCCATGGAGTAATAATACTAAAAGCAATATATAATGCCTTCATTCATTTTGATTTTAATTAAGATATAGTGAACATTAAATTTCTCTCCCAATTCTTAACACTTTCAATTACCGATTCAATTTGTAATTATCTTTCTTCTGATAATAAAACTTAATAATTTCCCATTAATTATTTTAACCTAAGGTTTTTTCACCTTGAGCTTTACAGTGGCGATATTTTAAATATTGCTGGTCTTCTCGCATTCAAGTTACTTTACAAGTGTTAAGAAATCAGTATTTAGCTTAATCATTATCATACATGCATACATACTGTATCAATGTTATTAAGATGATGATGATGATGATAATCATACTACTACTACTACTATTACTACTACAACGACTACTACTACTACTACTACTACTACTACTACTACTACTACTACACTACTACTTGTGATCTTACCATTCCATCGAAGTTCTCAGCTGGTTATGACCCTGTAACCAACATTTCAAACTGATACTTTACTGTATCTGAATTTCATACACCCATAAGAAATGTCAACATTAATATGAAATTAGGCAGTGAACCGAATAACAGAAATACCTTTTCACTAAGGTTGAGGTATGCTAGGATTTTATCACTAGTCATACAGAAAGACATAGGTATACCTAACATTCTCTGGCCATCCATAAATAAATCATCTTATGGTGTAGAAAATAACTGAGTAGGAAACTCTTCCACTGCATTTAAATAATTTATAAAAATGGAATAAACAACTTAGTGAGCAAGCTAAACTAAGAATACAATAAATTGGTGGGAATTCTTTATCCAGCCACATATACAAGGGTTAAACATCAATTTGTACAAGTAAAACTTTAACATATACACCTTGGTATCATTTTATGCAGTAGATAGGTTCCTCAAAAAATGCCAACAAAAGAAATCGCACAAATATAGACAGAACTTACCTTGAAAAACGAGGATACATACTGTATTTTTCCAAAAATCACATAAAAGCAAAGCAACAATGTAAAATTACTTTAAAATTTGCATAAAAAAGATACGAGACAAACTTTTTTTACTTTTTTTATTAACTACAGTATTTAATTTTATTCAAAACAATATATTTTTATGCGTAATTTACATTTTTTTCATACATGTACGGTATTCTAATTATTATCGTTATTTGAGACATCAGATTCGTCATGATGTGATGTGACATGAGGTACTGTAGCTTCTTCTAAACAAAGTCAAGAGAAAATACAACTAAAACGTTTTCCAATCGCTATTGATCCTTCCCATTTCACTATGCTATCTAAAACTGAAATTTTTGTTTCCAAAGAAATTCTTTTTCTTGGATGTTTTTTTTTTTTTTTCGTTAGAGTAATCTAAAAGTTTAAAATAAAAAATAAGAACTTAGACTTAGGATAATAAAAAGACACTGACTCATCACTGTTGGGCAAAATTTAATTAAAGTTAACAATTAAAAATTAATTTCTTATTTTTATCTTTAATTTTTTAATTTTCAATTCCGTTTAAAAATCAAATTTTTCCGTTTCACATCACCTCATTACGTAATTTTTAAATTGTTAATTACAATTAAAAATCAGATTTTAATTGCCAAATTTAATTGGACCCACCACTGTTACTCTCCTTTTAAAAATAAACTTGTGGACACTAAATGATTAATTGATTACTTACTCGTTTTATAAAAAGCAAAAATTGAACTTGATTTAAAATGCAAAAACAACATACATCATATAGGCATGTAAAGCGTTTGAACAGATTTACATTATAATCTTGTAAAATTTATTACTTGCAGAAACTAAATGATTAATTAATTACATACTCTTTTTTTTATAAAAAGCAAAAGTAGAACATGATTTAAAATGCAAAAACAACAACAAACATAGTATTTTACATCTATAACGTTTGAACAGATTTACATTATAGTCTTGTAATTTAATGTGTGTATCTAAAATGGGGAACTTCTGGTTTTAAGTGAATTATGACCTTCTTTATTACATAAAATATATTACAGTACTATTATAAAGTGCTGAAAATATTGAAATTATTAGATGGAAGTCAAACTCTGATAATGTGCTATTACTTTAAATATGATATGGGTGCGCAAAATTTATAATATTTAAAGTAATAGCACATTATCAAAGCTCGACTTCTGATCTAATGATTTTTATTACATAAAAGAAAACTGCATACAAAGATATTAAGAAGAATCATGAATCGCATATCTTCAAAATCGCATGAAATAAATCTGCATAAAACGAGACCTGGGTGTACACTCCTTTAGCGAAATAGTATACTAAAACAATAGTTAACATTTTTAAGCCTTAATTAGCTTATATCTAACTCACTTTAACTTTACCATAATAATAATAAGATGAAGAAGAAATGCATATTAACTTTTAAAACTATCTTTCTATACTTTTATCACACAATGATGATTGCTTATACACCATTATTTCAAACATTTTTTTTCATTCAGAATCTTGATTGTTTTATAAATACATAAAATATTATTTGTAGCAATTGTTTTTTCTTCCTATTTGACCAAAAAGTATTTAGTCGAAAGTCACTATAAATTATGATTCCAAAGTGATTTAAATACTCTAAATGTTTTTAATCTCCATAAAGTCATTTTCAAGGATCTGTAACAATAATATGAAATACTTATTTATAAATAAACTTCAATTACATAAATACCTTCATTTTACATTAACATAAACAGTAACAAACATATTAAATATATATAATTAAATTTTACTTACACCTCTCTCCCACTGCTATACTTTTTTACTCTTTCTTTTACATTATTTAATTACAAATCTGTCTTACAATCATCCAATAAACTTTTTATACAAATTTAAAAAAACAACCCTAATTTCAAATAACCTCCCTTTTTTAAATCTTATCTAAAACCCATCTCAAAAGTACATTCTTCAACTATATCTTTAAATGAATATAAAACAAAAAAAAAACACATCTTTATTCTCTTTTTATACAAAAAAACAAAAAAAAAATCTTTTAACAATTTATCTTTAAAACTTTTAACAATTTACCTAAAACTCATTAAACATTCACTTTAATTTTACAGTATTTTAGATTACTTATCTACTTCATTAATTCTATTAAGGATGGTAAAAGAACATTATTATAAAAAAATATAATCCTACTTTTAATAGAATTAATGGAGTAGATAAGTAATCTAACATACTGTAAAATTAAAGTGAATGTTTAATAGGTTTAGGTAAATTGTTAAAAGTTTTAAAAATAAATTGTTAAAAGATTTTTTTGTATATAAAGGGTAAAAAAGATGTTTGTTTTGTTTTATATTCATTTAAAGTTATAGTTAAAAAATGTAGTTTTGAGATGGGTTTTAGATAAGATTTAAAAAGGGGAGGTTATTTGAAATTAGGATTGGTTTTTAAATTTGTATAAAAAGTTTCTTGGATGATTTTAAGACAGAGTTGTAATTAAATAATGTAAAAGAAAGTGTAAAAAAATATAGCAGTGGGAAAGAGGTGTAAGTAAAATTTAATTATATATATTTAATATGTTTGTTACTGTTTATGTTAATGTAAAATGAAGGTATTTATGTAATTGAAGTTTATTTATAAATATGTATTTCATATTATTGTTACAGATCCCTGAAAATGACTGTATGGAGATAAAAACAGTTGAAACGTTGGAGTTATATATATATGTTAAGTATTGATATAAAAAATAAAGATTTTGAAAAGAAAATGGAGAAGGATTTTTAATTTGTTGATATTTTTATTTAAATATTAATCTTTGGTAATTTTACTACTTTAAAGCTCATTAGGTTTTTTTTTTTATTTATTATGTTTTTTTTCCTACATTTTCATATCCATAAATATTTAATAAATTAATGCAACATTCCTGTTTTCTTTTTTTTTAAAGAGCTGCTTAGTATTAATATGAAAATTCGATACAATTCTTTTTTCCAAATATGTTTTTAACGAACCTTTTCATTTTATATCTTTATGTATATTATATTATACCTTTCAGTGAATATTATAGTTATATTTAAGAGCAAAACCTATTTTATATATATATATATATATATATATATATATATACGCCACATGGTTATATATATATATATATATATATATATTATATTTAATCACGCCACATGGTTAAGAAATCCAGTACTGCTATCTGTGAACTAAGATATAAAATACATTAGAGTTCATATTTCAAAATAGCCAGATCAAAATGATACCACTTTGACCTGTCTGCTATCAGATGTTATATATTAAAATACGAACAAACTCAAAAAAGAACTTGAAAATTAGCAAGCAACGATCTTAAATTTTGCTACAAACAAACATGTTTTACTATTATTATATAAAAACAAACTAAACTTTAGTAATTTTAATCTCTAAACCACCCAACACAAATGTATAGAAAATAATCTCAGCGCATAACGCTATACTGAAATAAATATATACAAATATTAAGCATATCACCCCAGATGTTTAAGAAATCTAGTACTGCCCTCTGTGAACAAATATATAAAATACATTAGAGTTCGTATTTCAGAATAGCCAGATCAAAATGATACCACTTTGAACTGTCTGATATTTTGAAATACAAACTCTAATGTATTTTACATATTAGTTCACTGAGGGTAGTACTGGATTTCTTAACCATGTGGGATGATTTATGCTTAATATTTGTATATATTTATTTCAATATAGCATTATGCACTGGGATTATATATATATGATGCATAAGAATATATTTGCATTGATAAAACAATAGGTAATATTGATTTTATGCATCTTGATGTCCAATGTACATAACTATAAAATATATATGTTTTGCTAATTTTTTTTTTCAAGTGTAATCGGAACTAGTCTAAGACCTAAAGTTGATTTTATAATAATTATACCTAATTTTATTTTTTTTAAAAACAAAACCTGGTTAATAATGACATTAAAGATTTAAAGGTATTACTTAAGCAACCTAAAGGATAAAACAAAATTAACATCACGTATCTCAACTGTAGAACTGCAAAAACCTACTTACAAAAGTCCACTAATTAAAAATGATTCCCAAAACAAACTGTGTTTTTTTTTTTTTACAATATAAAATTGTACAATTTCAAAATGCCTTCTTACAACAACATAAAAATAATCATTAGTTTTGAGATAAAACAATCGAGAGTTCATAAAATGTTTGAGAAGAGAATTTGACCTCCAATATCGACTATTCGTGCACAGCACTGAATTAAATAGTTAAAATCTTAAACTTTAAATTGAATAGTTAAAAAAAAAACATCTAAGGAAAAAGAGGTTTTTGATGTGAATATATTTTAACAAATACTTAAATAATTTTGCTTGGTAAATACATAAATTACAAATTAAATGCAAATAAACAGAAGCTAAATCTTGTGAACATAACATTATAATAAAAACAAAAGTATGTAATATGAATAAATTACTACATTATTAATTCACTTGAGTGTTCAAATTCAAACTGTATTATATAAATAAAACATTACAAATATAAATAAAAGTGGTTATAAAAGTCTATGAAGAATAAAATTGTTTTTCTTACTTATATTTTGGAATGAAACGTTACAGTTAATTACAATCAATTTAAATTCCGAATTCAGTTTAATGAAAATTGGGTTTTAAATTATTTTAGAACAATACAAATTTTGAAATCAAAAGTGAATTATGAGACCTAACTAATACTTTGAATTTTATCACATTCTTTAAGTATTTTATAAACATATTCTCGATTTACAAAACGTCATAGATAAGTCAAAAAATTAAACATTGTTTGTTTGTACTCAAATTAATATAAGCAATAGAAATTTTTATTTTTATTTTTAATACAAACAAAATAAAATACAAATTCGTATTGTTACAAGTAAATTTAAAATAATTAGTGTATTTTGAATCTTTAAATACCCACAAAATTGTATTCGCTTAATTCAAAATAGTTTCGCAAAAAGATTTTAATACAATTCAAAGTCACGAATATTTGTTAATATAAATAATAAATGTTCTTTTCAGAAAATGTAAATAATTAATTAATTTAGGCAATTTTACAAAAAGAAAATTATTGTCATTGAGAGTTTAACATCTCATTATGTATATATTACATTATATTTCATTTTTTCATGGTTATATGATGTAAATAAAGTAGTTTTTGGATTGAATTGTATATAAATATTTATTACTTACCAACGTTACGACAAAATAGCTTCGTTATTAACGAGGTTAACTTTTTGAAGAAAAAACATTAAAATTTAAATAGTCCCAGATTTAGTGTGGATGCCATTTATTTTATATTTTTCTTGTAATATAAATTTAAAACTTATTAATGTTAAAACTGAAGAAAGTAAACATTTTGTTAAGCCACATATACATAATGCTTAACAACTTCAAGCTCAATTTTATTCTTTACCTCACAGTAAATCTTAATACTATTTGACATCTTATTGTTTGAGATCTACTGGTTTTATGTTAAAAACTTAACCTTGTCAATGGTGGATGCTATTTTATCATTACATTGGGAAGTACACCTGGGTCTCGTTTTAAGCGATAGATAGGTTCCTCAGAAAACAGGCGCAAACGAAATCGCGCAAAAAAAAAATAAAATAAAATATGACTAATAAAAAATTTCAAATTTGAAAAAAATTGATACAAGGCAAACTTTTTTTAACTATAATATTTAATTTTATTCAAAATAATATATTTTTATGCATAATTTACAGTACGGTAATTTACATTTTTTTAATATATGTTTTAAATATTATCGCTATTTGCCAAAACACACGTTCATTTGCACATGTTGTGTTAATGCTTTTCTGTTGACAACTTAATTAGTAACTAATCTTTGAGACGATGATTTTATTAATTGTTTATGAACTTAGACTTATGATAATAAAAAGACATTTATTTACAACTGCTGAGAAAAAAATAATTTAAACTAACAACAAAAATTAAATTCTTATATTTGTCTTTAATTTTCAATTCCGTTTAAAAATCACTTCTATTACCTTTTAAAAATAAACTTGCTTACACTAAATGATTAATAATTGATTAAACATTCTTTTTTAAAAAGCGAAAACAGAATGTGATTTAAAATGCAAAATTAACACGCAGAATGTTTGAACAAATTTAGATTATAATCTTGTAAAATTTAATGTGTGTATACATAAACTGTGGAAATCATGATTTTAATTTCATTATTGCAAAAAATCTTACTATTATAAAGCACTGAAAATATTGAAATTACTAAGTTGAAAGTCGAATTCCAATAATGTGCTATTACTTTCAAAATTTATTATTTAAAGTAAAGCGCAATATCGGACTTCGACTTACAGTGAAACATGAATCGCTCAACTTCAAAATCATGTTAAATAAGTCCACGTAAAAAGAGACCCAGGTGTAATCAAAAATAATACACAGTCTAATCAAAACGTTTATATATAAATATATATATATATATAGCTGCAGAAAGGAGTTTGCTATTAACCGAAAGGAGACCCTTTGATTCCTCTTGGAGGCCTTAAAGGAACCGAGCAGGGAAATTTCTAATGTCCACTCCATACGTTCTTGTCATTGCAGCTGTTATTACTATGTGATTATTCATATAGTATGTGAACATGGATGGGCTGCTCACCAACACACATTAGCCAGTGTGGTGAGTTTATTGGCTTTTTACCTCCAAGTTTAAGAATATTTTTGCAATATATACAATCATGACAGACAAAAAAATAATGGCCCTTATTCCCAGGAAGCTGTAAAGTCACCAACCAAGGCTGCAGTTGGTGGCCGAAGGTGGAGGGTGCTAAGAATCCCCTGATTGTGGACTCAAGCTGCCATTTGATGATGCGACATTTTATTTAGGTACTTAAAATTGCAGATCACTTTCAAGTGAAGACAGAATGCAGGAGTTAGAAGAAGAACTGTCTTATATTAAATGGGACATTATTGGACTTTGTGAAGTTAGAAGAAAAGGTAAAGAAACTATTGATTTAAAAAGTGGATATATACTCTACTATAAAAGCACAAATATTGGAAATACAAGTGGAGTAGGATTCATTATAAATAAAAAATGGAAGAACAATATTGTGGAGATTGATGGTGTATCAGACTGAGTTGCAAGACTAGTTTTACAATTTAATAGCAAATACCAAATGCAGATAATTCAGGTTTATGCCCCAACAGGTTCTCATGGTGATGAAGTTATAGAAGATTTTTATATGGATGTACAAAAGGCTTTTGATCAGAGTAAACAACATTTTAAAATTGTTATGGGAGACTTTAAAGCTAGTATTGGTAAACAAATGAAAGATGAAAAATGCTGTAGGTAGTTTTGCTTATGGTAATAGAAATGAGAGAGGACGTAGACTTGTGGAGTTTGCAGAAAAAAAAATTATATTATGAATTCTTTTTTTGAGAAAAATGTTAAAACGAAATGGACACGGAAGCATCTAAATGAAGGTATGGCAGAATTGTATTATACTTTGACTAACCGAAAATACTTATTTCAAGATTGTAATGTTATTAATAAATTTAACACAGGAAGAGATCATTGATTAGTAAGATGTAAGATACATGTTAATGCAAAACTAGAAAGACAAAAATTATTAAGAAAAAAATATTTACAGTTGATATACCTAATCTTCAGAAACATTCTAATGAATTTAAATTGGACCTTACAAATCAGTTTCAGGTATTAGTAGATTTTGAACATGATTCAGATTTGAATGACATTAACAGGAAAATAAGTGATACACTTTTAAGAACTGCAACAAAGATATCTGGTAGAAAAATCCACAATTGACCAGTAAAATTTCTACTGATACTAGAGAATTTATGAAGAAAAGAAGGAATATGAGGATATACAACAATGATGCATTAAAAAAGATTGAGTATCTTGAATTTTGTAAAATGGTGTGGAAACGAGTTGAAAATGATATAAGAAAGTATAATTGTGAACTAGCAAGGAAAGCTGTAGAAGAGAATAAAAGTATAAAGAGTGTAAAACAACATTTTGGTATTGGTAGGATATATATATATATATATATATATATATATATATATATATATATATATATATATATATATATATATATATATATATATGCAATAAGAAAAAAAGATGGTATTATTACTAAAAAGAGAGATGACATCATAAAATGTGTAGAATACTTCTATCATGAATTATATAGTAATAAAGAACAAGTGTCTTCTATACATATTATATCTTCCGAATTGCCCAGAATTTTGAATGAGGAAGTGAGACATGCAATTAATTTTATGAAGAAAGGGAAGGCTCCAGGTAAAGATGGAATTGGAATTGTTATATTAAAAGAAGCAGGTGAAAAAATAGAAAAAAAAAATAGCAAAATACATGTACCAGGTGATTGGAAGAATGCAGTATTAATATTAATATTTAAAAAAGGTGATAAAGAAGATATTAGAAATTACAGACCTATCAGTCTTTTATCAGTTTTATACAAAATTTTTACTAAGATAATTACAATTTGTCTACAGAAAACGTTGGATTTTCACCAACCAAGAGAACAAGCTGGATTTAAAAGTGGTTTTAGTACAGTATATCATATCCAGGTATTGAGAGAAATTATAGAAAGGACAAATGAAAATGAGTTGCCATTATGCTTAGGATATGTAAACTATAAAAAGGCATTTGATTCTATAAACATTTCTTCAGTAATTAAAACATTGGATCATAAAGATGTAGATCCAGCATATTGTCATATTTTGGAGAATATTTATAAAAATGCAACAGCAACAATTAGATTACATATGATAGTAAGAAAATAAACATTGAAAAGGGAGTAAGACAAGGTGACTCCATGGTAATACTCAATTACATCAGGGAGAAAAAAATCATTACCAGTGGTTGTCCAGTTGTTTTATGCATCAACCTTCAACTCAATTGTGCTGATCTCAACTCTTCAAAGTCCTCAGGTGCAATGGAGTTCCATTGGTCTACATTAGCATCTTTTTCATTTTACTGCATAACAGAAATATTTAAGTATCTTTGAATGGCTGTCTTGCCCCTAGGTTCTAGCAACACATCTCCAGTTTACAGTTGCCACCACTCAGCACCATGTGTTTCATAAGATATATTGACCTCTTCTCCTCTTCTTCAAAGAAGTAGATGACAGGCTGCCTGGAGTATTTGTTTTGGCCCTAGGGAGGTGATTAACCACATATCATATGTAGACAATGGAACCATCATCCTCCAGTCTGTGAAGCATCTTCCCCAGTGTTATTTCCTTCTAGAACAGTGTGCCATGGAGTACCACCTAAAAGTTATTCTGGCAAAAACAGCAGTCTGGAAGACCAGTAGTGAGAAAAAAATTACATCTATTTTCACAGGTGTACCACAAATTTTTGGGGGAATGCTGATGTCATGGTCATCAGTGAGACATCAGATACAGTCCATGCTACTAGAAAAGACCTGTAAGGTGACCAACACCTTGTCCTTAATCTCCCTGTCACATCCAGGCAAGGTGTCACTGTTGAATAGGCTAATCTTTCCTAGTATTGCACATTATCTCCCATTTATTAAGCCAACTAAGACTTTCCAAAATAAAATAGAGTCACAGTGCACAAAAGTGTTATTGAAATCATCACCTGGTAGAATTGTTTGTAAAAGCTTCAACGAAATAAACAAACACAGGGACTTAAATGGGCTTGGCCTGCATGATACCCATGTGCTATTAATTCAGAAGGAAATAGATATTCTGAAGATAAGTAAAAATCTTGAAGGTAAAAATTAACATTCCCTTTCAGCTAAACCCACAGACAGCCCACTATCTAACAGTGCAAGCTAATGCAGAAATGGATGCTCATGTGGTGATGCTCATACTTGTCAAATAAGATTTATTTTGATAGCATAGTTAAGCACTGAGACATGTACAAACTTATGCATCCTAGTCAGCAAAGTAAACCAGTCAGACTAGAAACAACATAAATAATAGTTGACAAAAAATCTACACATTGGTTGTTGAATGTCAGGCTAGTAAATTCCATTTGTCAAATTCGGTATGAATGTACTTATGATGAAACAATTCCTAGTAGATTATAGAGATTTAAGAACATTTCTCTCAATTGCCTATTATGTGGGCAGGAAGAGGAGAATGTTGATCATCTTATTTTTCACTGTACAAATGTCAGTGATCAGTATGAATGTACTTATGATGAAACATTTCCCGGTAGATTATAAGGATTTAAGAGCATTTCTCCCAATTGTCCATTATGTGAGCAGAAAGAGGAGAATGTTGATCACCTTATTTCTCACTGTACAAAACTCAGTGACATGGAAATAAAATTGAGGTCCAGAATTAAGTTGGGATGCTATCAGACATTGGATATCAGCAGGGTACTGAAAACTGGGGAATTTCATGTAATCTGAATGGCGATCATAACATTCTTTGCAAAGTGGCAGAAAAAGTGTCACATGGTTTTCTGACACAACTTGGCTTGCCCATGGCTAGTCTTCAAGGAACATTTTTGAAGTCTGAAAACTAGAGACCATCTTATAACTTCCTCCAAACTGTATATTGAGATGTGAGAACACATTTCTCTGGATTAGGCAACAATTATAACTCTCAAACTGACATCTAATTTGCAAAAGGAAATACCAATGGAAACTAGAAGAGGGACGAAGGAACAAAGAAGAAAGAAGAGACAAAAAAGAACAAAGAGAGCAAGAAGGATAATGAAAGGAAGAATGGGAAAAAGAGTCAAGAACAAACAGAATGGAAAACAGATAAAGTCAAATAACAAATGAAAAATGGCTGCTTGAATTGACACAGTGTAACTAAAGATGAAGATGTAATATAATACAGCAGAAGATAAATGAGATACATAAAATGAAGTTAAAATGTAATCAATGTGAATAAAGACTAAAACAAATGTAAATGCATAGACCTATAATCTAATGTATTCTGTAAAATCTGTATCCCAATAATTGGTTCCTTAATAAAAAAAAAAAAAACTCTCTGGTCTTATTCATTTACAGACAGATTTAACAAACAATTACCGATTAAAAATTTTCATTAAATAATGGTAAATGTAGAGATTTATAATATTGTTTTAAAATTAATACCTATTTCATTCAGCATTAAAAATTCAAGTTTAGACTTTATGTATTGATATATTACAATGAACTTTATCTGTTGATCCATAGATATGGTAGTGGGGGAGTTTCACTCATCATATAAAATTCATGTAACTCCAGTAGTGTACTTTGTTCTTTGTTTGATGTCTGGATCCTCTTTGAATATTTGTAACATTTGAAGTTTATTCCAGCAAAGTGTGTGTATATTGGAAACAACATTCAACAGATTTTTGGATTGAATGATGACTTTTTTTCTGTACTCAGTGATAAACTATAGCTTTCATTCCCCCAAATGACCATAGTGAAACAGATGTCTGCGTCTCTGCTTCTGCATGATGTTGCAGCCAAAAACACATGAATTAATGCAGCTATGGGAAACTGATTCCCCCTACCAGAAAAATTTAAACACAAAAAAAAAAAAAAAAATAAACATCATAATAATAATAATAATGAGGTGTTTTATTATTTTTTTTTTTTTTTTTTCCCTCCATCTCAAAAAAAACTATTTATAATTGTTTGAAACCTTTGATGTTTTGGTTGTAGATAATTTCTGACTTTTGTTTTGACCTGCAGATTTATTTGCCAAATCATACCATTTACAATTATGTTAGATATTTATCTCTGTACTTAATCACTCAGTTACAAGTATTTTTTAGACAATTTTATTTCCCTTATACATTTATCTGTGCATTATATATATATATAATGCATTATATATATATATAATTTTTATTTTGTAAAATTGTTTGAAATTATTTACTTTTTAAAATTCATTCTAAATTTCAATTTACATATATATATATTGTACTGGTCAAAACATGTTTATCCATCTAACATGAGCTGGAACTCAGAAAATCTACTTTGAACCCAGTCAAGCCTGAGATTTAGATCAAGGACCAGCCTGAATTCAAACCCACTCTCTAAGCCCCAGATCTAACACCTAATGAATAACTTACTACTGATGGCATATGAGAATTAATCTTAATCTGGCTCACTAGCAAAGAGTGAGAATACAATGAGACATCTATTACTATGACTAAACTAAAATATATATAAGCATGGCAATATGTTGGGAAGTGGTGAAAAAGGAATTCGAACTACTCAAATAAGTTAGACAATAACAATATAGTTGAATGTAATGGCAAATTATTTACATAATGACTTAATTATATACATTAGTGCATGCGTGAATGAGCAAGCAGTCTACCAAATGATAGATAATTATATATTGTCATTCACATGAGTATTTCTCATATGCTCTTTATTAGATAAAAAATATATATTATACATAAGCACACATCTTTGGTGAGTCCAATATTAAAATGCCAATCTATTATTAGAAAGAAGAATTCCCATATTGTTATTAATGCTTTGGATTACACTTCCGAAACATGGTGACTAACATTATTTAGGGGAGCATTCTGAGATTCATTATACATATGATAAACTATTTTCATGCCACTGAGGTCATGAAAATAAATAAAAATACATTTGAAAAACATATTTGAAAATGACATTTGATTAGATGACAAACTATTTAATGAAACTTCTGTTAATTAGTGCTGGTAAGAAGAATGCTTTATTTTTCCCAAGGCAAATAGATACTCTTAAATATAGAAATAAGTCACGATGGTGGGATTGCATGATAATATTGAAATAACATTAGAAATTAATCTGGCTACTAATATTCGGCATTGATATATATGCTTTGAGAAGAGTGCATTTTAATATTGTAGCATTAAAACTGGGTCATGAAGCAAAAGAAATACTAATCATACAAAGAAGTTTGCGGTACTGACATAATAGCCTAAAATAACAGAAAAAGTTGTGCTTCTGGACAAAAATGAAGTGCATAGGCATAGCATGTGTCAGATTTAGGATCAGTGCCAGAGGCCTTTTTTAAAATATAAATGGTCCGGGGTTGTTTCAACTATCCTCAGGACAAGACTTGAGAAGTGATATGCATAGCATGTGCCAAACTTATGGGATCACTGCCAGAGGCATTTTATACAGAATAAGTGGTTATAATGAGCAATCTATGGGTTCGATCTTGTCATAACCCCCAGATCAGAAGACTAGAAGCATGTAATATATATATATATGAAGATATGCTAAATGTCAGTAACGTCGCAATGATAAATGTCACTTACGACATTGAAATATAATTTACTGCTTTAAAATAAATGACCCTAGTTTGAGTACTATAATTTAGACTAATAATATGCTATGCAGTTATAATATATATATATATATATATATATATATATATATATATATTATTAGTCTCTCTCTCTATATATATATATATATATATATATATATATCTATAGAGAGAGAGAGAGAGAGAGAGAGAGAGAGAGAGAGAGAGAAATTTAGATTTCATTTACTAAAATATACTTGAAGATTTTATTTAGCAAAAGAAACATTAAGATTTAGATTTCAAATTAATAAAATATACATTAAGATTTGATTTAGTAAAACACACATTAAGAGTCACCCCCTTCTTTTTCCTACTATTTAAAATAATTCAATCCCACATTCATGGATTTTTACAATAACTGGAATACATAGAATATATTTTAAGAGTATAAAAAAAGAAAATAACTAGCAGTTATATATAGAAAACAATTAATAAGTCATTCTATCAGAATTAAATAAATAATATTTTGTAATGTTTCAGAGCGTTAATTAGCCAAAGTTCTGGATTCACCCTGGGTAGAAAATCCAGAGTTAAGCAAATACATTTTATCATAATTAATATGTTGACTCAAAAAATAATCTGGTAAGTATGTTAATTAATAATGCATTATATTGTTAAGGGGCATTAATAACTTGCTTCGTGAAGGTTTACTTAAAAATGACAGAAAATATTTTTATAAATTGAGCTCACCAGTTTGTTTGAGATTGGGAAATTAATAAAAAAAGCCTTACATATAAAATCAAGTAATAAATAACTATAAATAATTGACAGCACCAAAGTTAAAGAAAATTAAGATCCTATGAGAGAGAATTAGATTTATAAAATCATTTAAGAGCAAAAATCATATAAGAGCAAATTACATTTACATATTAATTTAAAATATAGAAAATTAAACAATGTGTTAGAAATGTTGATAGCAGGATTTGAGATTAGTGAGGCTAGATTCATTTTCAAATAGTAGCATAAAAGTTACCTTGTGCAAATTTAATAAGTCTATTTTCAAAGTACGGCTCATGCATAGCAAATTGAGAATCCAAATTAAATCTTCTTGGTGACAGCAAACTTTTATTAGTATTCTAAAGTTCTTAGGTCAGCTTTTGATTCTTGGGAAGCAGAATGGTACAGCAGCAGTAGATGACGACCCAACAGGGCTGAGACAAAAGGTGGATTTATTGTTACATTATTTAAGTTTCAAGTGACATGTAATATGTTTACAATCAGTTCTCTCAATAACAGCTCATGTAATCTGTGACTCAAACTCAGCCATTTTATACTTTTTCTTTATTGATTGTTTTTTAAGAAGCCACAGTAAGATAATGTCCAAAAATAAATTCAAATCTATTTCCAGATTAGAAATAGATTTGACAACATGTTTGTAACAAAAGTATCTTTAATCTTAATCCCATTTTATTTTAAGTAAAACTTTAATTAAAATACCTACCCCAGATTAAAACAATAGTGCTTCCAACTCTTCAATTATTTTTAGACAATTAACTGTTGCATCTTCCATCTTGGTTTTTATAAAAATATACAGTTTAATAGAAAAAGTACTTTAAAAAGAAAAAAGTTTAAAAAAATTATGTATAATAAAATATTTATGAAAAATCAATATTTTGTTAGTATTTTGCTTCTAGATATATATATATATATATATATATATATATATATATATATATATATATATATATATATATATATATATATATATATATATATATATTTGAGCCGAACCTATATATTTTAATAAAAAGAATTAATAATCATAAAATTACTAATAATAAAAATGTAATTTAAAAGTTAAAATTTTATAATTTAGGTACACATCTCAAATGTATACATAAATTATATACACAACGCTAAAGGAGCGGTATGAATTATAGGGTTTAAAAACAGGTTTGTAGATGGAAACATGAAGCTCAATCTTAAGCTAAGATTGACTGCTTCAATATATATATATATAGTAACTTAGTTTTTTTTGTAAACAAACTAATGATTGGGAAATAAATAGTAGGGTCAGTTTCTTAACTACATCTGAGTAAAAAAAAATTAAGTTCAAAAAAAGTTAAAAGCTATATTTAGAGAGAACAATATCTATGTGGCTTCAATTAAATGTATAGACAAAAATCTGTTGCATTTATTTAAAATTATAGCGTATCATTATGTAAAGGGAAGGAGGTAGATTATTGTGTGAACTATAATATCTAAAAAAACTGTTGACTTATATATTTAAATAGAAAGATTTTTGTGAATCATAATATTTTTGAATAAAAAATGTTAGTACAAATTGAAATTTAATTTGTTATAGATAGCATTAGTTTGACAGTTCTTTTCATGACAGTAGGTTTAAAATTTTAGGAAATTAGGAATTGTACTAATATGAATAAAAATATTTTGTGCTAATATAAACATGAGCAGGCAGTTGACTATTTAGTATGGTGAGCATGTGTGTATAAGGCATATATATATATATATATATATATATATATATATATATATATATATATATATATATATATATATATATATATATATATATATATATATATATATATATATATGTTAATTCTAATATTTTCATGGATAAAAGAGGTCATATTATTATTACTATTTGCGAAATATTCTGTGTAGTGAAAAAACTAAATGCTGTCATTTCGGTACAATATCAATTACCTTCCTCAGAGCATTCTCTGATTTGAGAAAGAAAACACTCTGAGGAAGGCACTTGATATTGTACTGAAATGTCAGCATTTAGCTTTTTCATTACACGGAATAACCTGCAAATAGTAATATGATATATATATATATATATATTCTTCATGAAAATTTACACATTGTATTTTAGATTATTTGATTGTATAATATAAAATGAATTTATTTTGTATGGGTTTTACAGGAATTGGTTATTGATTTCAGTTCTAAATTTGATTTAAGTTTTAAAGAAGAAATTTATTGATATAATATCAGTTTTATAAAACACCCATGATTATATATATATATTTTAACGATCGGGGGAGAAGGAGACTTCACGTAATCTGCACTACAGGGCGCCACTAGGCATTTGAACCTAGAAAATTTATATAGTAGGCAGGAACATTAAGTTTAAAAAATTTTTTTATTTTATTTTAATTTATATATTTGGATTCCGATCGTTTGCCCAAGGTCACTAGCTCATAGAGTAGCAGAGATTTTAAAACATTTATAAGTTTCAATAGACTTCTATTCTCAAAGTATATATTAAATATTTAGAACAATAAAATAAAAGAAGCCACTGCCAGTAATTAACACACAAATAGATTTTTATTAACGCACATTTAAAATTGAAGATTAAGTTTATTTTTAGATTTTAACATTAATATATTTTTTTTAAATTTAAATTACTATTTTAATTAGATCGCACAGATGGATATTTAAATTATATTTTACTTTAGCATGTCAAGCATAGATAGTCTACATAGTTTTTTTTTCACTTAAAAACTCATCAAAACATTCATTCAATCTCAGACTAAAAGTTTGTAGTCAACCCAATGCCTGCTTCCAGATATATAGTAGCAATCAATGCAATACGAAGATGCTAGCATAAAATCACGCCACAGGAATGTGCATCTGGTAGCGTGATATTATTTGAAGGAAATGATCCAGGTCTAGATCAGGAAAGTGCCTCTGTCTGACTAAGGAATCATGTATATAAATTTTTTTTAAAGAGTGCTACATATGGGGGAAAGCGGTCTTTCTGCCGTCTTATAAATCCCTGTCCATAGAGCTAGGAGGGGTCAATGATGCAGGAAATACATCTGCGACAATTTTCAACGATATGACTGCCTCTTTGGGGTCATGCATTCAGTTGGGCACGTTGCCCTGTATGCTAAACACGCTTCACATTACATTAATATAAACGTCTATATATCTCTCCACTAGCACTGACACAACCACAAAACAAATAGCCTGAAATTAAAATCTGTTAAATTAAACATAAACGAATTTAAACATAGTTATTAATCTTTATCCATGCAGCTATCTACACCCAACTTTAAATTTAATACATTTTAGTTAAAACATAATACACACACAAAAAAAATGAACTGGAAATGATTGCTTAAACATCTACATAAAAAAATATCAATAATTGAATTTGCATTCTTTAAGTCAGATAAGAGTTCTTATATTTCAGTTATTAATTATTTGCAATTTTAGGAAAGTTATTAGATAGATACAATAGTTCATACTTTACGGATTTAATAGATTGAGAAGTCCATCTTCGTGATCACTTTCGTAGATTTTGTTCTTCTTTGAAATAAAAGTGCGACTCGCCATGCATTTGGTCAGGAACTGTCATCCAGAGGCCTCAGCTGGTTGTCCAGAAAATTAAATTTATTGCAGACTTCCACATCGTGAAAATCTGCAATATAGCTAGTTATAACGATCTATTCATAGTCAGCTCTAAGATAACAATTATAATAATACTTTGACTTTTATATTTTTATTAGTCTCTTATCATTAGATCTTGAGATTCAATGAGCAAGACGTCACTAATCCATTCGTGTTTCAGTTATGGTCCGTGCTGTCATTTTCGTGTTTGGATTGGTCATTTAATTCCTTTGTATTCTCT
This sequence comes from Epiperipatus broadwayi, assembly GCA_028023455.1. Classification (NCBI taxonomy): domain Eukaryota; kingdom Metazoa; phylum Onychophora; class Udeonychophora; order Euonychophora; family Peripatidae; genus Epiperipatus; species Epiperipatus broadwayi. The sequence continues at coordinate 176,509 of JAQFVV010000736.1, read as the reverse complement.
TATCTGACCATTTAATTTATTTTACATGCCTCACGAGGTAGTTTGCTTTTGAACAATCATTTAATTAATAAGACAATCATTTCCATTTTCTAAGACTATAGAAATCAACATTATTTCTATTTTTAAAATATCAATCTTTATATCTTTACTTTTTACAAAAAAAATTACTTTCAAATATTTTTATTTTTTAAAAGTTTTAAAGTTGTCCATCATGCGATCTATATATACGTTAAACAGTTTTTTTTAAATTAAGTTTTTTTTTCTTTTTAATAAATCAATTTTTATTTATGGTCTTTTATTTTAATTTTAAAATAATGTGACCGGATATTATATTCCGTTACAATATATATATATATAACAATATTCACTAGAATAAAAACTACAAAATTTTTAAAAAATGCCTGTATAAAAGTGTTGTCAAATGAGTTATGAAAGAAAAAAATAAAATGTAATGGGAGGTGAAAACAATAACCCAAAACTAACATTTAACAAACAGTGTCAAAAGGTTGCTTTGTTAGACAAAATGTCAGGTACATGAATGAAAACAAAATCTTGTGTGTGCTCTTATTTTGTTTTGTATGAAAGTTAGTGAAAATGAGGTAAGGTGGGTTTTCTTGCTAATTCAAAATCTGATCATCTCCTCTGATAGTTTTCTCTCTGCAATTGACTCAACTTATTAAGAAGTGTATGTATATATATATATATATATATAAAAATTTATATATATATATATATATATATATATATATATATATATATATTTATCTCAACTATGATGAAATTAGTTCACAATAAAAGGTGCTATATTCAATACCTCAATCTTCATATTTAGCATTTAACAGTTTCTTTCAAAGAAGACACCTCAGCAACAATGTTTTATCCATGGCTTAATTAATTAAACTCTAAGGAACAAATGGGCTTTCATAAAAGATTACTTAATTATTCATCATTCTTATTAGTATTTATTTATTTTGATTCCAATCTAAGAATATAATAGAAAAAAAAAAACATCTAGAACACTATTTCATTTGAAATTTTTTTTATCCTGAAAGAAACTAAGAAAAAAAAGATGCAAGCTAAAGAAATTAAAGTTATGGACTAAAATGTGAAACCAAGCATCTGGATTCAAACCCAGGAAGAAAAGTAATTAAAAAGTGAAAGTAATGTGGAGGACTAATTTTCAACAATTTTTAACTATCATGATTGAATATGAAAACATTAAGTATCAATGTAGTAGCTACATCCTGAATGAAAAAAAAAAAATGTGCGTCCATAATTATATGATGTGTTTTTCAAGGCAATAAACTGATAAATGGTAATTGGTGTGTGGAAAATACATATATTTTTTCTGTTAAAATGGCCTTGACAGTGTAATATATCCAGATTGAGTTTCGAAGGAACTCAAAACAAAGAGACAGTGTGTAATGTTCTATTGTTTATTTATTTTGCTTTATTATATGTTCATAGTAAGTTTGATAGATATTTAACAATTATAGGAATTTAAAAAAATGAAATGATTTTGATGCATAAGAAACTATTGAAAAAAATGTTAATATATAATGATCATAAAGCATAAATGCTTATATATTTGTCATATGAAAAAAAAAAGAAAAAAAGAAAGATTTTTTTTTTTATTATCAAAATTATATGCCTATTATTATATGTGTGAAAAGTGTTTGAATAGTCATTGCTATGCCTTAACATATTGATGCAATCTGTCATGATTATAAAGATTGTACAAGTGTTGTTTTGTGCTTGACTTTTGAAATTAATATGATACTTGGGTTTGGTTTATGATCGGTCAAACTTGTCATCTTACATGGAGACTATAATTACCCTGTATGTATATGTGGAGCTATAAATGTTGAGTAATACTGAGGTAGATTTATCATAGCACTTCGAATGGGTAGATAGGAAATAACTCTCTTATAATTTAGTTACTATGTATGCAGGTATTGGGAGATCGTGGATTTTATCCTAGCTTCATTTGTTTTTATTTAAGTAGGAAATTATTGATACAGTTGTGGTTAACTGTTTTGCATACCTATTTAAAGTAGAAGTGTAGAGGCTAGTTCTACACACAATACATATCCTCAGGAAGAAGGCAGTTCTCTGGCCAATGCTAATATTTGAACTTATGAATTGATTAATTTCCCTTACTGATACACAAATGTGTGCATTGTGAAGTGCTGCATACTGATATAAAATATCTGGAAGGTTTTTCAAGACAGAATAAAAGTTGTTATAACTGGGTGAGGGTTATAATCAGATGTCTGTGTTGATGTGGAAGAAGACAAAGAGTTACTTTAATTTATAAGCTGGCCGATCTGTAGTCAGACATTGTGGAAGGTTTTAAAATTAGACATCATCAAGCTGTGGCAACATACTAGCCCATCAAAACATATACTGTCGCAAAAATGGTAACATGATGATCATCATTATAGGGGGTTAGCAGTTAGTATTTAGCATGCATGGAAATAAAACTATGGTTTTATATTCCAACCAATTATTTAGAATGGTTAAAAAGTTTGGATATAACATTATTTTTTACATAGAAAATACAAGATACTGTTGCTTGGTTGGAATATTTCAATTTATAATTGTTGTAATAAAAGGGGCCAAGAAATTTATAGGCTTTGTGTAAAGTTATAAGATAATTGCATATTACATTTAAATGCAGAACTTGGATTTTGTGTATAAGTGCATTAATGTTAAATTGAAATATGGGTCAAAACAGTGATTAAGTTTTAAGGAAATTTAAATAATCAGAAAGTATGTATGGTTGTTTTATAATAGCATGTTGAATCTGCAGGAGGGTATTATTTCTGTGATAGTGCACAGAAATATGTGATTTAGGCAGCCTTCCAATGCTAGTGAATGTTCTATTTCTAATGCATAAGCCTAGAAAAAGTCCATTCAGTATGGGGTGGCTGCTAGTGTCTATTTCTATGCTAATGCACAGAAACATGTCTTTGAATCTGCCACAGAAGGTATCATGTCAGATTACAGCTCTGATTTGTGCTATGCATTTTTGATGTGTGATCACATTTCACTTTTGGCTACAGTAATGGGTGAGGGTGTCTGGAATTCCGCTTGTCAAAACTATTTTAATATTCATTAAGACCACATCCCCCTCTATCTCCCATCTTTTAGGAATGTCTACTAACAATTATCAGCAGAGTCTTATGATTCCCTACCCCCCCATTTCCTGCTAAAAAAATTTGCCAAGTGTAGATTCAAGTGCGATTCGGATTAAATCACACTCTAAGTCACATTTCTGAATGGTAATTACGATAAAAAGTTGGTCAACCTTCGAGTTGGAGCATTACGTTCACTAAGGAATTGTAAACACCCACCCCACCCCTTTCCCAAAGTTAGACCTTTTGGTTGTAAATGTTTGGTACTGTTAAATGGAAATCTACTTGGTAATTTATTATAAAATAACAAAAATATAAAAAAAGAAAAAAAAAAGCTGATTTTTTAATAGAATACCTGACTGCCAAAAAAAATATAAGTAATGAGAAGAATAAAAAGTAACTACTTTTTAAAATTCATTTCGATTGATGTACCCTTTTTTTTTTTGGTTCCAAAAATTTTATTTGATAGATAGTAGTTTTAAATGTGATCAACAAACTCAAAAACATACATATAAAAAAATTCCTGGCCCCAATAAAATATAAATAATGAAAAGAATAACAAAAAAAAAAAAAAAAGCACTTTTTTAAATTCAATTTTTTGATTTCTGCATATTTTTTTTTTTGTTGTTGTTGCGTGTTCAAAAATTTATTTGATATTACTTTACTTTAAAATGTGATAATAAACAACCCCAGCGGTGGCCCCGGAAACATTATATTTATCTTTGTTTAAAAAGAAAGCCTACCCTCCTACGGTTTCAACATGATATTGTAAAACAACCGTATATATTATTATTATTATTATTATTATTATTATTATTATTATTATTATTATTATTATTATTATTATTATTATTATTATTATTATTATTATTATTATTATTATTATTATTATTATTATTATTATTTAGATAAAGTAAATTTTTATACAAAAGAAAGTAATTTTTTATTTTACAATGAGTGCAATATTTGAGATTGTAGTGATATATATATATATCTTTCTTTCTTTTTTAAGTATAAAAATATTTGTTATTGTTATAAATTTACATGTGTCTTGTGTTTAATATTTCAAATGTCTAGAACTTATATCCAGCACCTACCTCTAGAACCTATATCCTGAACTTATCATTCTATATATTACCATAACAAATTTTTATAAACATGGTATAAATAAAATGTTAATACCAGATCACATTTGAATTTATGAATTGTCGTATGTTGATTGATTTCCATGAATGATTTTCATGATTGATTTCCATGATAGATTCCCAGGATTGGTTTCCATGATTGATTTCCATGGTTTACTTCCATAGTTTACTTCTACAATTGATTTCCATAATTCACTTTTGTAAAATATCAACCAAGAAATATTATTTTCCTTATATAGAGAGTGGGACAATAATTTTATGTGGATAGAGAATATACCCGACTTATAAAATATACTAGATTTAAAAGCACTAGTTAAATTGGGCAAACATATGATACAAAACAAAATAAAATGAGATAAATAGTCAATTTAGATATGTTAAATTTAGTTATTTTGTTCATTGCAATGTTATAAATATTGGGAGTAGACATAAAATCCCTTTTCTGCTGTAGGTATTTAATAAGATTCCCACTGGTAAACTCACATTAAAGTTTAATTTAGTAAGTTTTGTGATCATATCTATTGCATTGCAATAATTTATAATTGCACCTCATTAGCAGATCAATACCTTGAGAAATATGAGTACTTCGATTATTAAATCTAAGAGAGCTAGCCTGGAATTCAAGTAGTGTAAGTATTAAAAACGGGAAATACTAGTATAATAATAATAATGAATCTATATTTAGTTGGAAGGCATATATGTGTTTTTAATGAAATAAGATTAAGAGTTATGAATTAAGAAGATATAAATGAAATCATAACACAGACATTTAGTGTTATATAATTGTAAATATTAAAGTCGATAGATCTTAAGAACAAAAATAATAATAGTAGGGATAAATAGAAGGATTTGTAACATTTCTTTTGTTCTACTTTCAATTAAATAGTAATCTTATAGTATGTATTATAAACATACGTTACAAGTTCTCCGGGTCGATTACTGATTTATTTCTAAATTAGAAATATGCACAACATTCTTGTAATTACTACTCGAGGTCATATATCTACATAAAGTTGTGGAAGAAAGTGGTCTAGATTATTTAGTTAGCAGTAATAACTTATCACGAGAATATTTACATAACTGTTATTAAGTTTAAAACTAAAATCATAATAAATTGAAATGGATGTATCGTTACATTTTTTGGAGATAATTTAATTACCTTCTTCATTATATCCTGTAGTGATAAGCATGGATAATGATCTCTGGTGGTCATTACGATTTCATAGTTACAATTTGGCACCAGATATACTTAATATTGTTATTACTATCATTAGATAAATACACTGACATTCCTTATGAGTTCCAGAGTTATCCTTCAATCGACTATCTACTTGCACTAAAGTTGATGTTAGAATATATATTACAACAAAAATAACCGAAAGTACTTCTGCGAATTTAAGGATTGTTTATAATAGTTTGTTAATGATATTAATATTATTTTTATTGTAATTACAATTTTGTTTTAATTAACGGACATTATATATATATAGATGGATAGATAGATAGACAGATAGATAGATAAATAGATAGACAGACAGACAGATAGATAGATAGATAGATAGATAGATAGATAGATAGATAGATAGATAGATAGATAGACAGACAGATAGATAGATAGATAGATAGATAGATAGATAGATAGATAGATAGATAGATAGATAGATAGATAGATAGATAGATAGATAGATAGATAGATAGATAGATAGATAGATAGATAGATAGATAGATAGATAGATAGACCTTTTCGTTTGTATGTGTAATAAAATACATCAATGACCAACTAAAAATATTATATTATTTACATTTAAAATACATATAAGCCAGTACTTTGAATGTGGTTTATCATGAACCACAATCGCATTATTAACAAGAAAAAAATAGAATTCAACTTTGAATAAATAGTATGTTTAAAACATAATTATAACAAGTATTTCTCTGTAAATAGGGCAACTCACTTAACCAATCATTCTCAGCTATGATTGTGATGCACCACACCAAAAGCAAGCTCAGTTGTATGTTAATAATGATTATATATATATATATATATATATATATATATATATATATATATATATATATATATATATATATATTTCCTGTGTTACATATATATATATATATATATATATATATATATATGTATGTAACACAGGAAAATGATTTGTATATATAAAATATCGTTTTTAAAAGGACTTTACAATCAGTTTGAATGTGAGTGAGAAGTTTTAATGCAATAAATACACACATGAATGACTGACTATATTCAAAGAGTCAAATATTGCACAATGAAAAATTTTTTTTTTCTTTTTACTTTTTTAAAGATGGATAGATCTTGTGAAAAATTAGAATGAAAATAATTACTAATAAAACTCAAGTAACGAAAATAGTTAGATAGCAGAAAGTATTAAGTATATAAATATCTTAAATAATATTTTCATCTTAGTGTTTTTAAATATTTGCAAACTTGAATAGTTTATGGAAAGATATTAAGATGATTTTTTTTAAAAAAAAAATAGCAGTTTTCTACAAACAGACT
>JAQFVV010000736.1:162191-164691 GCA_028023455.1 Epiperipatus broadwayi | reverse complement strand
CAAATTCAAAATATAAACAATGCTAATCGAAAAATAAACGAACTAATTTTAAGAAGCTGGAAATTAATGATTTAAAATGAATTTCTATTATATACATTTCAAAGGTTCAAATAATTTCTTTACACATATAAAGACTTTATTAATGTTTCATATTATGTATCACATAATCATAATAGATTAGTAGATAATTCAAAAAATGTTATATTTTTCAACAAAAAAATAGTATCTGTTAAATTTTATGAAAGTGCACAACTTAATACAAAGTGAACCTAGATAGTTAATATAATTGCAATCATAATATAAATGTATAAATAAAATAATAATAATAATAATAATAATAATAATAATAGTAGTAGTAGTAGTAGTAGTAGTAGTAGTAGTAGTAGTAGTAGTAGTAGTAGTAGTAGTAGTAGTAGTAGTAGTAGTAGTAGTAGTAGTAGTAGTAGTAGTAATAATAATAATAATAATAAAATAATAATAGTAATAGAGTAGTAGTAGTAGTAGTAGTAGTAGTAGTAGTAGTAGTAGTAGTAGTAGTAGTAGTAGTAGTAGTAGTAGTAGTAGTAGTAGTAGTAGTAGTAGTAATACATTAACAATACAACATTCCTTCATCACTTATATGCATTCAGGCTAATCTTTTATATATTTGATCCATCCATATCAAAATGTATGGCAAATCATCCCCCAGTTTTGTGCCACACAACTCTATACAACAGGGCTTGCCACTCAGAGCATTGCTATTTATTTCATACATTAACCCTTTCCTACTTGAAATTGAAATAAAATTGCCATCTATAGTTCTATATCAAATTACCCCCCCCCCTATAAACCACATATCATTAATGGATGACATAGTAATCTTCCTCCCTTCCAAAAAAATTATGCCCACACTAATTGCTACACTCAATTACTCACTCAAGTTCAATACTAGCAATATGACAATATGGAATAACTTTACAGGTAATCCTAATACTTCACTAACAAAATCCCTGTCACACCTCTTTTTGGAAATCCCTTATCACTTGTCAGACAATGCCATAAGGCTAGCCATTCAAAATCAACTAATGGAATCAATAAATAAAATTTCTCTTACTAGAGCATATCTCTCAATACATATTAAGATTACACTCATTAACATGTTGATATTGCCAAAATCAAATATAACATGCCAGTCATTGTTTTTTTCCAAATATTTCATTAGGAAAATCAACTCCTTATGTAGTAAATTGATCTGGAATAAAAAGACTTTCTCAATAAGCACCAAGAACCTACAAAAGCATACAAAATACAGTGGTGTGTCATTGCATTCAATTACTACCATCTATTACCAAAGAATACATAATACATTGGCAAAAATTGCCACCATTTCCCCTATTTTTCAGCCTTATTTACAAGTAGAAACAACTGACACTCCCCCACTTATCAAGAACAAGTTCATAAACTAGCTTTTACAACATATGAAAAGAAATCAAATTACAAATATAGAGTTGAATGCAAATAATGATTATTGTACCACTGATCAAATTCTAACCAGCAATGATGCTCAAATACATTTTAATAGCTTTGTCAATATAAACAATAAAACATTAATTACCAAATATAACATTGGTACCTCGAGCCTAAATATCTTGATTTTATGATTAAAATCAAATAAAAAGCTTTACCCACAAATGAATTTATTGCAAGAAAAAGAGATTCTCAAAAATTGACTCTATGTGCTCTATTTGTAATAGAGAGGAAGAGACAATGAATCACTTTCTAATAGATTGGTCTTCATTTTCTTAATATAGGCAACTCATCATGACCATCTCACATGGAAATAAAATTACAATTGATAACTTAATTGACAGCATCTCAAAAGGGTTTTTCCCAACAATCAGGATCTAAATATTACCATTATTTACATTATGGTTCCTGAGATGCCACTTTGTTTTTAACCCCTCTTCTTGCAAATATGAGTCATTGTTTCTAAATAAATTATAAAAAAGTAAAACTAGGGGCCGGCTCATTGCTCCAGCTGACATAGTGTCAGTCACCTGGAATCTACTAAAACTCTAGCACTATTCAATAGTAACTGTAATAATGAGCATATAAGTAAAAAAAAAGATTCTACTCTTGGCAGCTTGAATAAATAGATTCATCCCTTACAAAGCAATGCCAATTTGCAATTCATTATCTGAATATTTCCAAATCATAATTGCATGCACTTATGATATGGCATGTAACAATGACTATAAATTACATTGCAGACTGCAATAATTACTCAATAATATTAAAAAATGAATAGAAAACAAAAAATGTTATATCAAATTATAAAATTCAAATCATGTTTACCTCTCATGTAAAAATAAAATATATATATATATATATATATATATATATATATATAAAATATATATATATATATATATATATATATATATAATGCTAATAAAACAAATTAAAAACTAGTAGTAGTAGTAGTAGTAGTAGTAGTAGTAGTAGTAGTAGTAGTAGTAGT
>JAQFVV010000736.1:60000-161691 GCA_028023455.1 Epiperipatus broadwayi | reverse complement strand
TTAGTAGACAAAATGGCCTGTCATTACACTGCATTTCAACATTCTATTACCAAAAAACTCACAATGCATTAATGAAACTTTATATGACATATGAAAATTTTCAAGTGTTTTTCCAATATCACCTACAGACACTCCACCTCCTATTAAAAATAAATTCATTAACAATCTAATAAAAACAATATTCAAACATAAAGTACCTGCTACAAACCTTTTCTCAACTAAAATTAAGTATTGGGAAGCACATTACATAACAACTAATTCCAGTCCCTTTGAAAATCCCATTAGCTTAATTAATATCACAAATAAAGCTATAATCCAAAAATTTAAATTCTGGTACTTGGAGCCTAAGTACTTAGATTTTCTAATAAAAATCAACCTTAGAGCTTTACCTACCAATGCTTTTCTGGCTGGAAGATGGAGATCTCCAAACATAGATGCCATTTGTCAACTATGTAATAAAGAAGAAGAAACAACAGAACATTTTATTTCTCAGTGTACTTCTCTCAAAACATATCGAGAACTAATTGCTGATATAACCCATAATCCAAAATGCTCATTGACAGTATTGATAGAAAATATTCAAAGAGGGTTGTTTCCAACAATAAGAGTAACAATCTTTATACTATACACACTCTGGTTTATGAGATGCCACTTTATATTCAATCCCACATCTCGTAAACTTAAATCACTTTTTCTCAATAAGTTAGGAAAAATTAAAACAAGAGATCAAGCACTAGCTCCAACAGATATAGTATCAGCCACTTGGAGTTTGATCAAATTACCAACACCACTGTGAAACATGAATAGCATATTTGCTGTATGTAAGTGAGTTTTGTTGTCATATATGTATTTAATATTGTTACTGTTATTGATTAATTTTTTCCTCAGTTTTTCAACATTAATGTAAAAATATTTCATGTATTCATAATAATAACTTTGTTAATAATTTCCAATTCTAAATTGTAGATCAGTTTTTATAACATGTTTTAAAATTGTATTTTCATACATGTTCTTATGATATCAAATAAAGTACTTTAAAACTAGTAGTAGTAGGAGTAGCAGTAGCAGTAGTAGTACTAATAGGAGGAGGAGTAGCAGTAGCAGTACTAGTAGTAGTAGTAGTAGTAGTAGTAGTAGTTGAATTCAATGACCACATTCTATTACCAAAAAACACAATATAATGATCAAAATTGCCACCATTTTTTTTAATTTTCAACCTTATTTACAAATAGATCCAACTGACATTTCAGCATCTATTCAAATCAATTTCATAAAACAGCTAATACAACACATAATTAATTAAACACACGAAATTGATTACTGAACCGCTCATCAAATTTTTACTAATATTGATATTTTATCAAATTCCAACAATTTCCTCAACCTAACGAATAAAGAATTAATTGCGAAATATAAATATTGGCATATCAAATCTAAATATCTGGATGTTATCATCAAAATTAACCTTGATGCCATACCCACAAATAACTTTCTCTCTGGGAAGATGAGATTTTCCAAAACAAATCCTGTTTGCACTCTCTGTAATAGGGAGAAGGAAACAATGAATCATTTTCTCTTGGTTTGCACCCAGTTTTAAAATACAGAAAACTCATCTCCACAATATCTCAAAAATAATATCACGGCCAAAATCTTGATTGATATTATCTCAAAGAGATTTTTCCCAATGATTATCAAAACAATCTACATTGTGTTCACATTGTGGTTTCTGAGATGTCATTTCATATTTAATACCACCTCTTGCAAATTTTAATCATTGTTTTTAAATAAGTTAGACAAAATTAAAAACAGAGATGGTTTCATTGTTCCAGCACTACTCAGTAATCAAACTTATTTCACTCCCTCTGGAAAATATAAATATCACTTAAATTCCAGCAATGCAACAAACAGTTCCACATATTAACAAACAACCTAATTATTTTTTTTAAATATCAAATCATCTGCTAGGGTAACCTGTCAAAGAACAGTAGCTATCCATCATAAATTACACTATATTATACACTAAATTGTCTGTAAACTCTGAGCACATCATAACTAGTCACAAAATCAAATCATGTATACCTCTTATGCAACTATAGAAATACAAATAACATTAATAAAACTTTTTAAAAAAAACTAATAGTAGTCTTAGTAGTAATATTTGTAATAATAATAATAATAATAATAATAATAATAATAATAATAATAATAATAATAATAATAATAATAATAATAATAATAATAATAATAATAATAATAATAATAATAATAATGATGATGATGATGATGATGATGATGATGATGATAATAATAATAATAATAATAATAATAATAATAATAATAATAATAATAATAATAATATCATCTTGCATTATGACTTGATGGCATTTACTTCTGCTATCATCATTATCAACCATTATCAATCCACTGCAGGATGAAGGTCTCTCCAAGTTTAATCCATCTTCTCCGATCTTTAGCTTCTCTCCTCCACATCAGCCCTACACATATTCTTATTTCATCCATCCATCTTACATGTGGTCTCCTTCTGGGTCTTTTACAATCTCTTGGAATCCAGTTTAAAATTTCAATTGTCCATCTATTATCATCTCTTATAGCAATATGTCCAGCCCAACTCCACTTCAATCTTTTAATTTTTTCAATGAGGTCAGTAACACCTGTTTGTTCTCTTACCCTTACATTGCGTTTTCGATCTCTTCTTGTTACTCCCAACATACATCTCTCCATACTTCTTTGAGTGGTCTGAAGTCTCTGTATTGATCTTATATTAAGTGTCCAAGTCTCAGATCCATAAGTAAGAACTGGTAAAACACATTTGTTAAAAACCTTTCTTTTCAAACACATAGGCATATTTCCTTTTAATATCAAGTTATTTCTACCAAAAGCACTGCTATATTTGAATTTAAATGACAGTTGAAAAAAAATAAGAGACTAACTGAACAATTTCTGTGGTTTTGATATAGTTCTTTAATAAATATATTATCACCATAATATTGATTATTATTATTAATAATAATAATAATAATAATAATAATAATAATAATAATAATAATAATAATAATAATAATAATAATAATAATAATAATAATAATAATAATAATAATAATAATAATAATAATAATAATAATAATAATAATAATAATAATAATAATAATAATAATAATAATAATAAAATATTATTATTTTAACTTTTATTATTGATTAACATCTATTCAATATATATATATATATTAGACCATAATTACACATGGGGTTCCACCTTTATTGTTCAAAGAAGGTTGCCTTGACAAAAGTTTGAAACATGTTGATTGTTATAGATGTCAGGATTGTATAAGTGTTGACTGTTTTAGTGATGTACATGTAAGCAAAATATATTTAAGTAAATAGATAAATAATTTATTTTAAAATTTAAAAAATGACAGTCTAAAAAGGATGCAAACTATAAATTAAATATAAAAAAGTTGGTTTTAATCCATAATTTTATTTTATCATATCAATAATTTTGCCATAATAAAACAAAAGTTCCTGATTGCTAAAATTACATATGCTCATTGTGATTAAATACATCTTTTATTTACATACACATATAAGTGAACTAAAAAGATTCTGATTCAAATATTTAAGTAATCATCAAATACATAATTATAAACTTAGGTATAATGAAGTAATAATATTTAAATACAAGTATTGAATATAAGGCTGCAGAAAAGATTTTTCTATTATCTGAAAAGAGACTCTTTGATCCCTTTTGGAGGCCTTAAAGAAACAATGCAGGGCAAATTCGTAATGTCCACTCCATATGTTCTTGTCTTTGCAGCTGTTATTACTATGTGATTATTCATTTAGTATACAAAAAGGATGGGCTTCTCACCAACACACATTAGCCAGTGTGGTGAGTTCATTGGCTTTGTATCTCTGAGTTTAAGATCGAAAAAACACCATGGTCTTTCTTGTCAGTTGCCTGATAAGGCAGAATGAATGTTTGTGTAAATGTTAAATATTTGTCAATATATACAATTATGACAGACAAAAATAATTTATGGCTGTTATTCCCAGGAGGCTGTAAATTCACCAACCATGGCAGTGGTTGGTGCCTGAAGGCTGAGGGTGCTAAGAAACCCCTGATTGTCCCAACACCGCTCATAAACATTATATGAGTAAATGCCCAAGGCACCAGTTCTATTAATGAATAGAACAATATAATAACATATCTGATACAAAATTATAACTGAGACACTTTACCTAAGTCTACATTCATCTCAGCTCAGTGGGAGGTTATAGGAAGTTCATAAGATATATAATTATAAGTAAATGAAAGAAAAAAGACTATAAAACATTAAATATAATGTAAATCCTTTTTGTTAACTAACTGCATGATAAAGAATCACAATGTTATTAGTACAGTCTATTAAAATATCCTTCCAACTTCATTTCTTCCTTCATCCAAGTAACACATATATCAGCTTGATATAATTCTATCATTAAACAATCCTATGACTTGGCATATCATCATTTAAACAGCTACCTTAATGCCGATCAAGGAATATACAATAAGATCTCAGGGAATTTAAAAAAACACTGTTGAATTAAAGAAAATACATTGGCCCATAATTTATAATTCTAACTTATAATAAAATGTAATAAAATAAATTGATTAAATGTTTTACTGTGTTTAGTAATAAGATAATGACAGAAATAGGGATATTTTAATCTCATATCATCATCTAACAAATATACTATTTGGACAACCTTTGTAATACGTTTTTTAAATGGCAAATGTACCTTATAATGTTTGCATTAAGAAAACAAGATTGTACACACCAGAAAATTTAATATTATAACTATAAAATAATATATCTACTTTATAATAGATGTATGAAATGTGGAGATGTGGAAATTGAAACATGAATGTATACAAGAACAACTCAAGACATAGTTCTTTAATGACTAAACAAATCATTTATTACACTGAAAATTTAATATATACTTATTTATAATAAGACTGCTTGTCTTAATAATTTAAAATTCTCAAACAAACCTTGGACATCAGTTTGGGATTATTCCTATTACAATACATTATTTATACCTTTTTGAAATCAGAAATTAACAACAAAACTTGAATATTCTAACTTTGAATACATGCTTCACTTAAGCATTTCATTTAAACATATCATTATCTAAATAATATATTATATTATTGGCACAAAAAATATTTATGAGAGGATATTCTATTGATTAATAAAATAAATCAAACTAACATATTTGGCCATCAACAAAGCAACTTTCTCTAAGTAATTAAATAATCATTTTTAATTACATATGGCATTCACACATAACAATGAACTCATATTCATTATGATGATTTGTTGATTTATAATTCTGTATTATATGAATATAATATGTTTCAAAACATATATTTTCCGTTTTTAAATTCAATAACTCTATACTTTTATATTCGCAATATTGTTTATATTACGTGTGTGTGTGTATGTCCAAGCAACAATAATAGAAAACAATTTATCCTACACTCTATCCATTCATTAAGAACATATTAAACAATTATTTTATTTTGGACAATGCCGTAAACCATCCAACAAAATAAGACACTAATATTATATCAAGAATTAATTTAACTATTTATCTGGCCACATATTAAATAACACAGAGCTATATTTTCATGATTATACAGACTACTCCGTTCCAAGGAAAATTCACATGAGGAGAAAACAAACTCTTTACTTAACACTTCTACAATAATTCATCTAATTCTAAAATACACTGTTGGTGGGGACTTTTTCGTCATCACCAAGACTCTAAGAAAAACATCACTTAAATTCCTAATATATCATTTCATAATAGGTATATAATATAAACTAGGCTCTACTCATGGAAAATTATTAAAATATACTATCTAAGCAAAATCTTTTTATCCCTACCAATATTAGAATGCATCCAGATTACTTTCCATTCCCAAAGCTCTTCTATCTATCGAACATTATATATACACGCTGGCAGATAAATACATACATATAACCTATTAATCTATTTGATTCTTTAGAATACGACAACATCCGAAATTTATACATAAAATATTCACAAACTGAACTTTATTAAACAAATGTTATAATTGTGCTAAATAGACACACACACATGAATAAGAATATAAGGAAAAAAATCTGAGTTATATATTATGCAAGCAACATGATAATTAAATGGTACACTAAAATATAACTTTAGATTCAGAATAAACATTAAATTATTTTAAAGTCTGAATAGTCATAAATATTATGAACAAGATTTCTTTGCCATTTCTGGAGGAATATTTCTATCAGACACTCGCTACTTTGAAGCCAAAATTCTCACTTTGAAATAATAAAAAAATATACAACATAAAATACACACCTCTCTTTAACCAAATAATAATAAAAAAAATTTTACCTTCATAAAATAAAACAATGCATATTTGAATAAAATCACTTTTTGATGATCTAGAAGTTTATAATAGCACAAAATTATAAGCAAAACATAATAATAAATATCCCTATCTGTCTATCATATACATTAATGATGACAAGTAATAAAAAAAAAAGAAAACAAAAGTCATTTTGTTCTTTAACTTAAAATAAAAAGTTCACTTGCAAAGTCCTTCTTCCAGTTTATTAAATGATGTGGAGATAGATTCCAAACTGAGTTCATGTCTATTGAAAATACGAAACATAAAATGAATTTCTATAGGATAATAAAAAGAAATAATCATAATTTAATTTTAATTTAGTATCCCCACTGTTCTTAGCATAGCTAATTGAGTTCACTACATCACACATAAGTAATCAATTTTTATTATGACGGAAATATGAACAACATTTTTTTAGCTACAGTTGTACAAGAATTATTTAATTCATCCCGTAGTAATTTTTAAATTAAGTAATCAATTGTTCTTAATAAATTTCTTAAATAGCATTTGTTTTTCCAACATTTTATAAGCTAGTATACATATAGTTTATTTTTAAATATTGCAAATTAATACATCATAATCCGTTGGTAATTCCACAATTAGTGATAATTTATTTTCTGATGCATCCATATCGGAGAGAACAGAAATACATTCTGTTCATGTCTTTCCATCCAATTTAAGTACATATTTAATGAGTAGTATCCTTTGGTTATTTGGAGTAATTCACATTTTTTTTCCTTTCATAAAAATACATATTATTTTTAGGAATACTAAATAAATGAATACTGTCATTTCTCCATAATGAATTTAAGTATGGCATAATACATAAAAATACACATATCCTTTAAGTTTTGTATTTAACCTTTAAAAAAGCAAGACATAAAATATAGTGAAAAATTAAAATAAATTCTGTAAAGCTGTTCTGCACATATTTCCAAGAGATATTATGCAACACACATAGATAATTATAAAGTCTATGCATTTTACTTTCCTTCTTAATGATAAGTAAATAAAATAATGCAAGCATAATATTATTGATATACATTTTAAAATATTAATAAGTATGAGGTGGTTAATTCAAATGTTTAAATGAGGTAAGGGAATAAAAAACCTGATATACCTTCTGATATTTTTAGCCTTGCATGTTAATGGTAGACGTTTCCGTACTGTAATTTCCTATAGCTTTTCTTGAAGTTTACTTTAAAGCTTTTTTAAAGCCAATTTGACTTATGGAAGGGACATGTACTTGTTATACTGGCTGCAATTACATCAATAATGAGCAATTTTTAAACTAAACTATCTGTTAAAAAGATATCTCTTTTTCCCCTCCCCATCAAAAGGTCATTTACCTTCAAAAGGTTAACTACCACCTTTTTGCACTTAAGCTCATTACATATGCAAGAAATCTTTTCTTTTAAAAAAGTCATTCTGATTTTTACAATTAAATCAAGACAAAAATAATATTAATAAAAAAATAACTTTTACAAATTTGAAAGAAAATAATATTAATTAACTGTGAAACAAAAATGATTAATAATTTATTTAATTTGTAAAATAATCCACTGATCCATGGAAAAAAAAACTATATTTGTTAAATTATTAAAGATAATTTCTGTAATTTAAATGTATTCATGTTAAATGTACTATTGCTTAATGTTATTAAAAGATAAAAATGAAATGAAAATAATACAGAGACATACATGCATGCACATGTACTGCAAGCTAAATATTAAACTATCTTGACTAAATATAATTGAGATGGCTATTAATGTTGATAAAGTGATAAGTATCAATGAATAAGGGATTAGGAAACCTTTTAAACCAATACTAAACACTAACATAAAATAAATTTGCATCCTCCTGACAAAATATACCAATTCCTAAAATAAACAACCCCTCTTTCCTGCATTAAATACTTCATTAACGATATTAATAATAATAATAATAATAATAATAATAATAATAATAATAATAATAATAATAATAATAATAATAATAATAATAATAATAATAATAATAATAATAATAATAATAATAATAATAATAATAATAATAATAATAATAATAATAATAATAATAATAATAATAATAATAATAATAATAATAATAATAATAATAATAATAATAATAATAATAATAATAATAATAATAATAATAAATAATTATAAAGTGGTTAATCAAATGCATAAGCAATCAACATCTAAAGCTCTAAACAATTTCCAGTAAAATTTTTATAATTTTAAGGCTATTTCATTTTTTAATACAATACAACTATTCACTACAGATACAAAGTATCTCAATTCCTTGTGCCCATTCAGAAGGTCACAATATATATATATGGGGGGTGATTAAATTAACATTTAGGTGAAATTAAAGTAGAAGTTATGAATATGTTATATATATACCATATTAATAACTTTTACTTTAATTTCACCTAAATATTAATTTAACCATAAAAAATATAAAGCGATAGCACATACATAAATGTTTTTATTGATATTTGACTGTTAGCTTATATGTTATACTTATGGAGTTTGTTTTTATAGATAAAAGAATTGATGCATGAATAGATGGATAAATGGATGGATGGATTAATTAATCAATTGATCGATGGATGGATCAATGGATGGATAGATGGATAGATAGATAGATGGATATATAGATAGGTGGTTTATGGGTGGATGAATAGATAGATATATAGATAGATAAATAGAAAGACAGACAGGCAGACAGACAGACAAACAGATAGATAGATAGATAGATAGATAGATAGATAGATAGATAGATAGATAGATAGATAGATAGATAGATAGATAGATAGATAGATAGATAGATAGATAGATAGATAGATAGATAGATAGATAGATAGATAGATAGAAAGAAAGAAAGAAAGAAACATAGATAGATAAACAATACATTTATGCTTTAAAACATTTAAAAATAAATAAATAATCATTATTTCTAAATATTTGTAATTGCAAATGAAACCAAATACATCTGGCCAAATTACATAATGTCAAAAATGAATGGACAAATAGAATTGTATCATTCTACCTTTGGACTCTATTGCTATATAAGTTTACTTTTTGTATTGGTTTTCAAATTATATGGTAAACATTATCTATATTTTTTTTTAATTCATGTACGTATTACATATTCTGAAATCATATTTTATATATTCAAAGATAAAATGGCATTATTTTATCTTTTCATTGGTGTTTGAAGTTACATAACTCGATGGGGTGTAGTTACTTCCGCTATGCAATTACAGATATTTAGGGTTATAGTTATATATTTATTATTATAATTATTAAAAGTAATATTTCACTAAATGTTCAAAAGGTGTTAGAAGTAAGATTCGTTCTTCATTCTTTAAATATATTAATAGTGGATGTAGAATATTTAGTCTGTACATAAATTAAACAATACATAAAATTCAGTATAATTTAAAAAAAAAAACGAAATGAGAAAGTAAGTATTGTTTTTTGATGCTGCATAACATTATGTGAGATACATAGTTCCGCTTTGTAATTAAGGCTAATTATATAAGAAATGAATATAAAATTAACTATTCTTAGACTTCCACCATACATGTTCTTATAAAATATAAACATAATTTGTTTAAGTGTTAATCAATATCAACCTTTTTACATTTTGAATATCAAATATTTAAATTTTTGCATTTGCATCATGAAAAACAACCATGTCAATTAAATACATTAATCATTATTAACAATAATTCATTAACATAGAGATGGATCACAAATATACACTTAAAATTTTATTTGAACACTAATTAATCGCTTTTTAAAAATAAAAAATAATAATAACGCATGGATTAATTATCTGTCATATTTGTTTTTCATGTGAAATATATTTTTATATATAAATGAATAATTAAATAAGTAAATAAATACTGTACCACTTAAATCCACAGATCGCAATGCCCTAAATTCGCGGAGTGCTTCGAATTCTATGGTTGTAATTTTATTACCACTTAAATCCAAAAATTTTAAACTTCTTATACCACTAAAGACAGAATTTCTGAGAATATTAATTTGATTATTTTTTAAATATAATTCTTCAATAGAGGGAACTTGTTGGAGGGCCTCTTGTGGAACGTGGTCTATTGATGTCGACCTAATAATCAATCTGTATAAACTAATATGAACTCCTACAAAGGCATCTTTATCAAAATGTGTAATTTCTTCACCCTCTATTGAAAGTGTGGAAACTTTAACTTGACCAAATGCTTGTCCAGGGAACATAAATATATTGCTCGTTCTGACTGATAATATGTCCAGGTTGAGAGGTACAGATAAATATTTTTTGACTTGATCCATTGAATTAATATGTTTGCAATAAAGTCTATAATTAGTACAAGTGCAACTTATTTCAACAGTTTTTTTAGGGCAATTTCTGAGATACATTGAATCCTGGCCCAAACATAAATAGGTTCCAAAAACAAGCATGACATAAAACACATTCATCCTGAATATCTAAATTAACCAACAAAGAAAGAAATAAACGCAATACATATATAATTTTAATATATCTATATTTTCTATGCTGAACCTATTTAATTAGAAGGGATTAGATCATCTACTTTTAATCTCTCTACAGCTATCCATTCTATCTAATAAAACCTGTAAATACGACCACACACACATTAAAAAATAAATGATCTCCAGTATATATGTTAAACAAGCACTCACCAGTTGGTGCAAAGGTCAATTTTCAATAAAATGGATGACTGAAGATTTTGAAGAATAGTGAAGAGCAAAGATTGTTCAATAAAGTTTGAGTGATTACTATCAAAATATAAACTAAATGATCATTGATTATATATATATATATCACACAGATATATCTTCTTTAATTAAAAAAATATTTTATATACAGATTTATGTGTGCATGTATTATATATAGTTTATAGATGATAGATTAATAGGCAGTAATGAATATAAAGTTGCAAGAAATACTATTTAATATATTGATCTATTATATTTTTGTTAAATAAAGCATTTAATTATTTAGCTTTAGTTTGTGTTAAATAAAACAAACTGGACAGGAAGGTGTAAAACAAAGATGTAGATTAGTAGATAAAAAGTACACATGTGAGAACAGCTGTTTTAAACTTAAAACATTTTTTACACATATCTCTATTGACTATAGATTGCAACTGTTTTTTTTTTTTTCTGTGTGTGTGTTATCTGGATCTTAGATCGTCCAGAGAAGACAAAATACTTTGAAAGAATAAATATAATTATTAACCTCTTTATTAATTGCTAAGGACTGTCAACTTGTGAGAATTGATTGCTATCTCCAAAATGACAACTATTGGTAGGAGAATATTTTTTTTTTATTTTAATCAGAATTTCAAAATATAAAAAGAGTGGAACAATATGAATAAAACTTTAAAGAGATGGGCAGTTAAAGTTAAACAGTTTTTTAGCAGAATATTCAGTTTTAAGGCAAGTTTTTTTTTACTTTTTAAAGCTAAAGAAATTCAGTTTTTTTTTTTAAAGTTAATGTGATGGGCAGTTTATTTTGGCTGAATGGTCAGTTAAAGACAGGCATTAGCAGCAGTTTTTTATCTGTTTCTTTTTTAAGCTCAAAAGAAGCTATTTATTTTTTTCCTCTTTAAAAAAGTTAAAGAAGAAAACATGACTCTTGCTTTAAAATCAGCATAAAGTAAGATGTATGCACATTTAAATAATTTCACAGCAAAATTAGTTTAAAGAGATGGATCTAAATTGAATCCTTTAAAAGAAATTGGTAAAATAATATATAATGGTACTTATATATATTGGCTGCTTGTGGAACAGTCAGGATGCCATGCTAATATTTTGCCATTTTGTTTCTTGGTAACGGGTACCCACGGGTTAAATTCATCAAGCTATCTGTGTACTCATATACAGGTCTATAATAACCCAAGAATGGGCAAATTTAAAGCCTACAACAGATGTTATGTGAGAGGCATTTTTGTCTACTGGCCTATTAAAGGAGCATCATCCACGAATGGAGAAAGAAGAGGAAAAAAGAGAAAAAAAGATGTATAAAGCCATGAAGCCAACCTCGATTAATCTATAAATTAATTTTTTTAAAGTTTTCTTTACATGTATCGAAAATGCCTGCAGTAACTCTTTTACAATGTTAGGAACAAGCAAACCAACCAGTTGAAGCTATAAATTGGGAGAATGGTCTGCTATTTATATCTGGGACATTAATAAGAACTGAAAAATGGATCAGGCAACTTTGAAATTTAATTCACAAATTTTTCTTATTTACTTATTAAAAGTAAATTTTAATTTCCACAGTCAAGCATTTTTTTCTTTTGATACAAAAACATTAGGAGTTTGTTTATTGATTGTGTTATTCTCAATACTACATAACATTACACACACAGTTCAAATTCATTAAAATTAGTTTTTCATTACTTTTAATTTTTTAATTATATATTGTAATACTAAAATGTTTTTTTTATTATTGTTCTTTATTCATTGTGATAATTAAGCAACCCATCAATATAGACTTTATAATGTTTTTATTATTATTTATTTTTGCATATTAAATTTGACATAATTTATTTTTTGCTCAAGGTTGCAAAAATATTTTTTTATAAATGTGATTTATGTATTAATCCATAATATAGAGGTACACATTTTAAATATATATGTTGACATATCACAGGATTTGTGCATGTGTGACTGCTTAATTCAACCTATCAAAAATAGATTAAGCATAGTTAATTTAAATATAGCAAATTGAAGAGCAGGGTTTCATGTATGTATGAAAGTAACGAAAAACACACACATTGCATAAATGAAATTAATCTTTATGATATGTAATAAGTAGGAAAAATCTTGAATAAGCATTCAATAGAATATTTTTATGTCAGTTTAAGATAACTTATTTTAAATATGTAGTAACATGAGCAGATATATAAAATTAGTTGGTTATGCATATAGTATTAAGATATTTTGTTTAATTATATATTTAATTGAGTCAATTGCATATTTAGTAATTTAATTTAAAAAGGGAAGAGTGTTAATAAATATAATTATACCATATTTGGTTTCTGAGTTAGTATTCTTAATGTTGTTATATTTTTTCTTCTCTTGATTCTATCATTTTAATTGATCACCATCAGCCATAAATGTCAAGCGTAGAATATTTATTTTCATATAAGGATGTTTAATTATGCTTGACATATAACCAAGTCTTTTGAATAGTTTATATGTTAGTAATAAAAAACTAAAATTATGTTGCATCCAAGAGTTACGATCATCATCATCGCTGAATAAATTATAATCATTAAATCAAATCTTAAAAATAATATATATGTTTAGTAAATAGGGATTTATAAAAAGTTGAATATCATGTGGTGAGATTCGTGATGATCATTCATCATCACTGGTAAAAATTGATGATTGAATCATAATTTTAACTATAAGTGTTTTGAGTAAATAACCATAAATATGTATAAATGCTAGTGAGTATTATAATTAAATCTTAGTTTAACATAAGATGATTTTAAGAAGGGGTTATATACTTACAAAAGATAAATTTGTTGTTATGAGTTCATTATAAAGCTGTGGCTGGAATTATCTTCATTATTATCATCATTATATTATGATAAATAAGTAAATTAAGTAACTAAGTTTAATGGCCATATAACTAAGTAATGGTCTTCACTGTGTGTTTGGAAGTCATTAGTAAAAGTGTACTTGCATCAGTACATCAATATACTTAACCTGAGCTTGTAATATCTATAAGAGTGTTCGATATATAAATTTTGTGGTATTGGGATCTTATAATTTTATTGTCATGGATAAAATATAAGAATGCCATTTTTTGTTGTTGTTCATTAGTTATCTAAGCCATGAGTAGTAAAAATGTACCAAATTGGTTGGCACCCAGTACACTATGGACAGATAATATTTATCTAGGTTTAACACAATCTAGTGGTGCCCATGAAAATACATATACTTAGCTAAGCTGAATAAATGTGATCAAGTCCCTTTTCCAACTTATTAACTTTCTTTGATATTTTTTAGGTTATTATAGATAGTGCCAGTGTGTGCCTGTGACCACTAATGGTTTTATAATTATGGAAAGAGAAAAGGGAAGGATTCTTTGTTACAATAACCTATTAATAGAGATAAGCATAATGCACTCCATAAATTTCAAAGTAATTTTATTCAGTTGCTATAGCTAGTGCTTGTTTATCCGATGACAATGGCTAGTATATTCTGTTATTTAGAATGACTTCCCAATATCAAAATATTTTAAATCTTAAATGATGACAGTGATTAATTTTATTTTTTTATTTGTGTGTTGAGAAATGGGATAATTTATTTATCTCATTACTAGCATGACTGGATTAATGTTTATGATAGTTGAAAATGGGCTATGGTGTTATATTTGATTAGTTTCAAATGGATGCCAAACAGGAAATATGATATATATTTCCATATTCTATTTTCTAGATTAGCATCTTCATTATTTAATTATAAATTGTATATCAGCTGTCATAGTAAATTTATATCATAATTATTTTTACTTGGTTACAATATATGTGTGGGGAGATGGTGATCTGGACCAACAGATGTGTGATGGTTCTTCAAGAATTATGTATATTGGATATCTTGTTTTTCACATGTATGAGATCATGTGTATCAGTTGTATAAGATACAATGGATACCTGAATAAAGCTTGAAAATCTCAGATCAACTCCCTTCTAATATATATATATATATATATATATATATATATATATATATATATATATATATATATATATATATATATATATATATATATATATATATATATATATATATATATATAAAAAAAAATAATGTTCATTAATTAAAACAAAATTGTAATCATAATAAAAATAATAAATTTAACAATAATAAACTATTATAAAGTCTTTCAATCCACAGAAGTACTTTTAGTTATTTTTTTAAATCTGCCTTTATGGCTATTAAATTTTAAAAAATAACCATAAAACAGAGTGGAAGCAAACATCATCAATTCAAATCCCATGAATCCTGGATTTTAATGTTAGCAGCTTGACTATTTATTAAATGCATTTTATTCTGATTTATAAAAATTGCCTCCATAATTTTTCTTTTATTATGGTTTCTCTCTTCATAAAGAATTTTCACACATTCAAAATCAAATTTATATTTATATTACATGTTTTTTTCATAACAAAGAATATCAATTATTTTATATAGCACAAAGTTTTATAAACTGTAATAGCTAAACAGTATTAAGCTGTTGCACATGCGCTTTGCAGATTTTAACTATAAATGACTGAATACAAACACTTCAAACACATGATAAAGTCTTTGGGAAAAGCCAAATCATATGAGAGGTCTCGTGTATGATTGACATCACTCTAATTCTGTCATTTTTAATGCTACGATAGACATTATACACTCATTAGCTAGGTTTTTAAAAGTTCTGTAAGATGCTGCCTTCTCTTGAATTATTTTACAAGTAAAAAATTATATGAGAGGTCTCGTGTATGATTGACATCACTCTAATTCTGTCATTTTTAATGCGACGATAGACATTATACACTCATTAGCTAGGTTTTTAAAAGTTCTGTAAGATGCTGCCTTCTCTTGAATTATTTTACAAGTAAAAAATCAATAAAACTGCCAGTAAATGTTAACAAAAAATCAAACTTGACGATGATTGGCTCTTAGCCTTCAAAGACAAAGAAACCGCCTGCTAAGATTTTCATTTCGAATATGATAAACAAATGTTTTGGACCATTATAAAAGTTTTTTTTGAGAAATTATGAATTATTTTGGTAAAATAATGCTAAAAATAAAATTATTTAAAAAATATTTAAGATTTTAAATTTTAGCAAAAAAAAATATTTACTTTTCTGTAACGTAAAATGAAAAAAAAATTACATCAGCAACTCTTTTTAATTTGTTACTAACTTTCACTTTGAATTTGCTGCTATCGAATATTTTGTTCACTTTCATAACCTGACAAATTATTAATATACTTTTAACAAATGAATCTAGAGTGAATATAATATTTAAAAGATTAATATATTTTGACAGTTGTTTGTGACTTGGCCAATTAAAAGTTGACTTTTTTATCTCACTTGTCCAATAAAATAACAGCCGCTTAAAAGGTTAATTAAATCACATTTTTTTTTACTTTTTTTTTCAATTTAATGGCAGCTCAGTCTGGTTTAAGGAATCAAACAAAAGTACTTTCATTTATTATTGTTAAATTTATTATTTTTATTATATATATATATATATATATATATATATATATATATATATATATATTTATAATTTATATTAAAAATATATATTTTCAATATATATATATATATATATATATATATTGCAAATTGAAAAAATAACATAACAAAAATACAAGGATCTATGTTAATATTCAAATAGAAACATGGCTTAATTAACAGTAATAGGCAGGCTGCAAACATTAAGATCACAGAATTATGGGAAGGTAAGCCTTTTAAAGTATTAGTTGGCAAAAACTGCATGGATACAATTTTTAATATATATCTGATTACTGTATTTATAAATATGTGCCCAATTATTAACATTAGGTAGGTTGTAAAAGTATATTAAAAATTAAGGTGTTATAAAAGCTATAATTATAATTGTATTGTTTTAAATGGACTTGAATTTGGTTAAATAAGTCCATAAGTAAGTTGTAAAGCAGTTTAAAACTAGTCTAACCATAAAATTAAATGATAAGAGCAGGATAATTTAATATTTTACAAATAGAACAGTTTAATATCAGTTATATTTAAAAATTTAGTTAGTATCATATTTAGTAAGTATGTTAATAAATCAATAATTTAAGTCTAGTTATTAATATTTGAACAAATTGTTAGATATATTGTTAAATATAATATAGTTGTTTAATATTTTTATAAAAGTTATTAATGAATAGATTATAATATAAAATAAAAAAAATATTACATTAGAACAGTGTTGTATATATGTAAATATTCAGATCAATTTGATAATTTTTATAATGAACAAATAATTTGTAAGTTAAAAGTTGAGTTAAAGTTAAACTACACATTTTTTATTTCAAAGCGTAACACATATTGTCAATTACCAAAAAAAAGTGTTTTCTTTTCAAACAAGGTTTCATTTATATATAAAATACAAGCAAAAATTAATTTTCAACCACTGGCTTGCAATTTTTTGAACAATTACATTTTGAAAATAATCACAAAATTTAATATTATGATTATTTAAGTTCAAATTTACAATTGAATTTGAAAAATTAAGAGCATGCTGTTTAGCTCTAAACATGTTTTTTTTATTTTTTTTTATTTATGATAAATGCTACTGTAAGAGAAGACATTCAAATCATTTTTACCTTGGATTGACCCCATCCCCAGACCAGTTTTGACCTATGGGTCTCTTCAGTGAGGAGTTGCGACATTAGATTCAAAAAACCAACTCAAGCAAAGCATTTATCTAAAAGTTAATTGTTAGAAAAAGATCTGAAACTTTTAGACATTTACATGTCTTTAAAGTCAGCTCTCCAACTGAAAAAAATATATGGGCCTGAATTTTATTCAGATACTCCATATTTTAACGATCGGGGGAGGATGATGATGTTTCCAGTCTTACCGCATCTTCCGGCAAAGCGCCACTAGGCTACTTTGAACCTAGAAAATTTATAAAGTCGACAGATACGTGCTGTTAAGATCACGGCTGCCAGCCCTAATCACTAGCTCATAGAGTAGCAGAGATTTTAAAACATTTATAAGTTTCAATAGAGTTCTATTCTCAAAGTATATATTAAATATTTAGAACAATAAAATAAAAGAAGACACTGCCAGAAATTAACACACAAATAGATTTTTATTAACGCACATTTAAAATTGAAGATTAAATTTATTTTTTAGATTTTAACATTAATATTTTTTTTTTTTAAATTTAAATTACTATTTTAAATAGATCGCACAGATGGATATTTAAATTATATTTTACTTTAGCATGTCGAGCATAGATAGTCTACATAGTTTTTTTTTTTTCACTTAAAACTTATCAAAACATTCATTCAATCTCAGACTAAAAGTTTGTAGTCAACCCAATGCCTGCTTCCAGATATATAGTAGCAATCAATGCAATACGAAGATGCTAGCATAAAATCATGCCACAGGAATGTGCATCTGGCAGCGTGATATTATTTGAAGAAAATGATCCAGGTCTAGATCAGGAAAGTGCCTGTCTGACTAAGGAATCATGTATATACATTTTTTTTAAAGAGTGCTACGTATGGGGGAAAGCGGTCTTTCTGCCGTCTTATAAATCCCTGTCCATAGAGCTAGGAGGGGTCAATGGTGCAGGAATACATCTGCGACCATTTTCAACGATATGACTGCCTCTTTGGGGTCATGCATTCAGTTGGGCACGTTGCCCTGTATGCTAAACACGCTCCACATTACATTAATATAAACGTCTATATATATATATCTCCACTAGCACTGACACAACCACAAAACAAATAGCCTGAAATTAAAATCCCTTAAATTAAACATAAACGAATTTAAACATAGTTATTAATCTTTATCCATGCAGCTATCTACACCCAACTTTAAATTTAATACATTTTAGTTAAAACATAATACACACACACAAAAATGAACTGGAAATGATTGCTTAAACATCTACATAAAAAATATCAATAATTGAATTTGCATTCTTTAAGTCAGATAAGAGTTCTTATTTTCAGTTATTAATTACTTGCAATTTTAGGAAAGTTATTAGATAGATACAATAGTTCATACTTTACAGATTTAATAGATTGAGAAGTCCATCTTCATGATCACTTTCGTAGATTTTGTCCTTCTTTGAAATAAAACTGTGACTTGCCATGCATTTGGTCAGGAACTGTCATCCAGAGGCCTCAGCTGGTTGTCCGGAAAATTAAATTTATTGCAGACTTCCACATCGTGAAAATCTGCAATATAGCTAGTTATAACGATCTATTCATAGTCAGCTCTAAGATAACAATTATAATAATAATTTGGCTTTTATATTTTTATTAGTCTCTTATCATTAGATCTTGAGATTCAACAAGCAAGACGTCACTAATCCATTCGTGTTTCAGTTATGGTCCGTGCTGTCATTTTCGTGTTTGGATTGGTCATTTAATTCCTTTGTATTCTCTTATCTGACCATTTAATTTATTTTACATGCCTCACGAGGTAGTTTGCTTTTAAACAATCATTTAATTAATAAGACAATCATCTCCATTTTCTAAGACTATAGAAATCAACATTATTTCTATTTTTAAAATATCAATCTTTATATCTTTACTTTTTACAAAAAAAATTACTTTCAAATATTTTTATTTTTTAAAAGTTTTTAAAGTTGTCCATCATGCGATCTATATATACGTTAAACAGTTTTTAAATTAAGTTTTTTTTTCTTTTTAATAAATCAATTTTTATTTATGATCTTTTATTTTAATTTTAAAATAATGTGACGGGATATTATATTCCGTTACAATATATTAGTAGGCTTAGCCATTTAATTTAGCCAAAGCCCCTACAGCAAAATAATAATAGTAATAATAATAAGTCAGATGTCACACACAAAGCATAGGTAGTATTACTTATTAATTTTATTTTATTCATACTAATATTTTTTTAAAAGTAAAAAAAAAAATGCTATCAGACATTTGTTTTTATTCTGTAGTGCATAATTGTGCCCCATTAAAAATTTAATGTGACCCAATACTGGGTCGCACCCCAAAGATTTAGAAACACTGTTATGAATGTTTCAATTTTATTTGTGATTATATAATAAATGTCTAAATTAATATCTTAAATTACATTATTATATTAAATATTTTATATAATGCATTTCTTTCAATTAAATATTCATTTTATATATTTTATACAAAAGGTTGATATTTGCAACATTATGTCTGGTATAATTATCACATGATTATCTAATAAATATGTGTATAAAATGCATGCTAGAATTTAAAGAAATGTTTTAGTTATTTTTGAAACTTATTAATGAAATTGATACATTTGAACATGAAAGGATAATATTTAAGTTGAGTTTGAAATAATATTTCAATAGATAAAAAGTAAATTAAAATAGATACATTAAATTAGAAAAAAATATTGAATATTAATAAATTGAATTATTTAAAAATATTTTTATTAAATGAATAGACTTGTAGATATTTAAATGTTAAATATTCAATTATATTTTTATTATTAAAAAAAGATGACTCATAGTTTTACTTTTACTTTCAAAAATTACAGTCTGATAATTATGTAAATTAGTTGATTTGCCTGACTATTCATTAAATCAGATCTTATAATATAAAAGATTAAAAACAGGAAGGTGTGGATTGATTGATTGATTGATTGTATTATTGTAGTGAGTAGAAAAAAATGGGTAAAGTTATATATTATCATATGTTTGTAATATAAATGAAAATAAATAATCAATTGTTGTAAATTAAATTTTAAATATTATTTGTAAAAAGTTTTGGAACATAAAGAATTAATATTCTGATCAACAACATGCTTGAATAGAAATTTTAAATATTTCCTATCAGTGAATTTATTCAGAGACTTGATTTAAAAACTCATTATTGACTTATGGAACAAAAAACTATAGTAAGGAGTCTTAGGAGGAGAATCACCAAATCGCAGAGGTTTCTTGGAGCATATCCATGCCAATTTTGTATAAGAACTTTAATATTTTTATATGGAATACTTCAACAGTATAAATATTTATTCTCGAGAAATATATATATATATATATAACAATTATTTATATGCTGATATAAATATTTATTCTCGAGAAATATATATATATATATATAACAATTATTTATATGCTGATAAAATGAATAATTTGAAAAAGGTATTATTTTAATATAAGATGTTGGAAGAGATGGAAACATATATAACCTTTAAATTTTAAAAGACATAGGAGATAAACTATAATATACCATTTTAGAACATTTGTTTATTGTTCTCTAATGATTATAATTTGATATATATATATATATATATATATATATATATATATATATATAATATATATATATATATGTAATAAGCAATATATTTTAAAAGACAAAATAAGAATATAATTATTAAATGTTGGATAAATGATTCAGATTTCCTGATTTAATAATTACCTTTTTTATAGCAATCTTAGAAAAGAAAAACCTTCAATGGGAAAATATAATATTAATATAATTAGCTTTAAAGTTTGAATCCTGAATTCACCTAAATATTACACAAATTATATTATTAGAATATTAAAGATAAACTGTAAATATATTGTCAAACATTCCACAAACAATTTAAATTTCCTAACAAATAATTGTCATCTTATTTTGCTATTTTTTTAAGTGCTTATTGGAAAAATATAATAATACAAATAAATAATTTTTAAACATTGGAACCTGAACTTTTTTATTTGCTCTGTTAATTGTATTTATTTCGAATATATATGTAGTAGCAAGTAAATGTGTTATTTATGGAATAAAAGTACCAGAAATATGTGCCAAATATGATGCATCTAGAACCAAAGAATCTTTGGATTTTCACATGTGCATCAGGAAAAGTGGATTTACATACATAACATGGTAATTATAGTCTTTATTAAATAAATTATTGTTATCCGGGAAAGATTTGCAGAAATGGATTGTTATAAGACTATCTTTGAAGCAGGATTAACGATAGTTTCTTGAATTATTAGAGATTTTAAAAGTTGATATATATTTTTTTATTTTTCTTTGTCATGAAAATAGTTGGGACAAGAGAAGCTTTGAACAAAGACTGGTAGTTTGTTGCTTAGCAATTATGCAAATTTTTATACTCTAACATTTTTTCAACAATTGATAGTTATGGACTTTTGAAATAGAAAAGAAATGTGTAACTTTGATTTTTTTTTATTTATTGATTTTATTATTTATTTTTTGAAAACTTAACATTGGTAATTGAGACTTATTTGTATTTTTTATATAGTTAAGTTTAAGCTAATATAAATGTTTTTATCATAATTTAATATTTAAAACAGATTAATGATTTTAAAATATTTATAAACACTTTAATATGAATACCTAATGAATGTTGTATAGGTGAATTTATGATATAATTATTTATGTCTAGAAACCAGAAGATGCCATAAGTGATTTTACATCACTATGTAATTTTATTATTGTTATGAAGATATATTATAATTTTAATTGCTTGGAATTTAATATTTCTTTATGGTTGATAAATGAATGGTTGAATGGTATATGAGTTCACAACACATATGAGTTTACTGAAGAATATAAACAATAGCAAACATAAATATGCATATATTATATGATCATTAGTTATGACCATATTAATTATTTTAATTATACTTTTGGCAAAGTAAAGTGATATGAGATTTATATGTAAGGTATATAAATATTAGTAATATATTTTATCAATGTTATTTGTATTGTGGCAAAGAGCAGGTTTTCAAAACCATTTCTTTAAATGCATTCATAGTTTTTATGAATTTTATATGCTTGTTTATAGATTACTGGGCATTTTTGTTCAGTTTATTTTTTGCAATGTTGATTGTTTAAATCAATATATGGCATTTGCAAGATTGGAATCATGGACATATGTTATGAATATCTGGATGTGTATTAAGGATATGTTAAGATGATAGGAATACCAACCTATATATTTTTCAATTCTGATTCAATTCTGAATAATATACAAATACAGTTAATAAAGTTCTGTATTATTTTTGTATTTCAATCGACAGTGCCACCTACTTGTTTTATTGTCTAAAGGAGCTATAAGAAAGTCATGACACATTTTTATAGGTATTTGATTAAGTCATACCTAATATTTTTCACTGATAAATTTATTTCTTATACTACCGAGTTATTACTCTAATTATTATTACCTTTATGTCCTACATTTTATAGCTATCTGAATTTCATTTGCTGTACATAATAGAAGTTACTACTTGAGGAAGCTGAATAATAAATAAACTTGTAAAGAAGGATTTTTCAAACTAAATGGCAAGATAGGTTATCAGTAAAGTTTAAATACAAATGATGTTGAATAAGGACTGCTAATTTACAGATATAATAAAGGAACAATTATTTTTCCGAATACTTTATAATTTGAGGATTTTATTTTATAAAATCAATAAACTTTCAAAATGCATTTTAAAAAATATAAAAGAATGATTACTGTTAAGAGTAATTTTGAAAGTTTATTTTATATTATATTATTTTTCTTGAATATGCCAAAACACCTTTATTTAGATTGGTGTCAAGCAAACATTTGTTACATGAATACACATTTTTATTGTTGACAATTATTAATATGCAATACACCCACAGCAAAATTAAATTAATTAATGTATTTAAATAAAATATATTAATTTATTTTTAGCTGAGTTAGAGAAATAATATTTCCCTTATTGAATTAATTAAGTACAATTTTTATATATAGTCTTTGTCTTATGAACATTTTGAATTTTATGTTGATATAATTATTATAATATGGGACTAGTCGTAAATTTCAAGAAACCAGAGTGAATATTTACATATTTTTATGACATGTAATACAATTGTTCATGTATAACTTTGTATATTTTTATTTAACTTTAGAATTGTATTTGTTATTTGTAGTAAGAATAAATTGTAAATTTATTTAATAAATTTGTTAATGTTTTTTGTCAAGAATCTCCTTATCAAGTGTTATTTATTGATCTCTTCTTTTGGACCACATCTGATACACATAAGTTAAATAAAACATACAACATATCTGCACATAATAAATGATGTACATTTATTTAAAATATTATTGGTACCCAGAATAAGGTATTTGAATATTTAATCATTATAATATTATTTTTAGTCATAATCAATTATTTAAATTGATGACAAATAAATTGTGAGAGTGTTTCATATTGTCACTCTATTCAGATTATATTATATTTTGTATACCGCATAAAAAATAATTCATGTAATATTTATTATTATTATTATTATTATTATTATTATTATTATTATTATTATTATTATTATTATTATTATTATTATTATTATTATTATTATTATTATTATTATTATTATTATTATTATTATTATTATTATTATTATTATTATTATTTTATTTGATTAAGTATTAAATATAGGATAGATTAGTAATAAGAATGAGTATAGAAATAGTTATTATTATTATTATTATTATTATTATTATTATTATTATTATTATTATTATCATCATCATCATCATCATCATCATCATTTAGGGGGATAGTTAGGTTTGATGTCAATAAATCCCTCATCATGTTTAGCTACTGAATTATTTAAAATTAATTTGCTGATTTTATTTTATAGAACCTGAGATCATATTTTAATAACAGAAATTATAATTTATTAATAGTATATTAAGATTATTTACTGAATATTAGAGTCATAAGAATACTATAGATTTTTATTTTTGTATAAATTTAGATTATAGTGTTTCTATGCCATTGAGGGCATGTCTTTATGAAGATATTCTCAATGTTTTATGCCTTTGTTAAATGTTTCATGATTATTGTCTATTATTTATTTATTATTCAATCAAACCATATATTAATAATTATTAAATTTGAGTTAGTCTAATCACAGAATATTATATTACGATAATATTAGTACAAATTTCTTATTTTACTAAGTGAGAACAAACCGGAGGATTATTATTAAATAATATTCATTTCTTAAGTATCAGTTAGCAAGTATACAACATTTATATATTGAAGCAGTAAAATTTGCTATACATATTTTTTTTTCACTGCCTGATGATATTAGATACCTTCAACCAGAGGTTCAAACTCAATTTTACATAGTTGTTAATCACTAGGAAGTGCAAGTACCCATATATGTGATTAAACCCCTTATTTGTTAGTTAAGTAATATTTTGAATAAATAATATTTGTTTTAATTTGGAAATATTTAAATTTCCACCATCATAAGTAGTCGTGTATGTGTGTGTATGTATCACAGATAGCTGCAAATATTGTAAATCATATTACATTTTATTAAGTATTTCATTATTTTTTATTTATAATTCGTGTATTTTTATTAAGCTGATGTAATACCAGATAATGATCTAGAGAGTAAATAACATAACTTAGATTTATAAACAAAAGAACGTACGTTGTTCAATTTAAAAATGTCATTAGTTAAGTAGAATTATTTTAGAAACACTATGTTAATGGAAAATATATCTCATGAATATATTTCCAAACTTGAAATGGATTGAAACAATACTCTGTGGAACTTATCTCATTGACATCTTTAAAATATAAACGTTAACAAAGAATAAGTGCAGTTAGTCCAGTTAATGCACATTCGAGTCTCACTAGTGGTAAGGTAATAGAAGTTTCTAAAAAGTTTAGGTGGTGTATAAATACAGCCCAAATTCTATGCTAGACACTGGGTTTTCAATTTAGAAGGTGTTGCAGAATGAACCTACATCACTCAAATTTTTAAATGATGAATTCTTAGTAATGGGAGAAATTTGCTTTCCCGATCTTCTCAAGATTGTCTTCTTACTGCTATGCTGCCATGTCATTGTACTTAAAGTCTGTCCTAATTAAATGTTAACTTAACTCTCCAATGATGCGAACTATTATTTCTCCAACATTGCGTCCATATTTCCAAGTTATTTTCCTATACGTAAATCAACCCATGTGGACATCAAGTTTTAGAAGGTAATCCTGTATTTGCCAATAATAAACATTTAAAACCTTCCTTTATGTAATTTGAAATTTAAGTAATCGGTGATGTAGTGTTGATTACCATAAATCTCATAAAGTAATGATTCTTTTTATAAAATATAATGGATGAATCGATAGTTTAAATTTCTAAACATCTTTGCTGGGTTTCACAATTTCTACATTATTATTTTAAATGTGGCAAATAAACATTATTTTATCTTTGATTATATTTGATTTAATATGCTAATAATTCAATCTAGCAACAAATCTTATCTTAATTTTTTATTCTGCCATTATGGAATTTTAAATACTTAAATGTAAGCTTTTTTTTACCAAACTCAAAGGTCTCTCGATTGAATAGACTTACTAAATTGTTTTATGTGTTTAATGCATATTATTGCTGTCATATTCAAGATATCAATTTATTACTATCCTAACGTTATTGATTCAATTAATTTTAATTTTATATAATGTAAAGCTTAATGGCTTTACCTTTTCTTAGAATCAATCATTGGCATCTCACACCATCCAACGTGATAACTTTATTGAGTAATTTTTTACTCGTTAAGATTACCAATATTTGTTTAATGAAGGGATCTACATATTCCCTCTCTTTTCTAGTTCTGACTTTCTGATCAATATTTAAGGGTAATTTTGAACCTTTAAGAATGGGTTAAATTTTGACATGTCATTATGCTAGATTTCATTAATTATGAAAGCCTCAGTTAACTTATCAGCATCATTACCGACCTGATTCCTATTAGAGTTGATTACCCTTGATAACATTATAAAATGTGTATAATGTGCTTTGTCAAACTAATACTGGGAGGTCCTGGATCATTTCTTAAGACATATCTTTAAGTGGAGTTTGGAAGCACCAACATCAGGAGACGGGTATATTGTAGTTACTCTCTGCATGAGATAACATCAGAAATTCCGAACTATGGAATCCCTTACAATCATTTCTTGAGATACCACTCTGTCACAAGTGCAGGCGAGTTTCCCATGTTTGTAACTTTGATGAAGCTTCTTCTCTCAAGCAGACTTATTTTTTTCTTGCTTTATCATGTAGGTCAGCACTGCAATTATTAATTAATATTTATATTGCCCATTCTTAATCTATAAGTCATAGAGCTATGATTTTGTAAACAATCCTATTCTTACCCTTCGATATGTTTTATGAGTTATAAAGGACAGTTAAAGCCTATTTAAACTATATGTCCTCTCATTAAATGATCTCCAAACACGCTCAGCCATAACTCTCAGTAAATTCTGTCAAAGCAGAATGATGTAACAAAATATGCAAATAAACTTTTTTTTTTAAACGATTGATGAAATACTATTAATGGCTGAATAAACTTTACAATCTATAATATGTTTTAATGTATGATTAGAATAAACTGTAATAAATGGAATGTGTAAATCAAATCCCATACATCTGTATTTATTAAGGTCATTATTTTCTAATGCATAAATCATAGCATTCAAATTATAAAATCATTATAAATATGATATCTCCCCCCATTAGAATATTAAACCACATTGTCTTGATTACCTATTGATTTTTAATCACCTATGTAACTTCTATTTGCATATTCTTTAATCATTAAACTATGTTCAAATATATAATCTTTGGAATACGCAAATCACTGCCACTAATTTTGTGAAATCCAAATGCTATTAATTATGATATTAAATAGATTCACCACTGTGTTTATTAAATTATTTACTCATTACTTGTTTACTCATTTTCTAACGAATTATTATTAATAAATTATTGAATTTTTAGAACATTAATTATTCTTTGTCTCATGTTTTATGTGTATACATCATAATTGGATTGCGTTAAATATCTGACCTAGATTTTATTGATATTTAGCCAGTCGTTCAAATTTATTAAAGATAGTAAGTGAGATAGTAATATAGTTAGAAGATAGCAGATCATATTCGGAGTTCGAAATCATGTAGCACTAATATTTCCCTATAAAACTATTGTTTCTCCACTGTGTCTATGAGACTGGAATCAATAAATTTCATCTGTTAGCATCAGAAATTTTATTCAACGAGTTTTTTAGAGAAAGGTAAACAGGGCAGCATCCACGAGTGCTCCTGATCTATGTATCTTGCATAATACTATAAATTTGCTTGTAGAAGAATTAAATAAGTTGAATGGCTTGAAATGGACTATTGAAAAGGAACATGACAAAAATATTAAATATTTATATTTAATTATTACAAGAGATAACAGTGTATTAAATTATAAATTGATAATTAAACCACTGCAAAAAAGTGGATATATAAATTGTAAATCAAAAGTACCACTGACGCATAAGATGGCAAGTTTTAGATCTTTTTTGTTTCGGAATGAAAAAAAATATGTCGTTACCAAAGTGATAAACTGAAAAATATTAAGATATTTGCCAAGGAATTGCTTGATGTTGGTTGTAAAATGGACCAAATAAACTTTACTTTATGTTAATTTAAAAAAAAAGTTATAATAATTTTAATGAAATGAAGATTAATAGTAAACAATGGATATATATTCCATTTATTTCAATTCCACAAGTGAAATTTTTTAAGGATATACACACACACATATATATATATATATATATATATATATATATATATATATATATATATATATATATATATATATATATATATGTTAATGTTTCATTCTATGTTCCAAACAATAATAATAAATTTAGTTAATAATTCTAAGGATGTCATACCTGTCACTAAGAAACGTAATGTCATATATCTCTTTTTTTCTGATTGTATACTATCACATATAGGAGAATCTAGGTGCAGTATTGAGAAGAGATTGAGAATGAATTGTTATATAAGCGTGTAAAAATTAAAATAATGATGATTTAATGTCTCCTTCAGTTTTCTTTGATCATGAAAAAACATGTAAATATAAATTTTAATTTGATTTTGAAAATGTGAAAGTTCTTCATGCAGAGAGAAACCATAATAAAAAAAAAATTAAATAGACACTTTTTATAAACAGGAATAAAATGCATTTAATAAATCGACTAGCTGATAACATTAAAATACGAGATTCGTGGGATTTGAATTGATGATGTTTGCTTCCGCTTTGTTTTTTTTTTTGTTTGTTTTTTTCATTTAATGACAGTTGAGGCAGGTTTAAGAAATTAATCGAAAGTACTTCTGCAGATTTAAGGATTGTTTGTAATAGTTTGTAAACCGTTAAAATTATTATTTCAATTATAGTTACAATTTTATATATGATAATTACAACTCATCTACAGAGAACTTTGGATTTCCATCAACCAAGAGAACAAGCTGGATTTAAAAGTGGTTTTAGTACAATAGATCATATCCAGGTATTGAGAGAAGTCATAGAAAGGACAAACGAATATGAGTTGTCATTATGTTTTGGATTTGTAGATTATGAAAAGGCATTCGATTCTATACACATTTCTTCAGTGATTAAAGCATTGGATCATCAAGGTATAGATCCAGGATATTGTCATATTTTAAAGAATATTTATAAAAATGCAACAGCAACAATTAGATTACATAATGATACTGGAAAAATCAACATTGAGAAAGGTGTAAGACAAGGTGACTACATATCTCCAAAACTCTTTACAGCAGTGCTGCAAGAAGTATTTTGTGGATTAAAATGGGAAACTAAAGGAGTGAAAGTAAATGGAGAGTATTTAAGTCATTTAGATTTCACAGATGATGTAGTTGTTTTTGCAAATAATGCTTCAGAGCTGCAGGAAATGTTGCAGGAGTTAGCAGATGAAAGTAGAAAAGCAGGACTAAAGATAAATGTTAAAAAGACTAAAGTAATGTTTAATCGATTTGCTCAAAATATGAAAATAAAGATTGATTATGAAGAATTAGAAGAAGTTAACAGTTACAAAAACCTTGGTCAGATTATTAATACAGATGGAAACATAATGGAGGAAATTAATCATAGAATTAAACTTGGTTGGAGTGCTTTTGGTAGAAATAACTTGACACTAAAAGGAAATATGCCTATGTGTTTGAAAAGGAAGGTTTTTAATAAATGTGTTTTGCCAGTTCTTACTTATGGATCTGAGACTTGGACACTTAATAGAAGAGCAATACAGAGACTTCAGACCACTCAAAGGAGTATGGAGAGATGTATGTTGGGAGTAACAAGAAGAGATCGAAAACGCAATGTATGGTTAAGACAACAAACAGGTGTTACTGACCTTATTGAAAAAATTCAAAGATTGAAATGGAGTTGGGATGGACATATTGCTAGAAGAGATGATAATAGATGGACAATTGAAATTTTAAACTGGATTCCAAGAGATTGTAAAAGACCCAGAAGGAGACCACATGTGAGATGGATGGATGGATGAAATAAGAAAATGTGCAGGAGTGTTGCGGAGAAGAGAAGCTAAAGATCGGAGAAGATGGATTAAATTTGGAGAGACCTATATCCTGCAGTGGATTGATAATGGTTGATGATGATGGTGATGATGATTAATCAGCAACTTATTAATTAATTGCATTGAGATTTCTAATTGAAACAGTATTTTAAAAATTAAACATAAGTCTAAAACAAAAGATGCTATAAAATTGTATGATTTTTTTTTTTTTATATATTTTAGAATGAATCTTCATGTTAATTACAATTACTTTAAATTCTAACTTAAGTTTAATGAAAATTAGTTTTCAAACTATTTTAGACGAAGACAAATTTTGAAAGAAAAAGATAAATACCTAAACGTCGCAAGTAATTCTTTGAATTTCATCACATACTTTATATATTTTATAAATACATTTTCGATTTACAAAACGAGTCATATATTCGTCAGTTAATAGATGTTTATTTTTTTCTCAAATCACGAATTTCATTATTTATTTATTTCAGTACAAACAAAACAAAATATCAAACCGTATACTTGTAAGTAAACTTAAATTACTTAAAACAATAAACATCACATGATCCCCATCTCTTAAATTAATTAATTTATTAACTTATTTCGAGTTGCTTAAAAACTGACAAAATTAAATGTTTTGATTAAAAAACAGTTAGGGAGAAACATTTTAATACAGTTCAAAGTCATGAATATTAATTATTATGTGAGTAATTTACATTCCCCAAACTCAAATAATTAATTATTTTAACCATTTTATAACAACAAAATTATTGACAAAGTAATAACCGAAACAATGTTATAATGCTTCACAAAAGAACTCATATCATTAACCTAGTAGAAATCTTTAATGTATCATAGTTTTATGGTCATTATTTTTTGCTTGCCTTTCTAAATTGGAATCACAAATTCATTAAATGGGTGTTAGAAATGGTTATTATTTAATAAATCATTATTGTAAAAAAAAAAAAGAAAAAACATTTTATTGATTTTTGTATCACACATGCCATTTCAAAAAATATAGCGTGTTCCATAAATACTATTCCTTATTATATTTTGATATATATGTCTGAAAAAGAAGTTTGCTGTTAACCGAAACAGACACTTTGTCTTTTTTTGTAAGTCTTAAAAGAATTAAAACGAGCAAATTCCTAATATCTACACAATATGTTATTGTCATTCAAGCTGTTGTTACTACCTGACTATGCACATGAGTAATCTTCTTAGCAAAACGTGCATTAACAAAATCGCCATGCTCTTTGTTCTCTGTTTCATGGTAGGTCTTAACAAAAATTATTAGACCTTTCTTAAAGGCATAATGATTATATTTGTAAAAAGCCTTTTTTCCTTCAATAGATATGTACAGCCATGAAAAATATAATAAATCATTGTTTATATTCCCATGATACTATGAAGTAAATTGGCAAAATAAGGGTTTGGCAGAAAAAGACAAAAGTTTACCATTTGATAAAGATCTTTTACTTAACTACTTACAAGTGCAAATCACTGCCAAGTGAGGGAAGGTTTCCAGAATTGAAAGAAGAACTGTCTCATTTTAAATTTGACATTATTGAATTTTATGAACATAAAAGAAAAGATGAAACAATCAATTTAAAAAGTGAACATGTAATGAACTTTAAAGGCACAAACATGGAAAGTAGAAGTGGAATCCGATTTATTAAAAATGAAGTCGAAGAACAACATTGTGTAGATTGGTTATGTATCAGACAAAATGGCGAGTTCTAGAGCCAAAAGTAAATGGATATAATTCAGATTCATAGTCGAACAAATTTTCATTATGATAGAGAAGTAGATGATTTGTATATCTGTATATAAAATACTTTTGATCCTACCGAACAACATTTTGAATTTGTCCGATGAGATTTTAATGTTAGAATTGATTAACAATTGAAATTTGAAAGGGTTGTAAATTTGGTTATGGTGATAATTAAAGAGAGGATGAAGATTTGTGAATTTACAAAAGAAAAACAAACAATTATGTATTATGAATTATTTTTGAGATAAAATGCTAGACGAAAATGGACATGGAAGTATACTAATGATGAGACAGGTGAATTGGGTTAAATTTTGACTAATAGAAAGTATGCTATTCAAAAGTGTAATGTTGATCTTAAAATCAACACAAAAATTATGAATTAGTGAGGTGGAAGATACATGTTGACGCAAAAATAGACAAAAATTATTACGAGTTACAATATTCACAATTGATATTCATAATTTTCAAAACATTTCAATAAATTTAAATTAGAATATGCAAATGTTTCCAATATGAACAGATTTTGAACAATGCATATTTGTAAGAAATCAATAGTAAAATTTAACAAAGATATCTGATATATATAAAAAAAAAACAATTGACTGTTAAAATGTTATTAAGACAAGACAATTTATGAAGAAAGGAAGGAATATGAAAAAAAAATATAGAAATGATATATTAAGAAAGATTGAATATCTATAATTATGTAAAATATTGCAGAAAAGAGTTGATAATATTACAAAATATAATGTGGAACTAGTAAAGAAAACTATAAAAAAAAAGTCGGAAGCATATGATATTGGTAAAAAAAAACTTGTTTCAGGAATGAAAAAAAAAAAGATGGGATTAATACTAAAAAGAGAAATTACATAAAATATGTAGAATTGTTTTATCAAGTATTGACATAGCAATATAGAACAAGTAAAAGTACTTTCTACATATTTTAAATTGACACTGGATGCCCAATGAAAAGTGAGATATGCAATTAAGTTTATAAAAATGAAAAAAAGTTCCAGATAATGATAATATAATCTTTGTCTTAAAAAATGCAATTAAGATAATTGAAAAAATGGTTGAGTTATATATCAACATGACTAAATGATAAAGATGTACCATATGATAATAAATAATATATTAGAATTTATAGACCTGTCAGTTTTTTATCATTGTTTGCAAATTTTTGAACCCAGAAAATTACAACTTGTCTACAGTGAACATTGAATTTTAACCAAACATAATATCAAACTATATTTAAAAGCACTTTTAGTAGTGTGACTCATCATATCCAAGTACTGAAATATGTTTTTGAAAGGCACAATGAATATGAGTTGTTATTACAATTTGGCGTGTAGAATATAAAAAGGCATTTGATTTAATAGCCATTACACCAGTGATTAAAACATTGGATTATGAAGGAATAGACTCAGGATACGGCAAGTTTCTGAAGAATATTAATGAAGAATACAACAACAACAATTACATTAATTCATAATACTAGGAAGATTAACATTAAGAATGGTATACAATAAGGGAGCTCCAGATTTCTAACCATTTTGCAGCAGTTTTGCAATAAGTAGTTTGTAGATTAATATATGAAACTAAGGTATATTATGCTTATTGAAAAATAAAGATTATTAAATTTATTTAAATCTTACATAAGATATATGTGTTTTTGCAAGTAATGCTTTAGAGCTTCATAAAATATTGCAAAGGTTAACTTCCACTTTTGGCAGCCATCTTTGCAACTGGTCTTATTAAAAGCGTCCCTTAGCGATTCAGTTTCAAGAAGACAGGGACGATTGTCCCCTTACCTTTACATCTTTTATTCAAGGTAAGTCGGTTTTAAACATTATATATTATGGAAAGTGATAGTATAATCGATAACTCTCAAATTAATGTTAACCCCGATCTCAGCATTCAATCTAACAATGGAGCCATCGGTCGTAAATATTATAGCCTTAGATCTAATCTAAATGCAACTAAACTAACTTCTACTACAAATAAAAACCCACAAACCAATAAATCAAATGAAAACACCATTGCAAATATCAACAAAAGTTTAGAAAATATTCAACTTACCCCTAATATAAACAATAGCATAAATATCTCATCAAGTGAAACTATTGAAATCCTTAACAATACAAGCACAAACCAATCATCTCCTCTCCGAAGAATTTACGCTCCCTCAGAAGACTCTAATGAGCAATTTTCTTTGCCCTATAATACCCCAAAAACCATATCTGAAAATAATAGACAAAATTTCCAACAAGATGATTTCATCGAATTTTTTAAAGTTAAAACTTTTCCACCAGAGGTCGACAAAACCAGCGCTGTCACATTACAGTTTGTCAACAGTAAATTTAAAAATCAAAAAGAAGAAATAAATTTTAAAACTAATAAACCTCATTCCAAAACAAACAAAGATTATAGCACAGAACAATCCATTGCTACATCAGCCAACTTGCAAGCTAAACCAATTTCCTCAATTCCAATATTGAAAAATTCCACTATGTACGCAAATATCGTAAGGTCTAAAAATTCTGAGAGCATCTCCGAAAATATTAAAGCCAATAATTTCAATGAACTATATTTCAATATCTCAGAATTAGACACAGAACAAGAATCAAACACTCTGGAAAATGTCTCATTTAATATAAACGATCTTAATGATGACATGTTCTAAAAATAAATAACGAGTTCAACAAAACGATTCCCAACACTCTGTATAAATCGTTTACAAACTACTACAGCG
This sequence comes from Epiperipatus broadwayi, assembly GCA_028023455.1. Lineage (NCBI taxonomy): Eukaryota > Metazoa > Onychophora > Udeonychophora > Euonychophora > Peripatidae > Epiperipatus > Epiperipatus broadwayi. The sequence goes on along the minus strand of JAQFVV010000736.1, from coordinate 126,518 downwards.
ATAAGTCATTAATCTTAGCCATTTCAAATCAACAATGTGCGTTATATAAGTTACCTCTAGAACAATTATACAGTCTAATCAATCAAAATCAATTAGGCAGAGGCATTCACATGATCCTTAATCATCCCAATGACCGCTATGTTATCATTGAGTTTAAAACATGGGCAGACCGTATGAACTTTAAAAATAACTACCGATCTTTGGGAAATTATATACTTTACTCCATAGATATGAACCGTCCAATTACACTATCCGGCAGAATTCAAATCTGCCTTGCCCACTTGAAAGAACAAGAACTACAAGACATCCTTATTAATTATGGCTCAGTTAGCAAATTTAAACACCTACTAAATCCTCACTTCGAAGATCAAATTCTGTCCAATACAGTTCTCTTCACACTTACTTTAAAGAAAAACATTATACCCACTGACATACCCACCATTATTACTGCAAGAGGCTCTCCTATGGTTTTGACCTTCAGGGGAGTAGAGCCACAATGTTTCTTCTGCCTTCAAAGAACACACCTTATTAAAGATTGTGCAGCAAGAATATGCATACACTGTGGTATTAAAAAGAATAAAGTTCACAGATGCCCTGGTAGACCTATTAATATGGCTATCACATCCTTAAATAGACAATCACCACACAGGACTAATTCAAACAGCAACCTTACAAACCCAGACAATCTGATTCAAATAAATCCTCCAACAAACCCTCTCACATCCAAACCTATCTTTCAAAATGAAAATCTTCAAGAAAGAACAAACACTAACCTCTACACTAATAGTAGTGAATTAGAGAACCAAGCAATAACATATACTGCTATTAAACCAATCTCTCAAACCAATAATACTCAAGATCATTCATTAGATACATATTGTACTAATCCCCGAGAAACAATGCTAGGCCAAACTCTTTCTACAAAAGAAGACAATATGACCAAACCATCTAACAAGAGCAAGGAAAACCCAGGCGATGAAGAAAGTACACTTAAAAAATTTCAAAACAATTCATCTATAACAACTCCCACCCAGCTTAAAACCAATGATGCATCATCATTCGGGCCAGCTAAGTCTAATAAACCTAAACAAAGAGATCCACAAACTGTCCTCAATTCTTCAACACCTGCAGTAATCAACCATCCAGATGAAAAGACTTATCAAACACTCAACCCGAAAGTCAGCATAATTAATGTTTCACAACAGTTACAGCAAACCGAAAATGACTCAGATCTAAAATTTAAACCAAATTCTTATAACAATAAAAAAACACTTTCATCAAAAGTACAGGAAAAAGAAAACAACACTACTAAACTTAAAAACCCCCAAAACACCAACACAACAAATACCCAAAATACAAATAAGAAAATTAAAAGAAAATCAATTCGCTCAGATAAATCAAGCTCTGATGATGACAGCTCCCATCCAATACATTATTCACCACCACCTGCTAGCAAACAAATCTCAGATATATCCAGCACAAAGCTTCACAAATCCATAGAAAAAAAGAGGAAAAACATGGATCCTATAACCATCGATAACATTGATCAATCTGACGAATCTCAGACAGATTACACTACTTAATCAGACACCGAAGACTTCATGGATGCGTTTCCTCAACCAACAAATTTATCACCAATCCATCCACAAGTTCAATCACAAGACTCTGATTTCCAAACAACATCAGAACTCATTAACATGGAGATGCCCCACATTGACTTGGTACACTTTGCTGAGGATGGTTTGGATTAATCTATCATGTTCTGCAAAATTGCTGGCATTAATATTCATGGCATCAACTCAATTGATAGAGTTCTAGCTATTAAAAACTGGCTCTCACTCTGCTCCCCTCATATCTTCTTATGGGTGAAACTAAATATCACCATAAGACTGATCATAAAATATTATCTCTTCTCTCAGCTCTCGGATTTACTAGATTTTCCATAGGCCATTCTGCTTCAGGTGGAGTCGGTATTCTTCTCAGCAAGTCAACACCACCAAACAGTTTTAGTATTCTATTCCTAGATGCCAATATTATTGTCATAGAAATAGACTATTGGGGTTATCCGATCATCATAGCTTATATATATACAGCCAAAGACACCTCTCAATATCTAAAAATAATCCATATCCTAAATGCCATCAACGCTAACAGAGCCTCTCCTACTATTCTTCTGGGAGACTTTAACACTACATACAATGACTTCAACAATAGATTTTTGCATATAATAAATCACAGATTAATGTGTGGAGAGGGTTTCTTCCCTCCTGAAGCCTACTCTTTCTATACTAAAACTAAAAAGTCCCTGATTGATTTGGTTTTCTACACACCAGACCTTCATTTCAAGCTTGATGCAGCCTTGGCCCCTGTTGCTTTCTCTGATCATATGGCTCTAATCTTACAACTTACACCTATTGCAATCCCTAAACCCATTGATGGACCTGGTAAAACCATGCACATGATCACCCAATCAAATATGACCGAAGCGATAGTGTCTGAGGCATACATCCTTTTCCAGAAAATAAAAATCCTTTCCCTGCCTGCTGAGGAGGGCTGGTTTTCCTTCATTGGAATACTTCAGTCCATATTAAATCACCACACCAGGAAAATCAAAGGACCTAATGGCCTTCCAAATGACCTAATAGACATTAATATACAACTTCAAGCATCACAGCAAAATTTCACAAATACAGAAAAAAATATCTTCCTTAAAAATCTCTACAAAATCAAGCAAAAGTCCCTTGAAGAATATATATCCATCAGAAGAGCCAAATGTTTCTTAGCACAACAACACTGCTGGACGAGAGACTATCTCAGATGGGCACTGGGATACAATAAAAAACAAATCACTCCCTTATCCATTAATACTAATGGAACCAATCTTATTGGCTTTCCAATGATGCAGCACATCAGCAAACAATTCTGCCAATTAATGCAAAAAGATGGAGCTCCTCCTATAAACAGCTGGTTGGATGCTGGTGACTCCGGTGAACATGGCATCATGGAAATCCAAATCAAAAAGAAGAAAACATCCCTCCCTGACAGCGTTCATCCTGGCCTTCATGGCATCCCAAATTTCCTTCTCAAACACCTCAGTCAATTCACTGTGCCAATTATTAAAAAAATGATTGATCACCTAGCCTCCGGCAACAGAAACATAACAGATCTTTACCCAGTGGCACTCGTGCCTTTTATTAAAAAAGCAAAACCACTAAATGACATTAACAGTATCCGGCCAATTTCCATGACCCCATTGCTTATCAAGATAATTGAGTCAGTCATTAAAGATCAAATCCAAACTCAAATTCTTAGCCATATCTTGTCAAACCAATACGGAAAAAAAGGATCATCAACCTAGCATGCTATGTCCAATGTAACTGCACTGTTCAATTACATCAGAGGACATCATAAATCAAAACCTATTGCTGTCCAGCTGGATGTTGCGGCAGCATTTGATTCAGTCCAGATAAACATCCTTCTGGATATTCTGTTGGAATGCGACATTCCAGCTGGGATAACAACAGAGAGATTTTTCTCTCTCTTGATGGCAAGATCACACCAGGCTTCAAGCCATACAAGTCGATCTTTCAAGGATCCCCACTCAGTGCCCTTTTCTTCACAGCATACATCAACCCTCTTCTGATGGATATAGAAAAAAACCTCCCTGGAATTTTCCTTCTTTCTCTCAATAAAAACTTCAATGTATTTGCATATATTGATGACATCATGGTTGTGCTTCCCACCATTAAATACCTTCCTCATCTCATGAACATATTAAACAGAAATACAGCGAAACTTGGCCTACAAATAAATTTTAACAAATCTTCTATCTGGAAGATAATGTCTGGTAAACAAATTAACTCTCCCTTTGCTGCAAAACCCCAAAGATACCTAAGTTTTCCAATCTACAAAACTCCAACTGCAATGGCAAGAGAGATTCAAGATGCAATCCTCCATTCAACTGAAGCTATCACCACTTCACTCTCTAGAGTATATCTTTCATTATATGGACAGGTTGGCCTCCTCAACATGATTATAATGCCAAAAATCTCATATTATCTTCCATTCGTTAAAATGTCTAAACAGTTTCAAAATAAAATTAACCGATTATGCACCAAACTTCTCTGGAGAGGAAGGACAGTTGCTATTAGCTTGCGAGGTATCCAACGACCACGCAGGTTCAATGGACTGTCATACCATTCAATACAAGCAATCATTTTACAGAAAACCCACAACACTCTACATAATCTGATCCTCTCCTGCGGATACTCTAACATTATTAAAAAAGTTACACCAACAGATTGTCCTCCACCCTCTTCCAGTTCATGGATAGCATCCCTAATACAACAACTACAACTTTATAACCCGATGATATCCTTTAACCTTAACCAAAAAATCACCTTATGGGAAGCATACAATATAATCAACTATAATCAACAACCCATTAAAACCAGCCTAAAAATAACCAACCAAAGACTCATTACACACTTCAAAAGATGGAGTCTGGAACCCAAATTCCTTGACTTCATCATTAAAAATAAATCTTAATGTGCTACCCATGAATTGGTTTCTTTATCACCGAAGAGGTTTTACCAGCATTGACCCTATATGTGGTCTGTGTGCTCGTGAAGATTAAACCATAGACCATATTATACACCAGTGCCCAAGACTTAAAACTCTGAAAGATATACTTATAATCAATTCCAACATAAGACCTGATATGATTTTCTCTCTCGAAAATGCCACTCATAATGGTTTTTTTTTTCAATAATAAGGCTTGCTACCTTTGTCCTTTATTCCATATGGATAGTGAGATGCAAAAGTCTCATGGAATTACCCCCACCACAAATCATACTATTGTTCTATCAAACGATCAAAAAAATCAAGAAACATGACCAGCTCCTTGCCTCCAGTAAAGTCTTTGCTGACACCTGGTCTTTAATTGCTCTTTTCTTTTCCTGATTATCAATTCCCACCTACCCAGCATTATAGAATAGTCATTTATAAAAGAAAATATTCATGTTTATATTAAAAATGCTAATACAATTAAACAAGTTCTTAGAATCTCTTCACTATACCTAACCACATAAGAGTATAACATTGTGCTCTCATAACATAATCTAGCCAGATGACATGTAGAACATTATATAATCATATTACTGTACAATTTATTCATTTATTTATCCTTTATTAGTATGTAATCACTATTTATTGTTAATAAAATTTTTATTGAAATGAAAATGTAGCAATGGTTATCATATAATTCTAAAAAAGTAATAATTAAAGGTAAGTGTTAAAGAGGCTGTTTAAAGGATTTTCTTAAAATAAGAAAAACAAATATTGATAGGGTAAAGGATGTTATTAATTACAAATACTATGTCCAAATTATTGGGGCGAACATAATGGATAACAATTGTATATTTCTGGTAAAACAACTTAATATTTAAAAAAAAATGTTAACTTGTTAAAAAAAGTCAGTCTTTATACATGTATTGTCACAATTCTTATTTACAAACCTGAGATTTGGACACTAACAGAGAACAATATAGAGACTTCAGATGTCCCAAAGAAGTATTAAGGGGTGCACGTTAGGAGTAAGAAGAAATAAAAAAAGAAATATATGGGTAAGAGTACAAACAGTTGCTTCTTCCAAAACATAAGCTTCTAGTTAAGACCTGTAGAGTTTCCTACTATCACATTTTTATGCGCACATTTTTGAGGTTATACCCTTAGTAAATATTACTGACATCATTAAACATTAAAAGACTGAAATGAAGTTGGGATGGACATAATGCCACAAGTTGCAATAATAGATTGATAGTTGGAATCTTAATTTGGTTTCCATTAGACTATACATGAACCAGATACTACATAATGAAATGACCTAGCGTGATGTGAAGATTACAAGCTAAATATTGAAAAGGATAGATATAACTTGGACAGACATTTAACCTACAGTGGATTGACAATGGTTGGAAATAATGAACATCATATATATTTAAAACAGCAATGAATATCTATTAAACGTTACATTCGTTAAACTTATAATTAGTATTGCTAAATGATTTTAATTGCTATTAAAGTTTAACTAATATTCCAAACCTACAGTCACTTTACAGTCAGCTTGTATTAATATAAGCAAACACTCATCTCAGCATCTTATCCTATTAATTAGTGCACGATTAAACGAACACAAATAAAAAAAAAAAACATGTATGAAGAGTAACATCTTAACTTATGAGTATTGATTTATATATTATTTGAAAACTTGGTATGAATTATATTATTGAAGAATTAATACTATTACCACTTTCGAAAAAAAAATGTTAAGAAAATTAATGATGATTTTCATACTTATTTAAAATCATTTACAAAACATACTTGCCCTATTGTAATATCCGTAAATATTCTTCAAACAACTATTCTGTCAACTATGTATTTATAAACTCATAATCATTACATTATACAAGATATTCGTAATAATTTATTGATTATTATTGTAATTAATAATTTTAAAAGTTAACAAGAATATATTCACACTCAGTATTTTCTAACCTCTAAAAAATCTACTTCTTATAATATACTTGTAAATATGTTCCAAAATATCGGCAAGTGACGGATAAAAAAATAATGTCTAAATAAAAACAATTTGTTTTTTTTGTTTTTTTAATTAAAACAATTATATTCTTTTCCAATATAAATAAATAACATGCAAAACCAATCAAAAAATAAAACTGTTATTTGACTAAACCATTACTAAAATGAGAACAACTAAATATTAAACAGTAATATATTACCATACAATATAAGGATTAGAATCAAAACAAGTTTACATTTCACTTTATATGCTATTTTGTGAGTTGCCAACTCTCACTTTTATAATTCTTTTACTTCAAATTGGCAATTTTAATCATTTTAAAATTCAATTCAAAAATCATAATTTGGCATTAATCAATAACATATTCATATACGGATTATTTATAAAATGGAAATACATAAAACATGAAGTTGTAGCTAAAAGAAATTTATATTAAAATTCTCTCATACCCATGGTTATATCTATTAATGATTATATACTTTCTCAGATGACTATTTGTTAATAAATGAAACTATGGTGCGAAAGAATTTTATTATAAATTTGTATTTACCAAGTAATTAAAAGATTTATGATTTTCTACTTTTTGTTAATATTATATAGCGTTATGAAATTATTTAATTTATTTATATAATTATATTTCCATCCAAAATACAATATATGCACATTTATTTATATCTCACTCAAAAGAGCCTATATTCTACAATTAATCAGCGTATATTTTTTTATATTTAAAATTATTTATTTCAAATTACCAATATTAAACATTGTCTAAATTTAATTTCTAAATAATAAATAAAACTTTCCTTAATGTCAGTATTCTATGAATATATATTGTACAGGTCAAAACATGTTGATATATCTAACATGAGCTGGAACTCACAAAATGTAGTTCAAACTCAGTCAAGCTCGAGATTTAGATCAGGAACCAACCTGGATTCGAACCCATTCCATAAGTCCTAGATCAAACATTTAATCAGTAACATATATTGATGGGACACAATAATTTAATTCTAAGTCCAAACCACTAGCAGAGTGGAGAAAACAGTGAGACTTATAATCTATCACATCAGTACTTGTCTAAACCTATATCATAAAATCTAGGAATTATATGATATAACTAACTCATTACTAGGGGGCTTAAACCCCATTCACATTTTTAATAGAAACACATATGTATGAATGAATGTGTGGAAGTGAAGAGAAGATAATTTGAACAATATAAATGATTTGGATAATAAAATTTTTAATAATATAATAAAGTGAGTATATACTTATTAGGATGTGCATGAATGAGTAATCTACCTAACGATAAGTAGTTACCTATAGTCATTCAAGTTATTGTTACTCATATCCTCTTGTACTTGATTAAATAACTTGTTATATATATATATATATATATATATATATATATATATATAGTGGGTAAGATTAAGATGCCAATCATTGCAAAAAAAATTAGATAATATTATGATTAATGCCTTTATTGACAGTTCTGAAAGACAGTGACTGACATATAAATTCAGAGATCATTCTAGGATTAATTATATATACACCAGGATCTCGTTTTATGCAGTAAATAGGTTCCTCAGAAAATGCATACAAAAATAAATGAAACTTACCTTGAAAAATGGGGGATAAGTTCTGTACTTTTCAGAATTCGGCATAAAAGAAAAGCAACAAGGAAAAATTACTTTAAAATTAGCATTAAAAAAATAAGGATATCAAGTATGACTAATAAAAAATGTCAATTATTTAAAAAAAAATAATACAAGACAAACTTTTTTTTTACTTTTTCTATTAACTACAGAATTTAATTTTACATTTTTTCATACATATTCTAACAATTACCATTATTTGACAATATGTGTTCATTTGTGAACTAGTAAAAAATCAGATTCATGACATGATGTACAACTAGCACCACTTTCAGTCTTGTGTTGTGTTAATGGTTTTCTGTTTCTATATTTAAAAAATGAGAACACAATCAAACAAACAAAATTATACATTATCATTAGAAAGATTATTTTCAGTTTATAAAATCAATAAAATCTTTGTTATTATTTATTTTAAAAATCTAAAAAAATATTTATTTCTGTTAATATCTAACAAAATACATTTTAAAAGTTTAAAATTTTTGGATATTTATTGCGATAATTTTATATATGTATGTATAAATCTATTATTATTATTTACTGATTAGTATAAGTAGGTTATTTACATAGAAGCTAAGATTCTAAATATAGCTTCAGGCCATATTCATGTTAGCTCCAGATTGAGGAAGAGACCGTAAATAGGACCAAGTGGCTAACCTACATATTAAATAAATGAAGAGTGATTAATGAAAATGGCTAAAGAGTTTGGACTATGAATACAAGAAAAAAAATGTAATATAGTTTTAAATTTCTGTGTCAATAATAGTCAAAGTATATAGGTATAGAAGTTTTGAAAAGCTAAAAGAAAAAAAAAGGGTTGCAAGGGAAATCAATTGAGAATGAGTTAGTACTCAGTCAGAAGAAATATTTTTTTATTTAGAGATACACATCATCACTTTAAACCTGGATGTTCTTTTGTCACTGGAACATCAATAAAATATATTTTTGAACCTTTTTTTTGTTTGTTAATTATAAGTTTGGCAAAATGAAGCAGTCAATCTAATACTGAGATTGAGCTTCACAGTCACTGAGAATCTCTGTATTAAAACTCCATCCTTATGCACATATACATATTTATTAATACATATTTTTTCCATAACTATTTAAACAATAACTGATGTATATATATATATAATAAATAAATATTTTATCTTATTTTAATATATATATATATATATATATATATTTAAACAATAACTGATGTATATATATATATAATAAATAAATATTTTATCTTATTTTAACTTGTGTACATGTGTAATGGATGTGAACATATTATAGGTAAGTGTAAATTGCTTTTAAAACATATATAATAGCAAAATGTTTTATATTAGGTTGTATTTTAAAATTATATTTATAATTCATTATTTATTTTAGTAATGGTGATCAGAAAAAAGGTGAAGACAATCCTGTGGAATATTTTTGGATGTAATTAAGATAATTTACTGGAAACCCATTAGTCCATCTAAAACATTATATAATTTTATAGAGTAATGTAAAAATCCATTAGTGGAAATTTTATCCATCACAAATTTGTTTTAAAATCTTAGATCAATAGTTTGAGAAATTGTTAACAGGATTGCATTGTCTTTAAGACTACATAAACAACAGGTACATCTGGTCAGCAAATTCCAGGTCCACGAAGTGCATAAATTGTCTCAGGTCCAGCAACTAGAGTGCATTCTAAGATAACCTGAATGTGGTATAAATAATACTAGATTTGAATTCCAAAAGCGAGACTGGTAATTATAAAACAGCAATGGTAAATATAATCCATGCTTGTCAGCATAGCAATTCATTATGTTATGAGTAGTGGAAATTTTTGCCTTTCTCTCTGTTCAACATGCTCTTTCCCACACTCAGCACCCAGGATCCCACTACACATCAACTTTAATGTACTTAAAACTGAATTATGAAAATGATGCTTGCCTGACCAACCAAATCTAACTAGATCTAGTTCACCAATTCCAATGGATGCTGAAATCATCAAGTCACTACTAATTTCCATGGTGAAGAACTCTAACCACTGCCTAATGTTTAAATTCTTATGTTCAGCCTTCCATAACTATTTCTCATAAATGTGTCTGTAATTTAAAATTATATCATTCTTTTAGCTGGTCCTTTGACCAGAAATTAAATATGTTGTTTAAATAATTTGTAATTTATTTACCTGATATTAGCATGTGCCTAACTCTATATAACCTTGTTTAAATTTTTTTATCATTGAACCTCTATTAATTAAGTGTAATATTTTCTTTCACCTTCATGCTGCAATAATATTTTATAACTTTTATTATTGTGTTTTTATATTTAAATATGCCAATAATTCCTCAAATTCACCAGTATGCCTTTTTATTACCCCCTCTACTTTTTGGGGTGACTAGATTTAACTTTATTTAAAACAAGTTTCATTATTTTTATCTTAGCGAATGCTTGTGAATTTGGAGAAAACAAATTCATTATCTCATAATGTCATTGTAGAAAAAACAGTACAAATATGTTTTTTTAAATTTTATTTAAATAATAAGTGCTAATTTTAAAAACTCAAATTTATTATATAAAATTAAATCTGTTTATTCTGAAATTAATAACCACCCCCATTCATATATATATATATGGCATTCTACCAAAAACACCGTCAAGCGTAAGTTTGTTTACATAAACATCAGAGCAAGCATTCACTATCTCTAACTTTAATTCTACTTTCAGATCATGATTTCAAGGTATTTGCTATCGGCAGTGAAAGAGAGGAATAAGAAACTAGATCTAAACACAAACTCTGAGCATTTGGTAGAATGCCATCTATTGACATAAATACAAGCGTTAGCAAGTTTTTAACTTGTTTTTTTTTTTTTTTGTTTTTCAAAAGCACTTATAACCGATTTTCCATATTGGTTAACATTGTGGGCAGTTCATATATAAAATAAAGTAATATGGGAGGATAGTCTCTATTCCAATGTTTGGTGTATTTTTGTAATAAGTTTAAATGATCCATTACTGTTTAGTAATTAAATCATATCATTACACAAGATATTCCATAGTGTATAGGTAGTAATTATTTAAATATTCCTTTAAAGTTATATGTATTATTCCAAGTGGTGCATGCAAACAGGCTCCCTCTTTTATATATATTTGTGCTTCACTCTATCTGGGCATATTGGAAAACCAAATTCTATCTCATATCTCCCAAGTCCAAGTATCAGGCTCTTAAACCCCTTGAAATTTACTTGGGTCTCTTGAGCTAGCTCAGTATGGGATTACTTTGGGAAAGGTCCTGTCCATTAAACTCACAGCAGATAATTATTCATTAATAAACTGATTCTTCCAAAGTTTGTAGACATATATCGATCTAATTCTTCAATGAATTTTCAGGAGCACCTTTTAGGATCTGTGACAGAATCACATACAAATTTCCACCAAGCGTGCTGCACCTTTTTTGTTCTAGGTCCAGGTAAAACCTATCAATATCCATAATCCATAATGTTATGACTCAACTAAGCAGATTTCTTTATTGTATTTCTTAATAGTTTCATGTGCACATCGTTTTGCAACACAATCAACTATATGTTAATGAACTACCCCACACATGTTTCTCACTCATTATAAACTGAGAGTAGTCCACTTATTCCTGTATAGTGTATTTTTGTAATAAAATTAATCATTTTAAATATTTGGACAAGTGCTATATTTTATTATTTTTGTGGAGGTGGATAGATAGCTCACAAAGACATTTTTCCTCATACTGCAAAATCAACTATGTTCATCAGTGTATTTATTAACTATTGGCACTTAAGCAAGCCACAATAAAATAAAATAATAAATAAAATTTGTCATTAACAAATTTCATGTGATTTACTTGTTGTTACTGTATAAATATAAATCAAATTATATGTATGTCAGGAGGCCAATGACGATCAATGAAATAATATAAAGGAAGTATCCATGCATGTTTTATTTCAATTAATAAATCATATATATATATATCATAACTTGCAGAATCATTGTTTCTTGCAAGTTATGATATATATATATATATATATATATATATATCATAACTTGCAGAATCATTCTTTCTTTATTTAAACTATTATGTTTTAGTTATTAAATTTTGCTTGCACTGACAAGATGATCTTCCACTAATCCTATATATATATATATATATATATATATATGAAAAAACAAATACAAGTTAATCACGTAACCTGCTATCACTTGTTATTTATGTCCAAAAGATGGCGCTATACCAAAACCGCCGAACAAGTGTAAGATTTGTTTTACATAAACGAAAAAAGAGTCAGAAATTAACTACCTCTTTCATTTGCTCACTCCCAGATCAGCTGATTTCAAGCTGGTTTGCTATCCTCAGTGGGAGATAGAGTATAGAAACTAGATCTAAAACACTGACTCTCAAGTGTTTATGCAAAACGTTTCTATCAGATTGCAAGCGTGAATTTTTCAGACTGGTAAAGTCTTCAAACCCAGCCTAGCAAGCTAGATATTTATATGGGTCTGATCTCAGTTCAGAATCACCATATAATCAAAGTCTCTGCAATATATATCATTGCAAGAAAACTCTAAAGGTACATTTATGAAAAAACAAATACAAGTTAATCACGTAACCTGCTATCACTTGTTATTTATGTCCAAAAGATGGCGTTATACCAAAACCGCCGAACAAGTGTAAGATTTGTTTTACATAAACGAAAAAAGAGTCAGAAATTAACTACCTCATTCATTTGCTCACTCCCAGATCAGCTGATTTCAAGCTGGTTTGCTATCCTCAGTGGGAGATAGAGTATAGAAACTAGATCTAAAACACTGACTCTCAAGTGTTTATGCAAAACGTTTCTATCAGATTGCAAGCGTGAATTTTTCAGACCGGTAAAGTTTTCAAACCCAGCCTAGCAAGCTAGATATTTATATGGGTCTGATCTCAGTTCAGAATCACCATATAATCAAAGTCTCTGCAATATATATCATTGCAAGAAAACTCTAAAGGTACATTTATGAAAAAACAAATACAAGTTAATCACGTAACCTGCTATCACTTGTTATTTATGTCCAAAAGATGGCGCTATACCAAAACCGCCGAACAAGTGTAAGATTTGTTTTACATAAACGAAAAAAGAGTCAGAAATTCACTACCTCTTTCATTTGCTCACTCCCAGATCAGCTGATTTCAAGCTGGTTTGCTATCCTCAGTGGGAGATAGAGTATAGAAACTAGATCTAAAACACTGACTCTCAAGTGTTTATGCAAAACGTTTCTATCAGATTGCAAGCGTGAATTTTTCAGACCGGTAAAGTCTTCAAACCCAGCCTAGCAAGCTAGATATTTATATGGGTCTGATCTCAGTTCAGAATCACCATCTTTTGGACATAAATAACAAGTGATAGCAGGTTACGTGATTAACTTGTATTTGTTTTTTCATAAATGTACCTTTAGAGTTTTCTTGCAATGATATATATTGCAGAGACTTTGATTATATGGTGATTCTGAACTGAGATCAGACCCATATAAATATCTAGCTTGCTAGGCTGGGTTTGAAGACTTTACCGGTCTGAAAATTCACGCTTGCAATGTGATAGAAACGTTTTGCATAAACACTTGAGAGTCAGTGTTTTAGATCTAGTTTCTATACTCTATCTCCCACTGAGGATAGCAAACCAGCTTGAAATCAGCTGATCTGGGAGTGAGCAAATGAAAGAGGTAGTTAATTTCTGACTCTTTTTTCGTTTATGTAAAACAAATCTTACACTTGTTTGGTGGTTTTGGTATAGCGCCATCTTTTGGACATAAATAACAAGTGATAGCAGGTTACGTGATTAACTTGTATTTGTTTTTTCATAAATGTACCTTTAGAGTTTTCTTGCAATGATATATATTGCAGAGATTTTGATTATATGGTGATTCTGAACTGAGATCAGACCCATATAAATATCTAGCTTGCTAGGCTGGGTTTGAAGACTTTACCGGTCTGAAAAATTCATGCTTGCAATCTGATAGAAACGTTTTGCATAAACACTTGAGAGTCAGTGTTTTAGATCTAGTTTCTATACTCTATCTCCCACTGAGGATAGCAAAGCAGCTTGAAATCAGCTGATCTGGGAGTGAGCAAATGAAAGAGGTAGTTAATTTCTGACTCTTTTTTCGTTTATGTAAAACAAATCTTACACTTGTTCGGCGGTTTTGGTATAGCACCATCTTTTGGACATAAATAACAAGTGATAGCAGGTTACGTGATTAACTTGTATTTGTTTTTTCATAAATGTACCTTTAGAGTTTTCTTGCAATGATATATATTGCAGAGACTTTGATTATATGGTGATTCTGAACTGAGATCAGACCCATATATATATCTAGCTTGCTAGGCTGGGTTTGAAGACTTTACCGGTCTGAAAAATTCACACTTGCAATCTGATAGAAACGTTTTGCATAAACACTTGAGAGTCAGTGTTTTAGATCTAGTTTCTATACTCTATCTCCCACTGAGGATAGCAAACCAGCTTGAAATCAGCTGATCTGGGAGTGAGCAAATAAAAGAGGTAGTTAATTTCTGACTCTTTTTTCGTTTATGTAAAACAAATCTTACACTTGTTCGGCGGTTTTGGTATAGCGCCATCTTTTGGACATAAATAACAAGTGATAGCAGGTTACGTGATTAACTTGTATTTGTTTTTTCATAAATGTACCTTTAGAGTTTTCTTGCAATGATATATATTGCAGAGACTTTGATTATATGGTGATTCTGAACTGAGATCAGACCCATATAAATATCTAGCTTGCTAGGCTGGGTTTGAAGACTTTACCGGTCTGAAAAATTCACGCTTGCAATCTGATAGAAACGTTTTGCATAAACACTTGAGAGTCAGTGTTTTAGATCTAGTTTCTATACTCTATCTCCCACTGAGGATAGCAAACCAGCTTGAAATCAGCTGATCTGGGAGTGAGCAAATGAAAGAGGTAGTTAATTTCTGACTCTTTTTTCGTTTATGTAAAACAAATCTTACACTTGTTCGGCGGTTTTGGTATAGCACCATCTTTTGGACATAAATAACAAGTGATAGCAGGTTACGTGATTAACTTGTATTTGTTTTTTCATAAATGTACCTTTAGAGTTTTCTTGCAATGATATATATTGCAGAGACTTTGATTATATGGTGATTCTGAACTGAGATCAGACCCATATAAATATCTAGCTTGCTAGGCTGGGTTTGAAGACTTTACCGGTCTGAAAAATTCACGCTTGCAATCTGATAGAAACGTTTTGCATAAACACTTGAGAGTCAGTGTTTTAGATCTAGTTTCTATACTCTATCTCCCACTGAGGATAGCAAACCAGCTTGAAATCAGCTGATCTGGGAGTGAGCAAATGAAAGAGGTAGTTAATTTCTGACTCTTTTTTCGTTTATGTAAAACAAATCTTACACTTGTTCGGCGGTTTTGGTATAGCGCCATCTTTTGGACATAAATAACAAGTGATAGCAGGTTACGTGATTAACTTGTATTTGTTTTTTCATAAATGTACCTTTAGAGTTTTCTTGCAATGATATATATTGCAGAGACTTTGATTATATGGTGATTCTGAACTGAGATCAGACCCATATAAATATCTAGCTTGCTAGGCTGGGTTTGAAGACTTTACCGGTCTGAAAAATTCACGCTTGCAATCTGATAGAAACGTTTTGCATAAACACTTGAGAGTCAGTGTTTTAGATCTAGTTTCTATACTCTATCTCCCACTGAGGATAGCAAACCAGCTTGAAATCAGCTGATCTGGGAGTGAGCAAATGAAAGAGGTAGTTAATTTCTGACTCTTTTTTCGTTTATGTAAAACAAATCTTACACTTGTTCGGCGGTTTTGGTATAGCGCCATCTTTTGGACATAAATAACAAGTGATAGCAGGTTACATGATTAACTTGTATTTGTTTTTTCATAAATGTACCTTTAGAGTTTTCTTGCAATGATATATATTGCAGAGACTTTGATTATATGGTGATTCTGAACTGAGATCAGACCCATATAAATATCTAGCTTGCTAGGCTGGGTTTGAAGACTTTACCGGTCTGAAAAATTCACGCTTGCAATCTGATAGAAACGTTTTGCATAAACACTTGAGAGTCAGTGTTTTAGATCTAGTTTCTATACTCTATCTCCCACTGAGGATAGCAAACCAGCTTGAAATCAGCTGATCTGGGAGTGAGCAAATGAAAGAGGTAGTTAATTTCTGACTCTTTTTTCGTTTATGTAAAACAAATCTTACACTTGTTCGGCGGTTTTGGTATAGCGCCATCTTTTGGACATATATATATATATATACTGATATATATATTTATTATGGAGCGGGGGAAGGTTACAATATATATATATATATATATATATATAATCAATGCTTGGTGTATATTAAGTTAGTAATTTATCAACTCATTTTTAAACATGTGAAATTATATGGAAGAAACTAATCATGACATACTTGCTACATATAGGAGTACGTGTTTATTAATCATAAATTTTTGAAGATTTGTTTACTTGCATATAATTCCATATATATATATAAATTCAAATTTCTTTCATAATAGCTTAAATAAGGGCTTATAAATATCAATCATGATAAAAATATATAGTATAAAATAAGCAAATGGTAGTATTTTGCTTTCTAAATTTATATTTATTATAGTAATGGTATAAAGGTCTAAGGCAGCACTTAAAAATAAATTTCTTTAAGTGTCAAAAAATATTAGTATTACATCTGATTATTATCTTATTACATCTGAATAATTTTTCTTAATAAAAAATAAATTGGAAATATTTACTTCTTAAGATATTTTGATCAATTTAAACTATTAAAACTCTTTAATTGTTATTAATGAATAACTTATATCCGTTTACAATAACACTTTAACTTTATATAAAATGTAAAGCAACACTTAGAAGAGAATGCTTTTTAAGTTCAAAAATGTTGTCAGTTTCTTGATTGATTATTATCTTATTAACATTTGACTATCTTTTTTTAATTTTTTTTAAATAAAATAATATAGGGGAAATTTTCACTTATTAACATGTATTCATCACTTACAAACTTTAAAAGCTTAAGTTATATATCTATATATGGAATGATAAATAATATTTTAATAATGAATAAATATAATGTCATGTGAAATTTACCAAATCTATTTTAATTAATAATTAAAAGAGATACCAAACCTGGCAACTAGAGGGCTGTTTAATTATTATTTAAAATATATATATGATAAATTTCATATATATATATATATATATATATATATATATTTCATATATATATATATATATATATATATATATAAGTTAATAAATATAAAGGTAATTAACTACTAAATATTAAGTATTTGGATATATTTATTACAAGAGATGAAGGAATCTTAAACAACAAATTAGTAACCAAACCATTGCAAAAAAGGGGATATATAAATTGCAAATCAATAGTTTCAGTTATTTAAAAGATGATACGTTTTATATCTCTTTTGTTTCCTAATGAAAGATTTTGTAGTTACCAAATGATAAATTAAAAATATTGAAATATTTGCCAAGGAATTATTTGAAGGTTGTTATAAGATTGAACAGATTACAAATACTTTATGATATTTTATAAAAGTATAATGAATTAAAGGAATTGAAGATTGACAATAAAAAATGGATATTTATTCCAAATATTTCAATGTGTAAGTGAAATTTTTTAAGAATATATATATATATATATATATATATAATATTTTATTTTGTGAAATATATATATATATATATATATATATATATATATATATAATGTTTTATTTTGTGTTACAGATAATATTAATAAGTTAGATAATTTTTTCTAAAAATATCATATCTGTCAAGCAAAAAAAAAATGCCATGTATCAATTTTTTGTGGATGTATGTTTTCATATATAGGTGTATATGGTGCAGTATTGAGAAAAGACCAAAGAAACGCAAATTTTTATACGAACATGTAAAAAATAAAAATAATAAGTCTTAATGACTGGTTCACTTTCCTTTGATCAGGACAAGACATATAAATACATATTTAACTTTGATGTTGTGTTAAAATTCTTCATGAAGAGTAAATCTACATTAAAAAAAAATTAAAGGGGCAATTTTAATAAATACAAATAAAATGACTGTAATCAATAGACAAACTGCTACCATTATAGGTCAGGATTCTTGTATTTTGGGTTGAGGAAGTTTCAGTTTTTTTTTTTTTTTTTAATTTAATGGCAGTTGAATGAATTTAAGTAATTAACTGAAATATCTTCTACAGATTGAAAGACTATATGTAATAAATAATTAGCATTATACTTATTATTTTTATTATTGTTAAAATCCTGCATCAACCCTCAGTACTGAAAGCAAACCCAGATAAACTCTAATGGTGGAAGATTCATCTAAATTCCTCAAGCAGCAATATAACTCCATTGCAAACTCTCATGTGATCTATTATAGCTATTGTTTCATCTTGTTATCAAGATTTCCATGTTTGATGGTCTTACAAAATAGGTATTACACGATTCTATACATTATATTTGTTGCTTCCATGATTTTATTCTAAAAATCAAAAGGTACTTTATGTAGCTAATTAATGGTTCTGGGAATAAAGATTTCAACTCATGCTTTTGTTGATGGGAACCAGTCTCTGCATTTGACAACAATATTTTTTTCAGGTGATGTGCCTCTCATTTGTGGTTTTTTGCATTGTGATGATGACTGATGATGATTTCTCTCACTCATCATATTGGTATCACTTCCAGTTCTGTGAATCACCCATATTATTTTTAAGATTTATTATTGATCGTCACATTTTGCCTCCTATACCATGATCTGTTACAATTTCTCTGATTGTCTAATGCTTTAATATATGTAAAATTCTGAGTCTTACCCCATGCTTATATGCTTGATTATGTTGGCTCATATCAATTGCATTTTAAAAATTCATTACCTGTTCAGTTATCTTTTATTCAGTGCCCAAAATCGTTTGTTCAATTACAAAAGGCAAACAATGATAAATTGTTTTTATAATATTACTTTTAACCACAGATGGCGTTCTACCAAAAACACCGATCAAGGATATGTTTTGTTTACATAAACGTCAGAGTAGTATTCACTATCTCTAACTATAATTCCACTTTCAGATCATGATTTCAAGCTATTTGCTATCATCAGTGAAAGACAGGAATAAAGAAACTAGATCTAAATACAAACTCTGAGCGTTTATGAAACAATTTCTATTCAGCTTGCAAGCGTGAATTTTTTAGACACGTAATGTCTTCAAACTCAGCATAGCAAACCAGATAGCTATATGGGTCTGATCTCAGTTCATCATCACCACATAGTAGAAGCCTCTGCAATCTATATCATTGCAAGAAAGACCTCAAAGGTACATTTAAAATTACTTTTAAATAAATAACAAGCATCCAAATTTCTTAACTTGGTCACTTTTCTCCTAAAAATGAGAATACTCTTTTGCACTTTCTACAAGGAATCTTCTTTGCATTATTAGATACTTATTAGCCTATTGATGTTTTTCTGACCAAAATTTATTCACCAATCCATCTCCAAAATTATTAATGGTCACAGGTTGCTGAAATAATTTGTCACAACAATCATGAACATAATCTTGTAAGTAGCTGCAGGAAATAACCATATTACCTTATTCTGTCATTATATTAAGATTAAAATATTTTAGTAAGTGATTCAGGTGTTCATTGTGTGGTTCACAATCCTGACCTCTTGATATGTTATTTTTTTTTTAAAAAAGATTAATATTAGCCTGTGTTTCACCATGACCAAAGGTATTAAATTTTAAAGATTCAGGTTTTCTTTTGATTACATTACAACTATCCACATTCTCAAAATCATTCATTATATTGTCATTTATGTTAATGTGTCTTTCAAACCCTACACCAATCTCATTTGTACTATGGATTATGATTTTTCCCCTGACTAATTCAGAAATTACAACTTTTAAATGTCTAATTTTTATACCAAAATCATCCACATTTTCTTGTAACTTTATTTTTGATTGGTAAATTTCACTTTATTTCCTCCAACTGGTGAACCTTAAATCTTTAACATTTTTTGCTCCTTTTTTGTTTTATTTCATTAAATCCCTTATCCCAATCCTTTACCTGGTCTTCAATTTTACCTGTATTTTTGGCTGTCATCTCACATATTTTTCTCATACTCTATTGTGTTTTTTAACCTTTCTCACATTTACATTTTATGTCATGAAATCTTTCATCACCTTTTTCTCGCCTTTCACTAAACTTTTCATTTATTCTCTGTTGCAACTCATTAAATGTCATCTCACTTCTCTGTTGTAATTCGTCAAATTCCACACTACTTTTTTGTTGGAATTCTTCAAATTTCATCTCATTTTTCTAAAATGTCATCACCATATCCTAATGTAATTCATCATATTGCACCTCAGATTTCTGTTGATATTCTTTAAACTTTTTAACCACTTTATGTTTTCATTCCTTTTTTTTTTTTTCATTTATTGTAGCATATCTATGATGGGTAATTGAACTTCCTATTTCTGACAAGAATATTGTTTTTTTTTCCAAATTAGTAAGCTAATTTGCTATTTTCCATATGGAAATCTCATTCAATATTCAAAATATTTACTATTTTACAATTAATTACACTCCTAAATACTTATAATTGTACTTTGATATATATATATTTGATTATAAAATACTATGATACTTTCCTTTAATGCATAATTAGCTAACATTCAAATCACCTCAGCCAATTTCCTTGAGAGTTTAAACATTTACTTATTGCTATTATACTTTTTATTTTTTTATCCCTGTCTTATTATGTTATCAGTACCAATCTGCTATCTTAACTGTACTAATGTTTTATCAAAATTTGTAATATTCTTATTGTTAACAAATCTCATTTGATAATCATTCTATAACATCTTTCAGGGTTTTATTTCTATCCAGCCTTACATTTAATCTTAAAACTATATACCTTAAACTTACATCTATCATAACATTGAAGTTTTAATTCAGAAAAAACGTCTTGAATTATTGTATATATATATATATTGAACCAACCATCTCTTCTGACCACCCTCTAATAGAGAAACATAAAGTATATCTTACAATAAACTACCAATTAAAATTACTTAATTAAACTACGGGAAACAGCAACAACCATCAACAAATAAAAATATCAATTAATATTTTATTATGTTTTGTCCTCCTAAACTTCCCTTCCAGAAAGTAGTTGGTTTTGAGGTAAAGTGTCAACTATCATCAGTAGCGAACTACCAATAACATTCAACACTCGACTACCAAATATACACTGACCAAATAAACACTTTATTTTTATTTTTTAAAGAAGAAACAAAAATCCCTTAGGCGCCAGCTTATTACATTAGAATTAGCATGTCTATCTGAACAGCATAATTTGGTACCTGAAAAATCCCCGCTAGCTCATCGGTTTCCAACCATCCACTAATAGACAAACAAAAGATATCTTAAATGCCCCCTCAAAGCTACTACTACTTATACAAAGAAACTAAAGTAATTCCCCGAACCATTCAAAATAATTCTTCAATCCTTTAAAACCAATAATAATAACATTATACTGACTGCCGAAACATTTATATCTTTAGTTTAGCGAATCTTTTCTGAAATACTATTATTACTAATTAGATTTTTTCCTTCTACTTTTATTAAGAAAAATAAATATTTAGACTTACTCACACATATCAAAATAAATATAAATATTTAAAAAAAAATAATTTAATTTTTCTTTTTATTTTAAATAAATTTATCGTTTTATCTTTTAATGAAACACACACTTCTTTTTTAAAGATTAAAATAAAGCATTTTAATATATTACTTTAGCAAATAAATTATACATGTTACACTATATTTTCTTTATCTTTTTTTTAAAAAAAAAATAAATTCACACATACATGCATGTCAATGTTTGAAAATTATTATTTAATAATAGAAGCTGATTTTACTTATTTTTATTATTGCAAATATTATCTTTTGAAGTTTAAAGTTTATTCTTTTTTTTTAAGTTTAATTCATAAAGTTCAAAGTTCTTTTAATAAAGTCTATTTTTTATTTTAAAAAGAAGTTGGGAATGCTAAGATATCAAAGTCAAATAATTACCTAGGATTTTTTTTAATATGATGGAAACAGCATAATGGAATTATTTTTAAACTCATTGATGACTGTTAAAATGACTCCTCTATAGATCCTGTGACATGGTATGATTTTTGTAGCTGGTTTGGCGTACTCGCCCTCCATTGTTCATTTAGTCTATTTAAACATGATCACTTTCCAAACTAATTGCAGGTCTTAAATGCGTAGAGCAGCTTCGGTCAACTGCATACCATGTTTGTTTTAGCTATGCAACATTTTTTGGAAATATTACTTCAAGAAATATTTTATTTAAACTGAGAAAGTCAGACCTTGAATGATCAAAAGTTGAGATATTTATACTGTTTTAAACAATGGAAAACTTTATTAGCAGCAGCGTCTTTCGTCTCATGAAATAAAATCAACTTTTGCTTCTATTTTTTAATAAAAATTGCATACACACATATATATATATATATATATATGTAATTATTTTATTATAAGATAAAACAAAATCTCTTTATTATTTTATTATAAATTCATTTAAACAATATTAAATCATTTTTTTTTTATTACAATACTTTTTTTCTCTTTTAAACAAATAAAATCTTATTATTTTAAATAGCGTTTACAGTTTATTTTATTTAATAACAAAGTCCCCATCCCCTCTACTCTTTAGTTTTTACATTTTATTCTCTTAATTTTAAATTTTTATATTTTAAAACATGGGACTCATAAAACTAATTAAATATCAATGTACTTCGGTACAATATATATATATATATATAATAAAAACAGTTACAAACTATTATAAACAATCCTTAAATTCACACAAGTACTTTTGGTTAATTTCTTGAACCTGTCTCAACTGCCAAATAATAATAATAATAATAATAATAATAATAATAATAATAATAATAATAATAATAATAATAATAATAATAATAATAATAATAATAATAATAATAATAATAATAATAATAATAATAATAATAATAATAATAATAATAATAATAATAATAATAATAATAATAATAATAATAATAATAATAATAATAATAATAATAATAATAATAATAATAATAATAATAATAATAATAATAAGATACATTTGACTCAGAAATATGTTTCAGTCACAGAGCTAATTATGTCAATGAAAATTGGAATGATTACAATTCGGAACTAATTGCAGCTGTTCAAAATTCACTTGATATGATTCCTGGTAATGATAATTTTGCTGAAGATATCATTAAGAAAATTAATTGTAAAAATTTCATACAATGCCTTATGATAAATCATGGGAATTGGCTATTTTGGAATTTAAATGGAGATTGAAGAATGATAATATTAATTGTTTGAAAGAGGACAAGGGATTGCTTATGTGCTTGTTGACAAAATGTCAATAGAGTGATAAAGTTAAATTGCAATGGATAAACATTGGTTTCTTTTTGATTGAAGATTATAGTATGGAGGGTCAAAGAATAAAATTTATTAACAATATTTTAAAAAGTGCTAAAAATAAAGTTTTAAGTAATAATGTATACTATATGATATATCCTTCTTGTGCTATATGTCCTTGTAATTTTGCAAATATAAAATTACGTAAAGACGGTAATCCTTTGCAAGTTGATAGATTTTGGTGGTTCATTTATGTATCAGTCTTCTAAATATATTGGTAAACTTTTACAAGATTTTTTAGGATTTGGAGAAAATACTATTGTTTCATCGTTTGATTTTGTAAATAGTATTAAAAATTTGGTGATTGATGAGAATGATGTTATTGTGCTTCATTGGATGTAACAGAAATGTATTAATCTTTTGACAAAATGAATTCCATAAAAATAATTGAACATGCATTAAAAAGTAAAAGTATTTGTAAATATATTATAAAATTTATTGTATATTTTTTAACAATTTTAATGATAACATCGTGGCATCTTTTGAAGGTCAATATTATAAAATGTCTAAAGGTTGGCCTATGGGTTGGCCTGTTGGTGCACAAGTTAGCAATTTTGTTTTGTCTACATATGAGAATAGTGTTTTTTAAAAAGAGTACTTTTGGAGATATTAAAATTTACAAATGATATGTGGATGATGTTTTTGTTTGTGCAAATAATAATACTATAAATTTGCTTGTAGATGAATTAAATAAGTTAAATGGTTTGAAATGGACTATTGAAAATGAACGGGACAAAAATATTACATATTTAGATTTAATTATTACAAGAGATAACAATTTATTAAATTATAAATTAATAATTAAGCCACTGCAAAAAAGGGGATAAATAAATTGTAAATCAAAATTACCAATGATGCATAAGATGGCAAGTTTTAGATCTTTTTTTGTTTCGGAATAAAAAATTATGTCATTACCAAAATGATAAACTGAAAAATATTGAGATATTTGCCAAGGAATTGCTTGATGTTGGATATAAAATGGAACAAATAAAGAATACTTTATGTCAATTTAAAAAAAAGTATAATAATTTAAAGGAACTAAAGATTAATAATAAACAATGGATATATATTCCATTTATTTCAAATCCATAAGTGAATTTTTTTAGGGATATATATATATATATATATATATATATATATATATATATATATATATATATATATATATATATATATATATATATATATATATATATATATGTGTGTGTGTGTGTATGTGTGTAATGTTTCATTCTATGTTCCAAACAATATTAATAAATTAGTCAATTATTCTAAGGATGCCATACCTGTCCAGCAGAAAAGTAATGTCATATATCAATCTTTTGTGATTGTATGCTTTCATATATAGGTGAATGTAGGTGCACTATTGAGAAAAGATTGAGGGAGGATGAATTGTTATATAAACGTGCAAAAAGTAAAAATAATGGTGATTTAATTTCTCCTTCAGTTTTCTTTGATCATGAAAAAACATGTAAATATAAATTTAAATTTGACTTTGAAAATGTGAAAATTCTTCATGAGGAAAGAAACCATGATAAAAGAAAAATTAAAGAAGCAATTTTTATAAATAGGAATAAAATGCATTTAATAAATGGGCAATCTGCTAACATTAAAATATGAGATTCCTGGAATTTGAGTTGATGACGCTTTGCTTCCACTTTGTTTTCTTTTATGAATTTTAATGGTAGTTGAGAAATGTTCAAGAAATTAACCAAAAGTACTTCTGTGAATTTAAGGATTGATTATAATACTTTATTACCATTATTATTATTATTATTATTATTATTATTATTATTATTATTATTATTATTATTATTATTATTATTATTATTATTATTATTATTATTATTATTATTATTATTATTATTATTATTATTATTATTATTATTATTATTATTATTGTAATTACAATTTTGTTTTAATTATATATATATATATATTATATATATATATATATATATATATATATATATATATATATATATATTATATTTCTCTCTTTGGAACAAATAATTATACAAATCCATTATGGACAAAGACACCATGCTCTGAAAAAATAGGCTACAAAACAAGAGCAGTACTTCAAAATAACCCTGTTACATACCACCTATACATTCAACTAGGAAACCTATTCCCTTGAATTAAAACCAAATTCTCCAAAAAGATCAAAATGGCAGGTGATAAATAAATTCATATCATTTTATTTGTAAATCAATTAATAAAAATATACAACTTACACATGCCTAAAAAACATTACGATAACTGACACACATATACATTTACCTTATATTTTTCAACTTTACAATAAATCATTAATCAATATTTTATAATAATAATAATTATAATAATAATAGTAATAATAATAATAATATATTAAATTTAAGCGTAAACAGATAATATAATAACGTGAAAGCTAAACACCTTCAAACAGATACGCTTTAAAAAAATGCTTAAGTGACAGCCAATCAGATGGAATAATGGCATCACATGGGACTCTAAATTCTAAAACAGAAGCCAGAACTATTAGAAAAAGATGGATCCATCTTAATCTATGCCTCAATTATATTTAAATAAGCCAGACTCAAGCATTTTGAACTA
The DNA here is from genome assembly GCA_028023455.1 of Epiperipatus broadwayi. NCBI lineage: Eukaryota > Metazoa > Onychophora > Udeonychophora > Euonychophora > Peripatidae > Epiperipatus > Epiperipatus broadwayi. The sequence continues at coordinate 100,070 of JAQFVV010000736.1, read as the reverse complement.
AGAGTGTGAAGCTTAAATACCTTCACATTTAATCCACTAAATACTATATATATATAAATTAACAACGCGAAATCATCCGATTTACAACGAAGAAATATTTTTAAATCTAATGAAATGATATTAATAAATGTAAATATATTAAATGGATCCATCTTTTTCTAATAGTTATGGCTTGTGTTTTAGAATTTAGAGTCCCATGTGATGCCATTATTCCATCTGATTGGCTGTCACTTAAGCATTTTTTAAAGCGTATCTGTTTGAAGGTGATTAGCTTTCATGTTATTATATTATCTGTTTATGCTTAAATTTAATATATTTACATTTATTAATATCATTTCATTAGATTTAAAAATATTTCTTCGTTGTTAATCGGATGATTTAGCGTTGTTAATTTATATATATATACTATTTAGTGGATTAAATGTAAAGGTATTTAAGCTTCACACTCTTAGTTCAAAATGCTTGAGTCTGGCTTATTTAAATATAATTGAGGCACATATTAAAATGGATCCATCTTTTTCTAATAGTTCTGGCTTGTGTTTTAGAATTTAAAGTCCTATGTGATGCCATCATTCCATCTGATTGGCTGTCACTTAAGCATTTTTTAAAGCGTATCTGTTTGAAGGTGTTTACCTTTCACGTTATTATATTATCTGTTTACGCTTAAATTTAATATATTTACATTTATTAATATCATTTCATTAGATTTAAAAATATTTCTTCATTGTAAATCGGATGATTTTGCGTTGTTAATTTATATATATATATATAATATTTAGTGGATTAAATGTGAAGGTATTTAAGCTTCACACTCTTAGTTCAAAATGCTTGATTCTGGCTTATTTAAATATAATTGAGGCATAGATTAAGATGGATCCATCTTTTTCTAATAGTTCTGGCTTGTGTTTTAGAATTTAGAGTCCCATGTGATGCCATTATTCCATCTGATTGGCTGTCACTTAAGCATTTTTAAAGTGTATCTGTTTGAAGGTGTTTAGCTTTCACGTTATAATAATAATAATAATAATAATAATAATAATAATAATAATAATAATAATAATAATAATAATAATAATAATAATAATAATAATAATAATAATAATAATAATAATAATAATAATAATAATAATAATAATAATAATAATAATAATAATAATAATAATGCTATTCATGAGTACTACTTATACATAAGATGAAACTTAATAGCATAAGTAATATCAAATACAACTTTTTTACAACTATTACTTCTTTTTCTTATTGTTTTTATCATCATCATCATTATCATCATAATCATCATCATCATCAGCATTATTATTATTATTATTATTATTATTATTATTATTATTATTATTATTATTATTATTATTATTATTGTTGTTGTTGTTTTTATTATTATTATTATTATTATTATTATTATTATTATTATTATTATTAGTAGTAGTAGTAGTAGTAGTAGTAGTAGTAGTAGTAGTAGTGTTAGTATTATTAAGACTTTACTGAAAAAAAATCTCAGTATGGCCTTTCTATAATTTCATGTATGATCATATAAAGATAACACTTTTTACTCTAAAATAAGTGATTTTTTACCTCAAGTTCATTTACTCCACTTAACTGTTCAGGTGTGCCAATACATTAATTTTTTTCTTTCTTATATTCACAATTCTTGGAAAGTAGTACTTAATGTTTTCTTAATAGAGTTTTTTTAAAAAAAAAAACAACAAAATTTCCCAGTAGAATATAAAATTTCTATATATTCACATTAAAATATTGATGTTACAGACAAACACGTCTTTAAAAAAAAATCCAAAAAAACATAAATGTTTAATAAAATGAAAAAGACATTTTAGCAAGATTATTGACTAAATAATATTTCTTATAAGTAGATATTTAATTGAGGATGACAACAGATATAAATCCCAAATAAGCGATTACTGAAGTCAGCTTTTGGGATCTCATTTCATGTTTACAATCTATTATAGCTCCCCTGGTTTGACCATAGAGAGCTCCACATGGCTTCAGGTTTTTAGAATGTATGTGTTACACTGAGCCTGTTTTAATTTTATTTAACATATCTTCAAATTTTTTAAAACAATCATAGTTCAACTTAACCTCTTTGTTGCTGATTATTTTATTTACTGAGTGAGATAAAAGTCTAAACTTTTTGTTGGGCAATTCACAACCTCAAGTGTCAAAACACAAATTCAATCATCAAAATATATTCATCTTTTAATATTATATTCAATTTAATTTCATTTGTAAAATGCATATTAATAATTTGTGAGATTATGAAAGTGAACAAAAGTTTTTTTTCAAAATTAAATTTCTCTTTATAATTATAAAAAATATTGAGAGTGGAAAATCTTAAATGAAATGTTACTCACCAACCAAAACATTTTGGTGATAACATGATTCCTTTGCCAATTTTACATTGCAGAAAAATAAATAATTTTTGTTAAAGTCTTAACTATTTTTCTAAAATAATTTTATTTTTAGAATATTTTATTAAAATAATTTATAATTTGTCAAAAAATATGTTTAAAATGGTCTAAGACATTTGTTTATCATTTTTGAAAGGAAACAAAAACAAATTGTAACTTTCCAGTTACTGACATCCATTTTCTTCGTTATCCAAATGTAACAGCCAATCATTATCAACCATTACCAATCCACCACAGGATGAAGGTCTCTCCAAGTTTAATCCATCTTCTCCAATCTTTAGCTTCTCTTCTCCAAATCACCCCTACACATTTTCTTATTTCATCCATCCATCTTACATGTGGTCTCCTTCTGGGTCTTTTACAATCTCTTGGAATACAGTTTAAAATTTCAATTGTTCATCTATTATCATCTCTTCTAGCAACATGTCCAGCCCAACTCCACTTCAATCTTTTAATTTTTTCAATGAGGTCAGTAACACCTGTTTGTTCTCTTACCCATACATTGCGTTTTCGATCTCTTCTTGTTACTCCCAACATACATCTCTCCATACTTCTTTGAGTGGTCTGAAGTCTCTGTATTGATCTTCTATTAAGTGTCCAAGTCTCAGATCCATAAGGAAGAACTGGTAAAACACATTTGTTAAAAACCTTTCTTTTCAAACACATAGGCATATTTCCTTTTAATATCAAGTTATTTCTACCAAAAGCACTCCAACCAAGTTTAATTCTATGATTAATTTCCTCTATTATGTTTCCATCTGTATTAATAATCTGACCAAGGTATTTGTAACTCTTAACTTCTTCTAATTCATCATAATCAATCTTTATTTTCATATTTTGAGCAAATCGATTAAACATTACTTTAGTCTTTTTAACATTTATCTTTAGTCCTACTTTCCTACTTTCATCTGATAACTCCTGCAACATTTCCTGCAGCTCGGAAGCATTATTTGCAAAAACAACTACATCATCTGCGAAATCTAAATGACTTAAATAATCTCCATTTACTTTCACTCCTTTAGTTTTCCATTTTCATCCACAAAATTCTTCTTGCAGCACTGCTGTAAAAAGTTTTGGAGATATGGAGTCACCTTGTCTTACACCTTTCTCAATGTTGACTTTCCCAGTATCATTATGTAATCTAATTGTTGTTGTTGCATTTTTATAAATATTCTTTAAAATATGACAATATCCTGGATCTATACCTTGATGATCCAATGCTTTAATCACTGAAGAAATGTTTATAGAATCAAATGCCTTTTCATAATCTACAAATCCAAAACATAATGACAACTCATATTCATTTGTCCTTTCTATAACTTCTCTCAATACTTGAATATGATCTACTGTACTAAAACCACTTTTAAATCCAGCTTGTTCTCTTGGTTGGTGAAAATCCAAGGTTCTCTGTAGACGAGTTGTAATTAACTTGGTAAAATTTTTTATATAAAACTGATAAAAGGCTGATAGGTCTGTAATTTCTAATATCTTCTTTATGACCTTTTTTAAATATTAATATTATTACTGCATTCTTCCATTCATCCGGTACATCTTTATCATTTAGACATTTGGTATATAACTTTGCTAATTTTTTTTCTGTTTCTTCACCTGCTTCTTTTAATATATCAATTATAATTCCATCATTACCTGGAGCCTTTCCTTTTTTCATACATTTAATTGCATTTCTCACTTCTTCATTTAAAATTCTGGGCAATTCGGAAGATGTAATAGATATAGGAGGTACTTGTTCTTTATTACTATATAATTCTTGATAAAAATCTTCTACCAATTTCATAATGTCATCCCTCTTTTTAGTAATAATTCCATCTTTTTTCCTTATTGCAGATATAAATTTCCTACCAATACCAAAATGTTGTTTTACATTCTTAAGACTTTTATTTTCTTCTACAGCTTTTCTTGCTAGTTCACAGTTATACTTTCTTATATCATTTTCAACTCTTTTCCGCACCATTTTACAAAATTCGAGATATTCAATTCTTTTTAATGCATCATTCTTGCATATCTTCATATTCCTTCTTTTCTTCATAAGTTCTCTAGTCTCAGTAGAAATTTTATTAGTCAATTGCTGCTTTTTTCTACCAGCTATCTTTGTTGCAGTTTTTAAAAGTGTATCAGTTATTTTCATATTAATTTCATTCAAATCTGAATCATGTTCAATATCTACTAATACTTGAAACCGATTTGTAAGTTCTAATTTAAATTCATTAGAATGTTTCTGAAGATTAGAAATATCAACTGTAAATATAGTTTTTCTTAATAATTTTTGTCTCTCTAGTTTTACATTAACATGTATCTTACCCCTTACTAATCGATGATCACTTCCTGTGTTAAATTTATTAAGAACATTACAATCTTGAAATATGTATTTCCTGTTAGTCAAAATATAATCCAATTCTGCTGTACCTTCATTTGGATGCTTCCATGTCCATTTCCTTCTAACATTTTTCTCAAAAGAAGAATTCATAATATAAAGTTTTTCCTTCTCTGCAAACTCCACAAGTCTATGTCCTCTCTCATTTCTATTACCATAACCAAAATTACCTACAACACTTTCATCTTTCATTTGTTTACCAATTCTAGCATTAAAATCTCCCATAACAATTTTAAAATGTTGTTTACTCTGATCAAAAGCCTTTTGTACATCCATATAAAAATCTTCTACTACTTCATCACTGTGAGAACTTGTTGGGGCATAAACCTGAATTATCTGCATTTGATATCTGCTATTAAGTTGTATAACTAATCTTGCCACTCTGTCTGATACACCATCAATCTCCTCAATATTGTTCTTCCACTTTTTATTTATAATGAATCCTACTCCACTTGTATTTCCAATATTTGTGCCTTTATAATAGAGCATATGTCCACTTTTTAAATCAATTGTCTCTTCACCTTTTCTTCTAACTTCACAAAGTCCAATAATATCCCATTTAATATAAGAGAGTTCTTTTTCTAATTCTTGCAATCTTCCTTCACTTGAAAGTGATCTGCAGTTGTAAGTACCTAAATAAAAAGTCATCATCAAATGGCAGCCTGGGTCCACCTCCTGGATATTCTTAGCACCCTCCACCTTCGGTCACCAACCGCTGCCTTGGTTGGTGACTTTACAGCCTCCTGGGATTAAGGGCCATGCTTTATTTTTGTCTGTCATAATTGTATAATTGGGAAAAATCTTTATCATTTACAAACATTCATTCTGCCTTATCAGGCACTGAGAAGAAAGACCATGATGTTTCTTGATCTTAAACTCAGAGGTAAAAAGCCAATAAACTCATCACGCTGGCTAATGCGTGTTGGTGAGCAGCCCATCCATGTTCGTATACTATATGAATAAACATATAGTAATAACAGCTGCAACGACAAGAACGTATGGAGTGGACATTAGGAATTTGCCCTGCTCGGTTCCTTTAAGGCCTCCAAGAGGAATCAAAGGGTCTCCTTTCAGTTAATAGCAAACTCCTTTCTGCAGCCCAACAGCCAATAAGATTCAAGAAGAAAACACCTACTTTTTTGTTTAAATTTCAAGACTATTTTATTGATTTTTCACTTGTAAAATAATTCAAGAGAGACCATCATCTTACAGACATTTTTCTAATTTTTCAAATGATGGTAAGATCTTAACCGTACCATTAAAAGTGATGGATTTGAAGGGTCGGAAGTAGTGTCAAATCATCACATTTTTAACTGTGACTAGCAAAAAATAGAGTTAACTAATTAACATTTGTATTTTCTTTTATAAATAATCATTTTTCAATTTCAATGTATAAATTACCATAATTCCTTCTTTATGTAATTATACCAGAAAATTTATAACAATGACAATACTAATTAATACAATTAAAATAAAATATATTTTGTTTGTAATAATAATCAACATCCACATCCTTGTATTCAATTAATACAACAGAAATATTTAGTGTTGTTAAAGCACATATATATATATATTGTGCCGGTGAAAATAGTATGCTCACTTAACAAGATTCAAATCCTAAGCAAAAGTACCTTGAATCCGATCATGCTCGAGATACACAGGTCTGGAGCAATCCTCAATTCTAATCTATATGCCTATTCTTCGAATCTCTGACACAATGAACAACAATCCTGATGACACAGTAAAATTATTTTAAATCCATGCCCAGAAGCAAAGCAGTAGAGCATAAAATCAGACTGATGATGATGCTCGAGGTCGGAGTAGCCCAGGAATTACATTTATTATAGTTATTTATTCACAAATGCTAAGCTATTAGCTAAAGAAAATTGTTTTAATTATTAACAAGAAAATAATAATTCAAAAACGACAAACCAGGATTTACATGAAATAGATATTTTTAATAAATATTAAACAAACACACACACACACATATATATATATATATATATTACAAAAGATTAAGAAAACATATGTATATTTTACCAACTAGTTTCACTTTCGGGACAATATTGTTTATTTACAAGACTTGGGAATTTGTTGTATAAAATCCCCTCTATCACTCATTTAATAAATATAATTTTACAGATACAATTTTATAGTGTTTTACAACTTGTGCAGCGTATATAATCTAATTCAAGAGTACTTTTGCTACAGAGCGTTGTGGATGCGGAAATTAAATATAAAAGATTGTGACAGTTTTAACAGTAAATGGTTTATTTTATAATGGGCAAAATATATGATTTCAATCATGTATTTTTTAGGAGAACCATTATTTATACTTTTATTCACATTGCTTGGCAAAGACATCTTTTAATAATAAGAAACAAACAATGCGCTTCATTTATGAGAGTAAGTTATGCAATCATTAATATAAATTAGATTTACGTCTATGGGAATTGAAACAGGTTTTTAAAAGAAACCAGCTAAAATCAATGAACTAAATGTATTTTTACGAAATGAATCATTATCTTTAACACATCATTGTGACTTATTGAGATTAGGTGGACGGTAATGGTACTAGCATACAATAAAGAAATAAGTCCTCATTTTAAAAGAATATTTGAAATGAACTGAGATTGGATATGTATGTGCATTCTGGTGGAGGTCATCAAATGAGAGGCTGAGTTTGAGAGCTCAGATCTGGATATGCTGTCATTCGCCACACATAAACCTCCTAAACTTTACATTCCCTGTTTACGAACGATTTTGAAACGTAGGAGCTTTAGACATTCCCAATGGCTAAACAATCAAAAAATGGAGAAGATATAATTTTAAAAGAAACAACCCATTTTTTTTTAGGCTATGAAGAATCAACATTATATGATCAGAATCGATCAAAAATACAATTGTCTCTTTATTTTTTAAACATTACTTAACCTTACTGACATTGGTAAAAATGTAGAAAGAATTTTATATCAACTAGATAAAATATAATATATTAAATTAATAACCTTTTAGAAAGAATATAGATAAAATATGACTTTTAATAAATGTGAAGATGAAATTAACATAATTTTATGTATATACAATTATAGTAAGTAATCAATTCTCTATCAGGATGATAATAAAATGTCTCATCTTTTATTCTATCTATCTATCTATCTATCTATCTATCTATCTATCTATCTATCTATCTATCTATCTATCTATCTATCTATCTATCTATCTATCTATCTATCTATCTATCTATCTATCTATCTATCTATCTATCTATCTATCTATCTATCTATCTATCTATCTATCTATCTATCTATCTATCTATCTATCTATCTATCTATCTATCTATCTATCTATCTATCCATCTGCATGTCTTTTTGTCTGTCTGTCTGCCCACTTGCCTGTTTGTCTATCTATCTATCCATCTGCATGTCTTTTTGTCTGTCTGTCTGCCCACCTGCCTGTTTGTCTATCTATCTATCTATCTATCTATCTATCTATCTATCTATCTATCTATCTATCTATCTATCTATCTATCTATCTATCTATCTATCTATCTATCTATCTATCAATCTATCTATCTATATGTCCACCTATCCACTTATCTATCTATCTATCTATCTATCTATCTATCTATCTATCTATCTATCTATCTATCTATCTATCTATCTATCTATCTATCTATCTATCTATCTATCTATCTATCTATCTATCTATCTATCTATCTATCTATCTATCTATCTATCTAAATACTGTATGTCTGTTTGTCTATCTGCCTGCCTGCCTGTCTATCTATTTATCTTATCTATCTATCTATCTATCTATCTATCTATCTATCTATCTATCTATCTATCTATCTATCTATCTATCTATCTATCTATCTATCTATCTATCTATCAATCTATCTATCTATCTATATATCCATCTATCCACTTATCTATCTATCTATCTATCTATCTATCTATCTATCTATCTATCTATCCATCTATCTATCTATCTATCTATCTATCTATCTATCTATCTATCTATCTATCTATCTATCTATCTATCTATCTATCTATCTATCTATCTATCTATCTATCTATCTATCTATCTATCTATCTATCTATTGAAGTAGTTGACTTGATGCTCAGATCAAGCTTCACTGCCCACTCAGAATCTCCCAACACCAAACCATATTCAATCTCCATCCTTACACATGTATACATATTTATTAAGGCATATACTTTGCAGCTTAACTAATAAAATGACAACTGACGGAGATATATATATATATATATCTTAATATAACTAAGTTTAATAAATAAATATTTGATTTTATTTAAATTCATATACATGCGTAATGGATATGTACGTATTGTAGGTGAGAGGAGATATCTTTTCAAACATATTTCAAATAAAAAAATATTATATTAATGTATATTTTTAAAATTATATTTCATATATTATTTATTTTAATCAAAGCAGTCAGAAAATGATGCAATCCTTATAAGAATATTCTCGAATGCAATTAAGACAATTTACCAGAAATCCATTAGTCTGCATTAAAATGTTATAATTATTCTAACAGTAAAGTAAGAATCCATTAGTGGAAATATTATCCACTTCAAATTTGTTTTAAAATCATAGACTATATTTTAAAACAATCTTTCGAGAAATTTGTATCGGGATTGCATTGTCTGTAAAACTTATTCAAACAAAAGATGCATCTGGTCAGCAAAGTTCAGATCTACTATGTACATACTATGCATCAGGTCTAGCAGCTAAGTGCTTTCCAACATCATCGGAAACATAGTATAAATACTGCTAAATTTTAATCCAAAGGCAAGGAAGCATAATATTCTAATGGAGTGCTGATATAATCCGTGCTCTTGGTAACAGCAATACAATAAATCATGAGTAGAGAAGTTTCACCTTTTTCTCTGTTCAAACATGTTTTTTCCCACAATCAACAATCTGGATCCTGTTACTCATGAACTTTTAAATGCTTAGAGACTGAAAATGTAAATGCTACCTGCTTGCCTGACCCAAACCTATATCTATTTCACCATTTTCAATGGACAATGAACCATCAAGAATTGCCATTAATTTTACAAAAGTAAAAAAAAAATTTAACCACTGCCTATGTATAAACTCTTAAATTCAGCCTTCTGTAATTATTTATAATCACCTTGTCTATAACTTAAGATATAGATCTATTAGATAGTTAATATTATGTAAAATGATTCCCCTTTTTTCTTACAAAGAGTAAGATTATGGTTTAAAACCTGTAGAGTTCTCAACTGTCACATTTTTATAAGCATATTCTTACGGCTACAGCCTTAATAAATATTACTCACCACTAGTTTGTAAATATCTCTTTATAACTTTAATTTTCTTTTATAATTGGGCCTCTATTAAATCTTTTTTTTTTCACTTTCATGTGGTAATAATCTTTTTTAATTTTTATTATTATATTTTATATATTTATATTTTTTGAAATATGCCAATAATCTCTCAAATTCGCTAGTATATAAGTTCTCTTTGTATTTTCCCTTTCCTACTTTATGGGATGTCTAGATTAAGTTTAATTCAAAACAAGTCTTACTTTTATCTTAGCAAATCCTTGCAAATTTTGGGAAAAACAAATTAATTAACTCATAAGATCATTTAAGAACAACAGAGTAAAAATCTGATTTTCTAAGAAATGTTTTTTTTTTTTTAATTTTATTTAAATAATAAAGTGCTAATCCTAAAAATTCAAATTTATTATTTGAAATCAAATCTATTTATTCTTAAATTCATCACCACCATGCATTTGTATATGTATAATTATGTTTATTCTAGTGACAGCATTTACAAACGAATTCTTATATTTATTTAATGTTGTGGGAAATGTCCTTCTCTTTACCCAGGCGTATCGGAAAGCCGAACCCCATCTAGTATCTCCAAGTCCAAGAACCAAACTCGTAACCACCTCAGACTTATTTGGTCGCTTAAGATGGCTCTATATGGGAGCACTCTGGGAAAAAGCCCAGCCCATTATATGCACAGCTGACCATACTTCATTCCTGAACCGATTCTGCCAAAGTTTGCAGACATATATCGGTCTATTTTTTCAATATATTCTTGGAAGCACCTGCAAGGATCTGTGACTGGATCACATAGGTATGCTGCCATGCACACACCACCTTTCTGTTATACTTCTAGATAAATCTATGAATATCCATAAGCCGTAATGTTATGACTCTACTGATCAGATCTATCTATTATATTTATTAATATTATCAGATGCACATCTATAGAGATGGCATTATATATATGTAAACGAGCTATCCCACATACGTTTCTCACTCAGTAAATACTGAAATCCTTTCATCTTTTAATGAAATGTATTTTTGTAATAAAAATTAATGTTACAATCATAAAGTACTGTTTGTGAGCTAAATCGGTTAAATGTTATATTTTGTTCTTTCTTGGGGTGGATTGGTATTTCATAAATATATTTCCTCATAGCATTAAATCAATTGTTCATCAGTATATTTACTTATTATTATTGCATATTAGAAAGCCGCAATAATAAATCAAATAAAGTAATCAGTGAAATCTGTCATATTCTATGTTATAAATAAAAAGTCATATGATTTACCTGTTACAGTCTATATGTCATTCTAGTTGTGTGTGCATTAAGAGGCTAATAATTAATAAAATAATAAAACAAGTATTTATTCATATTTTTCTAATTTAATAAATCTTATATATATATATATCATAAACTTGCAAAATTTCCTTTATTTAAATATTAATATCTTATTTAAGGTATAGAAAGATAACATTAAAATTATAAGAATTTAAGTTGATGGTAACAAAAATCATATAATTATTCAAAAGACAAATCTTAAAACTAGTAATTGTAGAAGCATGAGGAATTAACATAGCAACACCACCAGAGGGATGATTTGCAGTTGAAAAGTGGAATGATCCAAATTTGTATAACTTTTCTAATAATACAGGGTCTGATTTGAAATGAAGCTTCGTTTCCGCAAAGCATATCTATCTATCTATCTATCTATCTATCTATCTATCTATCTATCTATCTATCTATCTATCTATCTATCTATCTATCTATCTATCTATCTATCTATCTATCTATCTATCTATCTATCTATCTATCTATCTATCTATCTATCTATCTATCTATCTATCTATCTATCTATCTATCCGTCCGTCCGTCCGTCCGTCTGTCAATCTATCTATCTATCTATCTATCTATCTATCTATCTATCTATCTATCTATCTATCTATCTATCTATCTATCTATCTATCTATCTATCTATCTATCTATCTATCTATCTATCTATCTATCTATCTATCTATCTATCTATCTATCTATCTATCTATCTATCTATCTATCTATCTATCTATCTATCTATCTGTCCGTCCGTCCGTCCGTCTGTCTGTCAATCTATCTATCTATCTATCTATCTATCTATCTATCTATCTATCTATCTATCTATCTATCTATCTATCTATCTATCTATCTATCTATCTTTCTATCTATCTATCTATCTATCTATCTATCTATCTATCTATCTATCTATCTATCTATCTATCTATCTATCTATCTATCTATCTATCTATCTATCTATCTATCTATCTATCTATCTATCTATCTATCTATCTATCTATCTATCTATCTATCTATCTATCTATCTATCTATCTATCTATCTATCTATCTGTGTATATTATAACAGTAAAAAAGTCTGTATTGTATATGGATTTATCAAAAATCATCATCTACCTTTATTAATGAATCAAATTTAAATACACACTGAATTTAATAATTGTGATGATAATGCCATGACAGCAAACATCATTTACTAAATTAAATTTTAGTTTTTCGTGAAGAAAATATAAATATAATGATGGTTAATACTGGAAAAAAAGAAGATGAAGACATTTTATTGGGAGATATTATGTTAAGTGTGGTGAATAGATATAGCTATTTGGGAATTATTTTAAGAAATCAGAAAAAAAAATTGGATGAATGTAAGAAAAAATTGATAAATGAAGCAAAGAAAAGAAAGGCATTAATAAAGAAAGTAACAGTGTTTTCATATAAAAAATATGATTTAGTAAAAATTATATGGAAAGGAGTTGCAGTAGCAGGGATAACATATTGTAATAATGCATTATATATTAGTAATAGGGTATTAAATTACTTAGAAAAAGGTCAAAGGGAAGTAGGAAGATATGCATTGGATGCAGATGTATGGACAGCAAGGGAGTCAATTCAAGGAGAAATGGGATGGTAAAGTTTTCATATGAGAGATGCAAAAAGTAAAATGAAAATGTTTGGTAGATTGCAGTTTATGGATAATAAAAGAGTAGCTAAAATAGTATTTAATTGGGTTATGATTAAAGGGCAGGCAACAATATGGGTGAGAATGGTAATACAGTATGCAAAAAATTTGGATAAAGAATTTATATCAGTATATCTGTACAAAAGGTGGGATGATTGTGTTAGGAAAATTGTTGAGTGTTATAATGGTAAGAAATGGGATAAAAGAATATATATATTAATAATCAATAGGGAGTTAGAAAGATGGAGAACTAGTATAGAGAGGAATAAGAGTTTAAATATATATAAAAATAAGCAGAATATTAGGTGTGAGTTAATATATGGTAATAGTAAGGAAAGTAGTTTATTATTTAAGGCTTGAACAGGATCTTTACCAACAAGAAAATTTACATGTAAATGGAAAAATATGGGTCATTTAATCTGTAAATTATGTAAGGAAGGAATAGACAATATTAGGTATTTGTTAACTGAATGTAAATGCTTGTAAACAGAAAGGGCACATACAATGAAGATATGGAAAAATAAATATGAAAAAAGTAATTATATAGAAAGTAGATTATTAGTTTTTATGCTGGGTTTGAAAAAATATAAGGGGAATTTAGATATAAAGGCTGTAGAGTTGACAAAGTTTATGTTGTGGAAATGGGATGGAGCAGAATATGGAAAAACATAGAATGGGGAATGTAAAAATAAGTAGCTAACAAGTTTCTCTTGGTATAATTGCCAAGAGATTCTTGACTCCATTTAAAAAGAAGCTACAGTACATCATATCCCATCACATGAAAAAAATATTTACTGTGTTCAAAAAGGGATGGGGCAGAATATGGGAAAACTTAGACTGGGAAATGGAAAATAAAGTGGCTAACAGGTTTCTCTGGGCATAATTGTTGAGAGATTCTTGACTCCATTTAAAGAGAAGCTACAGTACGTCACATCACATGAAAAAAATATTTACTGTGATTAAAATGGATGAGGATCATGGTTTGCACCGATTAAATTCAGGGAGAAACAAGAGATCTTACGCATTGTTTAGACAATTGAGAAATAAAAGCACTAAGACAAACGTCAGCCAAATAAATGTAAACACTTTGAAAATTTAATTAAGAGTTAAGCCAAGAATACAAAAGTGACTTAGATTTGAATAGGCATATTTATCAGAGAGTGCACATGAGTACAGCAGACATGAACACATTAAACCCTTTGGCAGCAAAATTTGACATAAAAATAAAGAAAATGGATAGGATAATATATTCCTGCTGGTGATTTATGAAATTACAAAAAAAAAAACAAAAAAAAAAAACACAACAACTCTAGTTTCCTGATTCAGAGATATGAACATATACAGTCTTGCAGAAAATTAACAAAATGACACCAGTGAGCATTTCATTCCCCAGAATAATGGATCGGGACAACAATGTCATATTTCTGGTAGGACAGCCCTCTGATATAGTACCTTTAAAGCAATTCGGGGGCGACATACATGCAAGACAAGAGAAAAATATGATTATGATCTTACATAATTTAGAATTAAATCTCTACTTTCAGAAAATCAAAACAATAAAGATGATAAACCATTAGCCAAGTGATTTGAGGTTTGCAAGAAATGCAAACTAAACATATTTAAAATTAATTATTTTATGATAACAACTAAGGGCAGGTGAGCATATAAAAATTATGGAAACTGCCAAAGCATTTAGCAATAGTTAGTGAAATAAACATAAGACATATTAAGAATATAAAATATAATCTCACAACACACCCTGTGATAAATGAAAATTGAAAACAAACTTGGAATCTTAAAACTAAGATTCCAACACACACTGTAAATACTAGTAAAAGGAAATACAGATAATAAATATTACATTAAATAATTAAAATAATTAATTCAATATTATTTATCACACTTATCATCAGATTGAGTGGAGATTTAATTAAAATTAATTTATTTACCCTCGCAAAAATAAGAAAAGTTTAACATTGCCATAAAGCAGACATCATGTAGTTTTCTGAAGAGAGCACACTTTTAATAAGTTCATATTTCATGCGACATCTCTTTATGATGATGGAAAGTGTCGAGGCAAATTGGGAATCCAGCTTATGTCAGAATTTCATGGCATCACAAAAGAACAGCTTAGAGTCTGAGGTTCATACTTATTTAGATTAGTAACACATATTGTTGTTTACAATATGTATAGCGGTGTATATTGACATTATGAATGCACATTTTAAAACGAACATAAATGTCCGAACTGCCCCCAGTATAAAGTTTGACAGGTTAATCAGAATGAATATTAGAAATAAGAAGCTGAACCAATCACTTTGACATATTTGCTTGGTCAAGGTTCTCTAGAATAATCCATGAAATTTTGGGGTTATTTAAACCAACACTCAATTTACTGTGCGAAACGTTCCTTATTATCGAATGCTGAGCCTTAGGGCAGGGCGAATCTCGATCTCCCACTCAATCTAATGAGGAATTCCAACGAGGGATTATTTTAAACTAAAACAACAACACAAAATTAAATGTCTGCTTTTCCAATTAAAATAAGAGACAGAAATGTAAGCAATACACTTGTTTGTCTTTAATCAACTTGATTAAAAACAAGCGTTAACAGAAATCTATTTTAAAATCAACTTTATACACTAAATAAAAAAAATAATTTAAAGACAAACGAGTGTGTGTGTGTTGATACACGGATTCTTTTTAAATAATTTTTAAATAACTTTATAGATTTAAATTTGATCAACTAAAAGTTAGTTTTATTTATTTATTTATTTTTTTTGGCTTAAATGACGATTGATACGGACTGCTTCATCACAATATATATATACATTTAAATTGCACTACGTATTGGATTGCAGAAAAGACTTTACTGTTTACTAAAAGAAGGCTCTTTGACTCCTCTTTGAGAAATGAAGCAAATGTTCTAATATTCACTCTTACTACTACGTTGTTTCAGCTGTCATTACTGTATGATTATTCGTGTAGTATACACCTATAGATGGATTTCTTATTACATACATTAATCCAATTTGATATGTTTGTTGCTATCAATTTCTGTGTTGAATATCAAAAACAACATGTCTTTCTTTTCATTTGCGTAATAGCTCTTAACTGAAACATAACTAAAGTTTTCTTGAAGAAGGAATGAAAGAATGTGTGAATAAACTATAATAGGTAGGTAAGCGCAATCATCACAGACAAAACTACATTTTGGCTTTTATTCCAAAGATGTGTAATGTTTCCAATCAAATCAACAGCTGAAGGCAAAGGACAAGAGTTATAAGAATCTTCTGATTGCCAGGCAGTTTGTCATTTGATGACCAATTATTTGGTACTTACAACTTCTGATCATTTTTAGTCAAAAAAAATTGCAAGAATTGGAAGAAGGGTCTAATATTGTATATGTCAATAGTGCCCTTTGTGAAGTTAAAGAAAAAAAGGTGAAACAACAATTGATTTTAAAAGCACACCCATTACAATTTTAAGTAGAAAAAAGTTTTTTTTTAAATTAGAAACTGAAAGAATAACATTATGAAGTTTGATGAGATGTCAGACAAAATGACAAGATTAGCTAATCAACATAATGATAAAAAATGCAAAACATTCAGATTTATACCCCAACAAGTTCTCATGGTGATGAAGAAGAATAGATTTTTTATATGGATGCACAAAATGTTATTGATCAGAACAAATATATAATTTTTTTTGAGAGAGAGTTTAATCCTAGAATTGCTATGCAAGTGAAAAACCACAGGCATGTAAGTAATTTGAGGATAGAAAAGAAATGACGGTCGACATGTGGAATACCCAGATAAAAAACACTTTTATATTTTTGAATTATTTAAAAAAATTGCTAAAAAAAAATTGAATATGGGAGCAGCCAAATGAAAGTAGAGCAGAACTGATTTATCTTTTAACTAATAAAACATAGGAATTTCCAGTTTCTTCATAAATTCAACACAGAAAGTGATAATCGGATAGAAAGATTATAATTTATGTGCGAATTCAAATCTAGAGGCAAAGAGTATTATTAAAACAGTTTTCACTGATTCACATTTGAACAAAATCAAGAGTAAGATAACTGACAGGCTTTTAAAAGCTGCAACAAAGCCAGAGATATTTCTAAGGAGACAAGACAATTTACAAAAAAAGTGGGAATATTAAAATATAATACACAAATGATGCCTTAAAAAGATTGATTATCTAGAAATTTTGTAATATGTGCTAAAAGTTAATAGTATATATATATACACACACGTTAAAAAAAGCATATAGTGAAATTTAACATAACTGACAAATTTATATAAGAAATACTAAATGATAAATATGTAATGGCTAGAAGAATATAGCATTAATATTTAAAATGTTAATAAAGAAGATGATATTAGATATTACACAGACTTACTAGTCTTTCATCAATACTCATTAAAATGTTCACCAAAATAATAACAATTTAATTACAGTGAACTTTGTATTTTAACCAATAAAAAGATCATAATGGATTTAAAAACATCTTAGTACAGTGGATCATGACAGCTATTAAGAAAAGTTTACACAAGCAACTAATGAATACGAGTTTTTATTCAAATTTGGATTTGAAGATTATAAAAACAACATTTAATTAAGTATGCATTTTTTCAGTATTTAAAGCAATGGATAATCAAGAATATATCCAGGATATTGGCATATTGTGATGCATTTTTATAAAAATCCAACAGCAAAGACGATTGAATTACACAGTGATACTAAAAATATTACCACTGTGATAGTTAATTACCTTACTAACTCCTTATCACCAAAGGTTTTGCCAGCTGTTTTGGAAAAAAAAATACTTTGTGAAAAATAAGGGAAAACTAATAGTGTAAAGTAAATGTATATTATTTCAAGAGTATATATTAAAATGGAGGGATGTAGAAGTAAAGAAAATAATTCAAAATAGCAAAATAATGTTCAATGGATTTTCACACACAAAAAGTAAAGACTGCTATTGATGAGTTAGTAGAAGTTAACATTAATCAGATTTTTAGTGCACATGGAAATATAATGGATTAAATTAATCATATAATCAAATTTGGGAGGAGAGTTTTTTGAAGAAATAACTTATTATTAATGTAAGATATATTTATTTGTTTCAAAAAATACATGTAAGATAACATGTGGTTATGTGATTGAATATGATGAATTAGAAAAAAATAACTACACATACCTTGTTTAAATTATTATTACAGATGAAAACATAATAAACTATATTAATCATATAATTTAGTTCAGTTGCAGTTATTTTGAAAGAAATACTTTAATATTTAAATATAATACTTATGCGCTTATTTAAAGTAATTTGCTTACGTTTTTAATGAATGTGTTTTATCAGTTATTACTTATGAATCTGAGATTTGGTCTCTTAACTGAAGAGCAGTACAGAGTATTCAGTCTACTCAATGAAGAATGGAGAGAAGATGTTAGAAGTATTAAAAAGAAATTGAAAATGATATACACAGATTAGATAACAAATTGTTGTTTCTACCAATATTCCCTCCTTCCTAAACAGTTAGCAATTGAATAGCAAATATGAAAGTCCACACATTGCTCAAAGGATTTTGCACCCTCAAGACATTTTAATATTAAAAATATAATTTTGCTTTGTCAACCATTGGTGGCCTAGTTGTTAGTAGAGTAGTCTTCCAAGCAGCCAGCCAAGGTTTGCTTTCTGACATATATATATAATCACTAGATGGAACTTCACCAATAGCTCTAAACAAGCTTTGTTTATGTAAGTGCCCCGAAAAAGATAGAATTCAAAATCTCTACTGTTCTCTCTACCTATAGATCAGCTGGTTACTAGCTTAATGAATCATGTCAGTGAAGGTCTGGGAGATTAGAAACTAGACCTAAAATATCAACTAAAAAGTCAGCACTTAGCAAACACATTTCTATCAATTGGAAAGCATGAATTTATCAGACACATAAATGTCTTCATACCCTGCTTAACAAACTAGATAGTTATATGGCACTGAATTCATCTTGGTTTCACCATATAGTAAAGGCCTTTGCAATATATAGCATTGCAAAAGCCTTCAAAGGTACACTTATAATAATTAAAATGCAAGTTATAAATTTCATAACTTGCTTTTAAGCTTTCATTTTATGATCACTAGATGTAGTTTTACCAATAGCTCGAAACAAGCTTTGTTTACATAAATGCTGAAAACAATAGAATTCAAAATGTATATCCTCTGGCCTGGATGTAGGGAGAATGATAGAGATTTTGAATTCTATCTCTTTTGGCACTTGTGTAAATAAAGCTTGTTTAGAGCTATTGGTAAAGGTCCATCTAGTGATCATAAATAGCAAGATTAAAAGCAAGTTCTGAAATTTATATATATATATATGGTGTTGGCACATAATAATTTTATCAAAAAATTATTAAAACAAAAATATTTCGTTACAAGAGAATAGCATTTAAAAGTTTAAGAGTTGTTTTTATAGCTGTTTGTTGTCAAACACATACATTTAAAAATCTAAGGGTTGTTGAAATAAAAGTTACAATTAATTAATTAGAAGAGGGAGGGGGTTTGCTTTAGAAGTGTCAAGTTAAAAGTCTATAAAAAAAGTTGATTTTCAAATAAGTTATAAATGATTGAATAAAGAAAAAAGTTGAAACTAAAAGTTTTAAGTTTAAAAAGTTTTGCTAGAAACAATTAATTCCTAGTTAAGTAAAATTAAAAGAAGTTTAAGAGTTTATATAAGTTAAAGTTTAAAAATAGAAATCTCTTTTTATTTAAGTTGAAAAAAGAAAATAATTATAAAATTAGTGTTAAGTTTAGATTAAAATATACATGTGCATAAATGACAAATACTTGTTCATAAAATATATCTGTGAAATTATAAACATTGCATAAATATGTGCATGTTAAAATGAAATAAAGGAAAATTATACATAAAAACATGTTGGATGGCTGCTAATTGATATCTCCAACAACAGGATTAAAAGCTTATCTTAAAGGAATGCAATTAAACAAGCAAATAAACTTGACAACAGATATATCTGGAGGATATTGAAATGGACAACATGTCTTAGGTATAAATATATTTTTTTAGAAAACAATTCAGTTGCATTTGAGTTCAGCTGAGTTTTAGAAAACAGTATAGAGTGAACAGTTGAGAAAACAAACTTCAGTTTTGATCAATTCATCAATCTGTTATGCAGTGTTAATAGCTTCATTGGAACATAAGATGAACTTCAAACCTTGTCCAAATACCAGTACTCTTCCTGAGATGAAATTACATCCCCCAAATAAGTGGAGCCACCTGAGTATCTACTGTTTTAATAATAATAGGGCTACAAAATAAATAACTGTCCTCAACCTTAATAAAAAAACTAACCAGGATCATGAATCAACAAGAATTCCCAGCTGGAAGGTAATAAAACAATTCAGAAACACACTGAAAACACAGGAAGCAAACAACCCAAATCTCCATGCTCTAAAACTTAGGTATTTAATAACTTTTTTATTTCCAATTATAAATTATAAGTAATCATTGTCATCCATAAAGCATCCTGGGTCAGTAGTGAAGGAATTTTATCGACACATAAAGAACTATTATTGTGTGTGTTGGTTTAAATGCCTTATATTTATTATTTATCATACTATTTAATACTTTGTCATTTACTGTTGTTAGATTATATTATCATGTATATTTAAAATGTGTGTGTGGTCATATATAAGTACTTTAAATGTTTATGTTAATTAAATTTATCTAAAGTAGTTTAAAACTTTAATAATTATTGTTAATTAAAATAAATTGTCTTTTAAATTTAAGTTTAATTTTGTCAGTCAATTCTTTTCACCACTAATTGAGTTACAAAAAATAGCTGAGCTAGTTAAGTGATTTTTCGAGTGCTGGATTATGGGCCTACTGTTTGACCTTGTTAGTTTTATACTAGCTGGCACTTGGGGTTTAGTTCAAAATA
This sequence comes from Epiperipatus broadwayi, assembly GCA_028023455.1. Classification (NCBI taxonomy): domain Eukaryota; kingdom Metazoa; phylum Onychophora; class Udeonychophora; order Euonychophora; family Peripatidae; genus Epiperipatus; species Epiperipatus broadwayi. Next base: position 78,925 of record JAQFVV010000736.1, on the reverse strand, counting down.
AATAAAGTGTTTGGATAGTAGGAGTTTGAATCTAGCAGTTGAGGTGGGCCAACATCTGGAAATGTGATGATGTTAGGCTTAGTAGCTCGGTCTGATCATGTGTATTATTGACAGCTCTGCTAGCATTAATATTCTGCACTTTGCTTGAATATACCAGTTCATTCACATAATATTTATAATTAAATAAGATTATAAATTTATTAAAAAACTGGGTTTAAACCCAGCTAAATCAAGCTCGCTGGGTAAGTAAAATTTAAAATGACTCGAACCTGGTACAATATATATATATATATCCCTTTGCTTTTACTCGAACCTGGTACAATATATATATATATATCCCTTTGCTTTTACAAATAAATACATAAAGATGAAGTCAGGTGCATGATTTGGGTAAAATGAGTTTATAAATAGAATTGATCTGAACATAATGTGTAACAAATATATTTTTATGGAGTATTCATTTTAATGGTATTGTGTTCCACACAAAGTAGATTCGAAAAATGTATTATTATAATCTAGCTTATGTATAACAATACTGGTCAAACACTGACTGTACCCATCTGGCCATGGCTGTGGCAGGAGTTTTGATGTACTTCAGGTTGAGTGCAATATAGTTTTTTTTTTTAATTATTGTATTTTTTATAATAAAAATCATGGAACTGTTAAATATTTTATTTTAGACCCTACAAATTCTCAAGCGCTCACCCAGTCAATCTAGTTCTTTTTGAACCAATATAAAAAAAAAAAAAAAACTAATATTAATGCAACTGTTATCTTGAACCTCTAAAACTGAAATGTCATGTCATCAAAAACTATAATTCATGAACGACACATGGTAATGCTTTTAGATGACCAATGGTATTAAACATGGAAGTGTTTTTATTTCACAAAATAATGATAATGTCATTTGTAAAATTTGCAGGCTGTCAAATACAAAGGACGGATTTATTACCTACAAAGTATAGATTGAATGGAAGATGAACTATTTAAACTTACATTTAATTCAAAAAAGTTCATACTGGATTAATTATTGCCACCTGACATTATAAAAATCGATGGAAAAATTCTGAGAAGAGTTACTGATAATGTTGAACAAACATGATTAAAAGTCTAATAGACATTGGTATCAAACATCTAATATCTTTTTATAAATGATATATGTGTAATCTATACATCATGATGCAGAAAATATTAAAATATTTTCGAATCATAATTTAACAATAGTTATTAGGTATCTGCTATCAAGTTGTATAACAAATCTTGACACTCTGTCCAACACACCATCATTCTCAACAATGCTGTTCTTCCATTTTTTATTTACAATGAATCCTACTCCACTTGTATTTCTAATATTTGTGCCTTTATAATATAGTACATGTCCACTATTTAAATCAATTATTTCTTCACCTTTTCTTCTAACTTCACAAAGACCAATAATATCCCATTTAATACAGTTTTTCTTCTAATTCTTGCAATCTTCTTTAACTTGAAAGTCATCTGCAGTTGTAAGTACCCAAATAAATAGTTGTCATCAAATGACAGCCTGGGTTTGCAAACGAGGGATTCTTCCCATGCTTCACCTTAAGCCACCACCAGCTGCTCTTGTTGGTGACTTTACAGCCTTTTGTGAATAAGGATCATGATTTATTTTTGTCTTTTATAATTGTAAATATTGGAAAAAATATTTACCATTTACACATACATTCATTATGCCTTATCAACCAACTAAGAAGAAACCATGGTGTTACTTGATCTTAAACTCAGAGGTAAAAAGCAGCCCAAACTGCTGTTTGAAATATTAAAGCCATTTTATAGAGAAGTAATTGTTGACAAAATAAGAAAGCAAAGAGTAGCAAGAAAGTTCTTTTTCTTAAACTTTAAAAATTTTTGATAATAGGGTCTATTAATCCCGATCGTGTTTCCCCGACTTCAGTGGAAATAAGTTTAAGAATTTTGGGAAATGTTGGCAACTATAAAATTGATCTGTACAGTAAAATTCTCTCTCAGAATATATTTAAAATGCAATTACTTCAATGCATAGATTTCGAAAAAGAATATCATTTTTTGTTAGATAGGTTTTGATTCTATTTTAGGCTTATCTTTTATTTTAACATTATAAAACAGAGACTCAACACTAAAGTAGACAACTGCAATGAAGGCTTCACAATGTCCATTGACTGATTTTATCTAGGGACATATCATTGCTAATGACTAATAATGTTGCCATTTTTAAAACTGCATTAAAAAACAACCTAGTTGGATCAAAATTTCTTATCAAGTACCATTTTCTTCCATTAATGTTAAACACCTTCCCTACTATATAATTAATAATGGCTCTAATTATTATGGCTATCTCCTAAAGCTTACACATTATTAAAATTTCCACTTTATGCTTGGCTTGGCATAGACACACACACCTACAATATTTGTTTCGAATGTCTTGCATTCAACTATTTTTAAAATAACCTTAAAATGAAATTTGTCTATACATAAGCTTAGTTAAAATAGAGTGACTAAATTTGTTAATATAGATTATGTTATTATTGTCTAATTTATCACTTTCTTGTTTTGAAAAATATATTTGTTTCTTATAAATCAGAAATAATAAAGAATATAATTTTATTTAAGTTAATATTAGAATAACATTCTTGATGTACTGAAATGTTTTAATTTTGTGAATTAATCTCTTTTTCTATCGATTATTAATTGCAATGATTTATTTTATAGACTTTACATTTTTTTATTTAATAAGGAGGAGGAATGTAGTAGTTAGCCCTTACTGTGAATTAAAATTTATATATACCGTATATCATTAAAAACATTTTTTTTAAGTTACGGTGAAAATTTTATTTTATAAATAGACCTAGGTTTTGTGTATTTATTTCACATAAAGATGTCTGCTTTTAGGTTTTGAAAGTTGTTGTGATTAAAATATTTTATTCATGTGTAAGTGAAACATTATTATAAATTAAAAAAATAAATGCTTGAAGTAATATTGACAATTTTTTTTTCTTAATATTTGTCAAAGAACATTTGTGTGCTAATGTGTATTTAATAGAAGAAGGGAGATATAAGATTTAAATTTAATAAAAAAATAATTATTTAAGTTACACATTTATTATTTTTCTAATATTCTATACGATCCCATATTCTGGCTAACATTCTGACAGATTGCTTTGTTGTCACTAGTTTATAGCTTTCAACATTCATTTTGATATTAAACCATTATTATTTATCAGAATATAAAAAAAAATACATATATTTTTGTTTAGAAATTAAATAAAATTTTAAAAAATGACATTTGCTTTCCATGATTATTTTAAATAATAGACTTCAATCAAAACAAAATACTGACTCAACATCAAATTTCAGGAAGGATCCAATTCAATTTACAAAATGAATCAAATCTTTTTTATTTGATGTTTGTTTTAAAAATCTGAACAAATAAATTTTAATAAATACTAAATCTATCAATTTGTACTTTAAAAGTTCTAATTTATTTTGCAATATACAATGTGTTGAGTGACTGCATTTTAGTCAGCTGTGTTTCTTCTATAATAATCTCTATAGTAACAATATATTGTAACAATATTCAAAAGATTATATTCATTTATTATTTAAAAATAAATAATTTCTGTAAAAATAAATATGTAATAATGTTTGTTTTTGATTTCTAATATTTATAACTCAATAATGATACAAATATAATTGTAAAATTTCCAAAAATTATATTTTTAGACCATCATAATATTTTTTCAAAGTTTGAGATTGTAAAATATATAATGGATACCCATTATCATGGAGCTGAAGTACATTGAAAACCCACACATATTGGTTCCCTGCCAACTTTTGAATTAATTTATATTTAAAATATTAAAAAATAAATATATAAGCCACGCAAAAAACTCAAATTTAACTTCTAGAATTTATTTTTTTTATATTTAAATATAACATATTTGTATAAAAATAAATTTAATAATATATGGTTTTGATTTCTAATAATTAATACAAAATTACTATAAACAAATAATCAAAAACCTGCCAAAAAATCAATTTGTAGATCATATTAATATTTTTTTCAAAGTAATGTTGCAAGGTTTGAAATTTCCAAATATATAATAAACAACATTCATCAAGGAGATATAAAAAATGTTGAAAATCTGCTTATTCAGTTATTCCAACTTCTTTTGTGTTTTTTTCTTTAAATTAAAGTGTTACAAAAATATATGAATTTAAAGCTGTAAAAAAAGTTTGCAAAAGTTGTCTGTTGAAAGCAAAAATCACAAACTCAATTTTCTGTCTTCTGATCAATAAAATATTGTAATGAAAAACAAATGACCATGTATTTTTAAAGTATATTTACAATAAATTAAACTTTAGAATAAGAAAAAATACACATCACAAAAAATGAAATTCAAATCGTATTTTGTTTAATATTTTTTATAATATTCAAATAACGCAAACATATTTTTTCTATTACTTCAGATATGTAATACTAAAATCAAAATAATATAAAAAAATCTTCATGAATATGGCAATTTATCTTTAAATCATTTTCATAATTTCTTTTTTACTGATGAATCATCAAAGTAGATTGAAATGTTGATAATAGGACAAACCTTATTTAAATTATATTATAAATGAAACTTGCTTTAGTTATGAAAATAATATATATATATATATATATATATATATATATATATATATATATATATATATATATATATATATATATATATATATATATATATATATATATATATATATATATATATATATATATATATCTTTTTAAAAAAAATAATTTAGAGTGCCCAGTATAAAATCAATATGTTTATATAATAAATAACTTTATATTAGCTATTGCCAGATTATGATAGTTTGTACCATCTTAAATAGCAATTAAATATTAGTATTTAAATTTCATTAAAATCACACACTCTCATAAATTACTATATAATAAATTGTGCTATTATGTGGATAGGTGTAAACCTGTGTTTGCAGTACATGAAGTGATTTGTAATGATTAATTGGCTTTGGAAATATGTATTGGCGGGATGAGATCCTTATATACAGTGTGTGTATGTATATATATATATATATATATATATATGCCATAGACATATATTAAATAAAACAAACAGTTATTTTCTTAGTTTTTCTTTCAAATAAAACAGGCTAAAAGATCAAATCTACAGGTTATCAAATGGCCTGAAAAATGTGTACCTGAAAGAGATGTACAGACAATCTTGTTAATTACCCATAAATTTTAAATTTTTATATTTTCTGAGTATTTAATTGTCAAAAAAGGACAGAAATGGTTTAATTTTCTGTTAATTGCTTTTGACCAAACTGAAATCTGTTTTATGTTACAGATGACATTTATTTTTTGCAGGAAGAAACTTTTAATCTGGAAAAGCTAAGATTATAACAGAGAGTAGAGAGGGAGTCAATATTGTATAATTCAGGGGTGCTTCAGATAGGTAATATTGTATTATTCATGGATGATTCATATGGTCAATATTGTGTTATTCAGGAGAGTATCTTTCATGCTCTGAGAAATAGTTTATTTTTTTCTCTCCTCCAACTTTTTCTCTTAGAAAAAGTTAAAACAAAATGTCAAACTATTGATTTGAACAGCATAGAAGAAGATGTGATATAGACACTATGGCCACTAAGTTAGTCTAGAGAGATTGATCAAGATTAAAACCCTAAAAGGAAGTTAAAAAATAAAGTGGGGTTCTATGGAAAGTGCACAAACTGCTACTGTGAAAAGAAAGTGAAAATGGTGTTTATATATTTTTCTAGCTATACGAGGATGCAATGAAAATCTTGCTAATTTTGTCCAATGGTCTCTGCCATCATGGGTTAATGTAATAGTCTGTATAAAAACTCACATATAAGTCCTTAATATCCAAAGAATGGCCGAGTTTAAAGTCAACACAAATGCTATCTGAGATACTATTTTTTTGTCTCCTGGCCTGGTAAAAGATAATCATCTTTGACCTGAGAGGAAGAGGAAGTAAGAGAAGAAAGAAGAAGATATATAAAATCCACACAAACAACCTCAACTAGTTAACAATCAGTTTTTTAAAGTTTCTTCATATTCATCAATAGTGTCTACAGTAACTTTTAATGGTAAAAACAAATTAAACCAATGTAGTCGGAAGCTATCGACAGGAACAGTCGGTTGTTTGAACTGGGACATTAATAAGAACTGAAAATGAATCTGGTAACTTTTTAAATTTTATTAACATTTTTTTTACTTATTAAAAAATAATCTATGAAGTTCTTTCTATAATCAAACATTTTTTTTTCTTTTGATACATAAACATTAAAAGTTTGTTTATTAATGGTATTATTATCATTCTTGCATAACAACATTTGCTCATACATTTTGAAATTATTAAACTTAATTTTTCATTATCTTTTGATACTTTTTTATATGTTTTGATAATAAAATACCTTTTGTTATTGTTATTTAATGAATCAAATAAGATAATTGAGCAATCTGTTAATATTTATCTTATAATGGTTTTTTTTTATTTATTTAAATTTAGTATAAGTTGCTTTTGCTCAAGCTTTAATTTTTTTTTCAATGTTCATAATTTATTTATAAAAAAATGTGATGAATGGAAACATTTTAACAAAATATTTATGTTGACAAATCACAGTGAGTGAGCATGGGTACCTGCTTATATAAATTTGTCAAAAATAGGTTGTACTAAAGTCTTCTTGATTAATAGTTATTTTAAGGGAGCAAATTAAAGAGCAAGGTTTCACACATGTATGAAAGTAAATTCACACATACTGCATGAATGTAATTTTCCTTTATGACATATATAATAAGTAGGGGAAAATATTGAATAAGCCTTCAATATATTTTTTTTATGTCATTTTAAGCCAGCTAATTTTAAAATATGTAGGAACATGAACAAATATTTAAGTTTATTTGGTTATGCATACAGTGTTAAATATTTTGTTTTAATTATGTATCTAATTGATATAATAATTGAAGTAAATTATATAATTAGACATTTGATTTAATACAAGGAAGAATATTGATAAATATAATTATGCCATATTTGGATTCCGAGTTTTTACTATTATTAATATTTAAATATCCGCCTTTTAAGCTATTGTGCATGCCCTATTACGAATGTTAGTATCTGTAAAAGGCTGATATTTAATATATTACAATTATAAACAGCGCACTATATAAATAAATGCTTATTATTATTATTATTATTATTGTTATTTCTTTTTTATTTTATCATTTTAATTATAATTAATCATCATCACTAATAAAAGTTAGTTAATAAATGTTAAGTGTTGGGTAGTAATTTATATATAATGATGTTTTGGGTAAGCAAGTATATGTTTATAGCAAAAAGCTACAATTTTATGTTGTGCCAATGGATTTTGACCATTATCATCAATGGTGCATATTGCTGGTTAAATCACCGTTTGAGCAAATAATATTTCAGGTAGATAATTGAAAATTTCTAAGAATGTAAATTTTATGCCATGAGATGAGGAATCACCATCATTGTGATAAATATTGATAAATTAATTCCCATTTTAAATACATGTTTTTTTTTTAGTAAATAGAGGTTTATAAAAAGCTAGATATCACATTGTGAGATTCGTTATGATCATTCAGCATCACTGGTACATATTGATGATTAAGCTATCATTTTAAATATAATAGTATTTTAAGTAAAAGGGGAATAAACATATAAAAGGTTAGATTTTAGGCCATTCGATTCATTATGATCAATCATCATTGCTAGTGAATATTAATAATTAAATCCCAATTAATAAGTATTTCCCATTTTAAACATAATATGGTTTTAAGTAAGTGCTTATATGTTTATAAAAGATAAATTAGTCATTGTAAGTTAATTGCAAAAGCTGTGGCTGGAATCATAATCATCATCGTTATATTACAATTAATAATTAAATTTAATTAAATAGATTTAATGACCATGTATAAATAATGGTCCTCACTATGTTTGTTTGTGAGCCATTTGTAAAAGTATATATGCATATGTACATTCCTATACATAAAATGAATTGGTAACATCTGTATCAGTGTTGGATATCGATATTTTTTTACATATTTGATAGCATTTTGAAAAAAAGGAATTGACATTTTCTTTTCATTTGTATAACATCAGCATACCGATTTATTCTTTCAAAGGGTAAGCTTGTGGTTAAACCTGTAGAGGTCCACATATTCTTGAGGTTACAGCCTTAGTAAATATTACTTAAGTAATCATGTGTGTTTAAATAAACTTTAAATTATTGTAATAGATTTCTAACTATAAGATCTTTCCATTGACTCGTAAATCGAAAGATTATTAGTGTGTAATAAGAAATGTGGACTTAATCAGTGAAGTATTGAATAGCTCATGCTCTCAGATCTAACTGCTTCAGCTTCACATATTTAAATAGAAAGTAGGTTGAAGTAAAGAAGTGTTCCCCTCTTTTCTTCCAAAGCTAAGCTTGTGGTTAAAACCTGTAGAGGTCCCTAATATCGCATTTTTACATGCATATTCTTGAGGTTACATCCTTTGTAAATATTACATAAATTCTGTAAAAAAATAAATTTTTATCAAAATTTGTGTGGGAATGTATTGTATTTAATATTCTTCCAAAAAAAAAAAAGGCTTGTTTTTTTTTTAGACAAGTAAGAAACTTTATGTCCTTGGACCATTTATATAAGGCTTCCAGCTAATTATTTTTCTTTTTTTTTTAATATTCTATGGAGAGAGAGACTGTTAAGATAAAATAAATGATACCAATTAAATTATGTTTATTAAGTATTTTAAGGTATCTGGTTACTTGGAATCATCAAAATAAGTTTTTATTAATATGATGTGATTGACCTATGCATTTGGAAATCTTGGTTTTAGGGGGCTAATGTTGACAAAAAATATCCTTCAATAGCCATTTATTTAACAAATGATTGTGAGATAATGTTATACGTTTAATTTTCGAGTAAATTTTCTTTAAAGTAAGGAAATTTAATGGATTACTATTTTATATTACTTATTTTTTTTCTTATTACTTACACTGTTATTTGTATTTGATTTAAGTTGCTTTAGTATTATGATTTTCGTTTCTAGATGCTTAATATTACCAACAAAATTATCTCATTTGCAATGCATGTCCCCTCTTTTACTCTAAATTTAATTCATTCCTTATTTCCAACAAATTGTTACTGTTTTTCAATGTCATATTTTTTTTTTTTTCGTTTTAATACTATCAGAGAAAATTTCGGTTTCTTTATTAGAAAAAAATAATTTCAGTATTGCTTATTTATTTCTAAAACAAACATTTTTAATTGCTTATTTCCTGAGAATAAAAATCGGTTTTGTTTAATCTAATTTACATGACCCAAGTCAGTTTCTTTTAATAAAGCATTTACACTAGCTAAATTTACCTTATTTTCATATATATTTTTTAGCGTTTTTGAATTTTGACATTGTAAATAAGATTTTTAGTATCATTTCTTTTCTATCTATTCTTGGATATGAAAGGTTACATAGCATATGTAGAATTTATTCTTGGACTGGTTTATATTATCTCTTGTTTAAATCATATAAAAATAAACGTGTCATAAGCTGAAATAAAAGATTATAAATTTATAAAAATAGTGTATATATATATATATATATATATATATATATATATAACTATTTTTATAAATTTATATATATATATATATATATATATATATGTAAATGACTTATAGACCTTAAATGTATGTATGAGCAGAAAGGTTGTCTTCATTAAAAGGAGTTAACAAAAAATAATTAAAGTATTTTTATTATGAAAAAGTTATTATGCTGAATGTATTAACGTATTTAATAGACCTCATGATGGTGACTGTGGTCGTATGTGATCAACATTAGTTGGACATTTATTTAAATATTCATTTATTGTCGGTCACCGATGTACCCACTATAAGCATTATTTTTGTTTTTTAATAATTTCATTAAAATAATGGATTTACAGCACCAAAAAATTCTAGAATCGCTACATTTCTTTTAACTCTTATCTACTTTTTTCCTCTATATTCTGCTTTTTTCCCCCATTTTCTTTACATATCTAAAATCTAGATTTGTAAATACTGAAAAAATATAACAGAAAACTATAAAAATAATCAAGAATCTAACATAAATGAAAATAATAAAGTTGACAAATAAAGCTTTGCAAAAATAGTAGAGACTCGAGAGGCAGGGTTTGGTCCAACAGATTGCGTTTCTCAACAGAATTATAGTGAATTATTTAACGGTCTGATTAAGAAATAGACCTAACCACAAATATTACAGAAAATGAAAACCACGAAATAGAAACAATATCTGACAAAATTGATTTTAAATAAATCAATAATAATTTTAATGCATCCATTCCCGCACAGTTAAAAACTACCACAACGATAAATCATTAATGTTGGCCATCATGGATAAGCATTGTCAACTATTTAAATTTCCGATCATGGAATTCTTTGATGATTTAAAAATTAAGAAAATCTAAAGATTAGTTTATGAAGTTGTCACACCTCCAAATAATAAGTATATGATATTAGAATTTTATAAAACCTCCCAGAGATAATATTTCAAAAGAAATATAACATTTGTAAAAAAAAAAAAAATACTTTGCTGGATTGACAGGGAAAAACCCATATTGCTAACCAGTCTTATACACAATTGCTTTATCAATTTTTAGCAGAGTGACTTGCAACAGCTGCTCTATGATTATGGAACTATTTCAAACTTCACTACATTATGAAAAGATGAGCTAAAATTCCAGTGCTTTCAAACATTGCATTCTTCAATCTCATATTGAAGAAAACAATTTCACTGGTTGATATTCATACAATCTTCTCTGCTGACAGCTCTTCATTGGTTGTTTTATTAAGGGGGTCTGATGACAATGCTTCTATTGCAAACAAAGATCCTATTTTGTCAGAGAAAATACTCTGCCTTGTCTGAAGTAGAACAAAAACCATCGTTGTAATGAACACAAAATGCAAGGCAAGGATCTGAACAATAAACTACAAAATGAAACAGATTTCCTAGAAAACAACATCCCCTTTGTTCTTATAGACCACCCTCCACTTAGTAAATGTTCATGGATTCAACTATTAATATCACAAATTGGTGATGAAATTCAAATTTCAAATCACACTTTTATGCAAAATATCTCCTACTGAAAGGCCTACAAAGAATTAAATGAAAACATAACAACCACACTCAGAATTCTACAAATCACAAATAAAGAAATCCTCATCAAATTCCGACACTGGAATATTGAGCCAAGTTTCTGGATTTTATGATTAAATTAAACATAGGAACCCTCCATACAAATCACTTTCTTGCTTATAAAAAAGATACTCCAACATAAACCTCAACTGTCAGCTTAGTTTTAAGGGTAAATAGACCACAATTCATGCCTTATTTTGATGCAAAAGACTACAAATTCTCAAAAACTTTATCATGTCCATTTGTAAAGCCAACAACTACTGGATGTAAACATATGTGGAAAGTAGAGGGAGAGGTTTCTTTCCCTCAATGAGGATAACAACATTCCTTTTGTATAGTATTAAGTTAATGAGATGTAAACTGATATTTGATTAATCAATAGAAAACCCTACTAATTTATTTCTAAATATTATCAGGATAATGAAACAGAGAGACAAGGACGTGGCTCCTCATAACATTCACACAGCAACATGGAGCATTTTTATATTACCCACTGGCTGCTAACCTTAGTCAGAGAATTCTCACCAAACTGTTATTGCATTCTACCCATATGCTCAAACCTATGTGAATAACTATTATGTCTCACTGTTGTAACCACAAGCCTTAATATAGTTCTTTGTTTTTTTAAAAAAAAACATTACTAAAAAAAAAAGAAAACATTTTCCTACCTTTATTACAATAAATACTTTTTTTATTCTTGCTAGAAATTCATATAAAAATAAAGGTTGTGTTCTTTACTGATCATATTGTTAAATTTTTTTATTTGAAAAGTAACTGGAAACATTAGACTTGGAACTATTCATTCAAATAAGTTGAATGCGGTGGGGAGAGCAGTTTTGCATTATCCATGTATACTGCCAGTAAATTACTTGATTTAACACAGAGTGCAGGATGGGTATACTGTTCATTATTTGGATTTCTGTCAAGTCAAAAAATAAACAATTATAATACAGGAGTTAGATATCAAACAACTTGAATACATCAAAATTTTCTTGTTGTGATCATGTTCAGTTGCACTTGAAAATTCTGCCTACATCTTGAAACCGTATGGTTATGAACATTTTATTTATTTATTTCTTGAAATTTGTGTCCACTACTATTTATTTATTAAATCCTTGAAATTTAATAAGTTTATTTATTATTTTAAAAAATAAATAAAATTGCAAGCTTAAAAGCAAGTTACCAAATTTATGACTTGTTTTATTAATTATTATAAGTGTACCTTTGAAAGCTTTTGTGATGCTATACTGCAGAGACTTTTCCTATATGGTGAAACTAAGCTGAATTGAGAACAATATAGTTAACTGGTTTGAAAAACTGGATTTTAGGACATCTACATGTCTGAAAAGTTTAGACTTTCAGATTGATAGAAACATATTTTATAAGTGCTGACTTTTGAGTTTGTGATTTAGATCAAATTTCTAGAGTCCCACCTTTCCATTGAGAGGAACCATAAGCTTGAAAACAATTGTACTGGAGGTAGGGACTTAACAATAAAGATTTTTAATTCTTTCTATTTTGGTACTTATAAAAACAAAGCTTGTTTAGAGCTATTGTTAAGCTCCATTTAGTGATCATTTAAATGCAAGCTTAGTTACAAAATTTGACTTGTTTTATTAATTATTATAAGTGTACCTTTGATAGCTTTTGTGATGCTATATTGCAGAGACTTTTATTTTATGGTGAAACTAGGCCGAATTAAAGAAAAAATATAGCTATCTGGTTTGAAAAACTGGACTTGAGGACATTTACATGTCTGAAAGTTGGACATTCAGATTGATAGAAACATGTTTTATAAGTTCTGACTTTTTCAGTTAGTATTTTAGGTCTAATTTCTAGAGTCCTATCCCTCGACGGAGATTAGCCATAAGGTCCAAACCAATTGGTCTGGAGATATGATTTTAACAATAGACATTTTGGAATTATTTTTCTTTCAGCATTTATAAAAATAAAGCTTGTTTAGAGCTATTGAAAAGCTCCATCTAGTGATCATTTAAATACAAGCTTAAAAGCAAGTTACAATATATATATATATATATACATATATATATATATATGTTCAAAAGATGGCGCTTTACCAAAACCACCGAACAAGTGTAAAATTTGTTTACATAAACGAAAAAGGAGTCAGAATTAACTACCTCTTTCATTTGCTCACCCCCAGATCAGCTGATTTCAAGCTGGTTTGCTCTCCTCAGTGAGGGATAGAGTATAGAAACTAGATCTAAACACTGACTCTCAAGTGTTTATGCAAAACGTTTCTATCAGATTGCAAGCGTGAATTTTTCAGACCGGTAAAGTCTTCAAACTCAGCCTAGCAAGCCAGATATTTATATGGGTCTGATCTCAGTTCAGTATCACCATATAATCAAAGTCTCTGCAATATATATCATTGCAAGAAAACTTCAAAGGTACATTTATGAAAAACAAAAACAAGTTATCCACGTAACCTGCTATCACTTGTTATTTATGTTCAAAAGATGGCGCTTTACCAAAACCACCGAACAAGTGTAAAATTTGTTTACATAAACGAAAAAAGAGTCAGAATTATCTACCTCTTTCATTTGCTCACCCCCAGATCAGCTGATTTCAAGCTGGTTTGCTCTCCTCAGTGAGGGATAGAGTATAGAAACTAGATCTAAACACTGACTCTCAAGTGTTTATGCAAAACGTTTCTATCAGATTGCAAGCGTGAATTTTTCAGACCGGTAAAGTCTTCAAACTCAGCCTAGCAAGCCAGATATTTATATGGGTCTGATCTCAGTTCAGTATCACCATATAATCAAAGTCTCTGCAATATATATCATTGCAAGAAAACTTCAAAGGTACATTTATGAAAAACAAAAACAAGTTATCCACGTAACCTGCTATCACTTGTTATTTATGTTCAAAAGATGGCGCTTTACCAAAACCACCGAACAAGTGTAAAATTTGTTTACATAAACGAAAAAAACGTCAGAATTAACTACCTCTTTCATTTGCTCACCCCCAGATCAGCTGATTTCAAGCTGGTTTGCTCTCCTCAGTGAGGGATAGAGTATAGAAACTAGATCTAAACACTGACTCTCAAGTGTTTATGCAAAACGTTTCTATCAGATTGCAAGCGTGAATTTTTCAGACCGGTAAAGTCTTCAAACTCAGCCTAGCAAGCCAGATATTTATATGGGTCTGATCTCAGTTCAGTATCACCATATAATCAAAGTATCTGCAATATATATATATATATATATGCGCAAAACCATAAAACAATACAATAGTAGATTAAATCCAAAATTTTACAAAAATCCTTACACAGCCATGGTTTCATCTACTACAAATAGACCTTCTCAAGTGAAAATCAAACTAAAGGAATATATATATATATATATATATATATATTCCTTTAGTTTGATTTTCACTTGAGATTTGTTTATATATATATATATATATATATATATACAAAACAAACCTTCCCATAATTCATTTCAAACCCCACCTTCCCTTAATATCAAAAGAAGTCTTCATAAGATAGATAGCCTCAGAATCAATGAGTTTTATCATCAAAGTCTCATTTATTCTTCTTTTTAACTCATTCTTTTCATAAAAAAATAACCGAAGCATTGTCAAACAATATTCTATGACCTGTTTTCAATTCATGAATATATAAAGCTGAGTTAAGATACCTATGTTTAACTCTACTTATATGAACCTTAACCCTTTCATTAAGGCTAAATTTACTCTGGCCTACATGAAATTTACCACAACTACATGGAATTTTATAAACAATACCAGGAATAGATCTACTATCAATAGACTGCTTTGAACCATTAAGTAATGAATTCAAATCAGAACCTTTCCTCCATGCAAACTTCATTCCACCTAACAAATGACTATTCCTATAAACCAAATTGTGTTGAACTATTATTATATATTGATGCTTATAATGGTAAGGACATATAATCATCACTCTTACCAACAAAATTCTTATTATCCAAATCATGACTATAAACATTATTATTAAATACCACTTTTTTTAATAAAATCATGATTATAACCCAAATCTACATATTCAGCAGCAAATTGACTTCTTTGAATATCAACATCATTATTAAAATTATTAAGCCTTATATTCTGACAACAAAAATTCAACAAAGACATTTTCTTATGTATAAAAGGCTGATAACTATCAGGCCTAATCATATTTCTCAAATTTTTAGCTTTTATAAAATGACTACAAAACAAAACATCATTAACCTTCTTAACATTTAAATCTAAAAACTTTAATTTTACAAAATCAAAAACACCCCCTCAATTGTAAACTTAATACTAGAATCAAAACTATTCAATCCACATAAAAACTCTTTTAATTTCTTTTTCTGAATAACAAACAAACAATCATCAACATACCTAACAAATAATTTAATAGAACATGAAAACATATTAATAACACTACACTCCAAATAATCAATATAGACAGCACACATCAATGGAGAAATGACATAACCAATAACCCAACCTTCTCTAATCTTATAAAACACATCATTAGACGTAAAATACATTGAATCCTCTAACAGCAAAAGCAAATCATGAAAAACCTTAATCTTATCTGCAGAAAAAAAACATTCTTTTTTTTTTTAATTGAAAGAAAAACATCAATACTTTTTAATCTATTAACCGATTGGTACATATTTTCAATGTCTAAACTACCAAAAATACAATCATCATCCAAAACAAAACCATTTATTTTCTTAAAAGCTTCAAAAGAAGAAGAAACACAAAATTGACCCAATCTTATATAATCTTTAAAATATCTTATAATAAATTTTGATATTTTATCAACAATTCCACCTGTAAAATCAAAAATACATCTCAAATAGAAGGCTTAATAATTTAATAATGATGCTGATATTCAAAGAAGTCAATTTGCTGCTGAATATGTAGAATTGGGTTATAATCATGATTTTATTAAAAAAGTGGTATTTAATAATAATGTTTATAGTCATGATTTGGATGATAAGAATTTTGTTGGTAAGAGTGATGATTATATGTCTTTACCATTTAAAGCATCAATATATAATTTGGTTTATAGGAATAATCATTGGTTAGGTGGAATGGAGGTTGCATGTAGGAAAGGTTCTGATTTGAATTCATTACTTAATGGTTCAAAACAGTCTATTTATAGTAGGTCTATTCCTGGTAAAGTTTATAAAATTCCATGTAGTTGTGGTAAATTTTATGAAGGCCAGAGTAAATTTAGCCTTAATGAAATGGTTAAGGTTCATATAAGTAGAGTTAAACATAGGTAACTTAACTCAGCATTTTATATTCATAAATTGAATACACGTCATAGAATATTGTTTGACAATGCTTCGGTTATTTTTTATGAAAAGAATGAGTTAAAAAGAACAATAAAGGAGACTTTGATGATAAAACTCCTTGATTCTGAGGCTATCAATCTTATGAAGACTTCTTTTGATATTAAGGGAAGGTGGGGTTTGAAATGAATTATGGGAAGGTTTGTATATATATATATATATATATATATATATATATATATATATATATATATATATATATATATATATATATATATATATATATATATATATATATATATATATATATATATAAAGAGTTGAAAGTGATATAAGAAAGTATAACTGTGAAATAGCAGGAAAGCTGTAGAAGAAAATAAAAATCTAAAGAATATTAAACAACATTTTGGTATTGGCAGGAAATTTATATCTGCAATAAGAAAAAAAGATGGAATTATTACTAAAAAGAGAGATGACATCATGAAATTGGTAGAAGATTTTTATCAAGAATTATATAGTAATAAAAAACAAGCACCTCCTAT
The DNA here is from genome assembly GCA_028023455.1 of Epiperipatus broadwayi. Classification (NCBI taxonomy): domain Eukaryota; kingdom Metazoa; phylum Onychophora; class Udeonychophora; order Euonychophora; family Peripatidae; genus Epiperipatus; species Epiperipatus broadwayi. The sequence goes on along the minus strand of JAQFVV010000736.1, from coordinate 61,816 downwards.
ATCTATTACATCTTCCGAATTGCCCAGAATTTTAAATGAAGAAGTGAGACATGCAATTAAATGTATGAAGAAAGGAAAGGCTCCAGGAAATGATGGAATTACAATTGATGTATTAAAAGAAGCAGGTGAAGAAATAGAAACAATTTTAGCAAAATCATATACCAAATGTCTAAATGATAAAGATGTACCAGAAGATTGGAAGAATGTAGTAATAATATTAATATTTAAAAAGGATGATAAAGAAGATATTAGTAATTACAGACCTATCAGCCTTTTATCAGTTTTATATAAAATATTTACCAAGATATTTACAACTCGTCTACAGAGAACATTGGATTTCCACCAAACAAGAGAACAAGCTGGATTTAAAAGTGGTTTTTCGTACAGTAAATCATATTCAGGTATTGAGAGAAGTTACAGAAAGGACAAATGAATATGAATTGTCATTATGTTTTGGATTTGTAGATTATGAAAAGGCATTTGATTCTATAAACATTTCTTCAGTGATTACAGCATTGGATCATCAAGGTATAGATCCAGGATATTGTCATATTTTAAAGAATATTTATAAAAATGCAACAGCAACAATTAGATTACATAATGATACTGGAAAAATCAACATTGAGAAAGGTGTAAGACAAGGTGACTCCATATCTCCAAAACTTTTTACAGCAGTGCTGCAAGAAGTATTTTGTGAATTAAAATGGGAAACTAAAGGAGTGAAAGTATATAGAGAGTATTTAAGTCATTTAGATTTCGCAGATGACGTAGTTGTTTTTGCAAATAATGCTTCAGAGCTGCAGGAAATATTGCAGGAGTTAGCATATGAAAGTAGAAAAGTAGGACTAAAGATAAACGTTAAAAAGACTAAAGTAATGTTTAATCGATTTGCTCAAAATATGAAAATAAAGATTGATTATGAAGAATTAGAAGAAGTTAACAGTTACAAATACCTTGGTCAGATTATTAATACAGATGGAAACATAATGGAGGAAATTAATCATAGAATTAAACTTGGTTGGAGTGCTTTTGGTAGACATAACTTGATACTAAAAGTAAATATGCCTATGTGTTTGAAAAGGATGGTTTTTAACAAATGTGTTTTACCAGTTCTTAGTTATGGATCTGAGACTTGGACACCTAATAGAAGAGCAATACAGAGACTTCAGACCACTAAAAGAAGTATGGGGAGATGTATGTTGGGAGTAACAAAAAGAGATTGAAAATGCAATGTATGGGTAAGACAACAAACAGGTGTTACTGACCTTATTGAAAAAATTAAAAGATTGAAATGGAGTTGGACTGGACATATTGCTATAAGAGATGATAAAGGTGGATAATTGAAATTTTAAACTGGATTCCAAGAGATTGTAAAAGACCCATAAAGAAACCACATGTGAGATGGATGGATGAAATAAGAAAATGTGCAGGGGTGTTGTGAAGAAGAGAAGCTAAAGATCGGAGAAGATGGATTAAACTTGGAGAGACCTTCATCCTGCAGTGGATTGATAATGGTTGATGATATATATATTCTTTTAGTTTGATTTTCACTTGAGAAGGTCTATTTGTAGTAGATGAAACCAAGTTTGTGTAAGGATTTTGGTAAAATTTTGGATTTAATCTAGTATTGTATAGTTTTATGGTTTTGCATTTTTATTTTTGCTAATATAGTGTTACACAGTTTTATATATATATATATATATATATATATATATATATATATATATATATATATATATATATATATATATATATATATCATAAAACATTGCAGAATATCCTCAACCCCAGACCAATTTCTTCTACTGACTACTTG